>JANJXV010000047.1:3900000-3997500 GCA_024803745.1 Megascapheus bottae | reverse complement strand
ACCCTTACCCTAACCCTAACCCTAACACTAAACCTAACCCTAACCCTAACCCTAACCTTAACCCTAACCCTTACCCTTTCCCTAACCCTAAATCTAACCCTAACCCTAAACCTAACCCTAACCATAACACTTACCCTTACCCTAAATCTAACCATATAGCCAACCCTAAAATTTACCCTTACCCTAAACCTAACCCTAACCTTAACCCTAAACCTAGCCCGAAACCTAACCTTAACACTAAACCTTATCCTTTCCCTAACCCTAACACTAACTCTAACCCTAACCCTACACCTAAGCCTTATCCTTACCCTAACCCTATCCCTAATCCTAACCCTGACACTTACCCTTACACTAACCCTAACCCTAATCCTAACCCTAACCTTAACCGTAACCCTTACCCTTCCCCTAACCCTAACCCTAACCCTAAACCTAACCCTAACCCTTACCCTAAATCTAACCCTAACCGTACTCTAAACCTAACTTTAACCATAACCCTAACCGTTACCCTAACACTAACCTTTACCCCAAAACTAAACCTAAACCTAACCCTAACACTAACGCTTACCCCTACCCTAACCCTAAACCTAAACCTAAACCTAAACCTAAAATTATCCCTAACCCTTCCCTTAAACCTAACCCCAATCCTAACCCTACCTTTACCCTTACCCTAACCCTAACCCTAACCCTAAAACTAACCCTAACCCTAACCTTAACCCTAAACCTTACACTTACCCTAACCCTAACCCTAACCCTAAACCTAATCCTAACCCTAACACTTATCCTTACCCTAATCCAACCCTAACCTCAACCCTCACACTTACCCTTAACCTAACCCTAACCCTAACACTAACCCTTACCATAACCCTAAACCTAACACTAACCCTAACCTTTACCCTAACCCTAACCCTAACCCCTAACCTTTACCCTAACCCTAAGCCTAATCCTAACTCTAACCCTTACCCTTACCCTAACCCTAACCCTAACCTTCACCCTAACCCCTACCCTTACCCTCACCCTAACCCTAACCATAAACCTAACCCTAACCCTAACGCTAACCCTTACCCTTACCCAACCCTAACCCTCAACTTAACCCTAACCCTAACCCTAAACCTAACTTTAAACCTAACCCTTATCCTTTCCCTAAGCCTAACCCTAACCCTAATCCTAACCCTAACCGTAACCCATACGCTAACCCTAACACTAACCCTAACTTAACCCTTACGCTTACCCTAACCCTAACCCTAACCCTAAACCTAACCCTTATCCTAATCCTAACCATAACCCTAACCATAACCCTTAACCTAACATTAACACTAAGCCTAACCCCTAATGCTAACCCTTACCATAACCCTAACCCTAACCCTAACCCCTAACACTAACCCTAACCCTAACACTTACCCTAACCCCAACCCTAACCCTAACCCTTACCCTAAACCTTACCCAAACACTAACTCAAACACTTACCCTTACCCTAAAACTAAACCTAACTCTAAAACTAACCCCTAACCCTAACCCTTACCCTTACACTAACCCTAACCATAACCCTAACCCTAACCCTAAATCTTACCCTTACCCTAAACCTAACCCTAACCCTTACCCTAAACCTAACCCTAACCCTAACCCTAACCCTAACCCTTACACTTAACTTAACCCTAACCCTTACCCTAACCCTTACCCTAATGCTAAATCTAACCCTAACCCTAACCTTCACACATACCCTAACCCTAACCCTAAACCTAACCCTAACCATAACCCTAAACCTAAACCTAAACCTAACCCTAAACCAAACCCTAACCCTTACCCTAACCCTAACCTTAACCCCAACACTAAAGCTAACCCTAACCCTAACCCTAATCCTTCCCTTACCCTAACCCTGACCCTAATTGTAAACCTAACCCTTACCCTAACCCAAACCCTAAACCTAACCCTAACCTTAACCCTAACCCTTACCCTTACCCTAACCCTAACCCTAAACCTAACCCTAAACCTAAGCCTTACACTTACCCTAACCCTAACCGTAAACCTAACCCTAAAACTTACCTTTACCCTAACCCAAACCCTAACCTTAACCCTAAGCCTAACCCTAAACCTAATCTTAACCCTCACCCTTATCCTTTCCCTAAACCTAACCCTAACCCTAAACCTAAACCTAAGCCTTACCCTTACCCTAACTCTATCCCTAAACCTAACCCTAACCCTACCCTTACCCTAACACTAACACTAACCCTAAACCTAACCTTAAACCTAACCCTACCCTTACCCTAACCCTAACACTAACCCTAAACCTAACCCTAACCCTAACACTAAATCTTAATCTAACCCTAACTCTTACCCTTACCCTAACCCTAATCCTAAACCTAACCCTAACCTTAACACTAACCCTTACCTTACCCTAACCCTAACCCTAAACCTAACCCTAACACTTACCCTTACAGTAACCCTAACCCTAACCTTAAACCCAACCCTAAACGTAACCCTAACTCTAACCCTAACCATTACCCTAAACCTAACAATAACCCTAACACTAACACTTACCCTAACGCTAACCCTAACCCTAACCATAACCCTAAACATAACCCTTACCCTAAACCTAAACCTAAACTTAACCCTTACCCTAACCCTAACCCTAACACTAACCGTAACATTAACACTTAACTTTACGCTAACCCTAATCCTTACCCTAACCCTAACCCTAACCAAAACACTACCAGTAACACTTTACCTTACCCTAACCCTAACCCTAACCCTAACCCTAACCCTTCCCCTAACCGTAACCCTAATCCTAACTCTAATCCTTACCCTTACCCTAACACTAACCCTAACCCTAAACCTAACCCTAACCCTAACCTTCACCCTAACCCTTACGCTTACCCTAACCCTAACCCTAACCCTAACCCTAAACCTAACCCTAACCCTAACCCTTACCCTTACCCTAACCTAACCCAAAACCTAAACCTAACCCTTACACTTACCCAACACTAACCCTAACCCTAACTTAACCCTTACCCTTACCATAACCCTAACCCTTAACCTAACACTAACCCTAACCCTAACCCTTAACCCTAACCCTAACCCTAACCCCTGACCATAACCCTGCCCTAACCCTTACCCTTATCCTAACCCTAAACCTAACCCTAAAACTTACCCTTACCCTAATCCCAACCCTAACCCTAACCCTTACCTTAACCCTTACCTTAACCTTAACCCTAAACCTAACTCTAACCCTTACCCTTACCCTAAATCTAAACGTAACCCTAAACCTAGCCCTAACCCTAACCCTTACCCTTACCCTTACCCTAAACCTATCCATAACCCTAACCGTAACCCTAACACTTACCCTTACCCTAACCCCAACCTTAAACCTAACCCTTACCCTAACCCCAACCCTAACCCTAACCCTTACCCTAACCCTAACACTTACCGTAACCCTAACCCTTACCCTTACCTTAACCATAACCCATACCCTAACCCTTACCCTTATCCTAATGCTAAACCTAACCCTAACCCTAACCTTAACACATACCCTTACCCTAATCCTAACCCTAACCATAACCCTAAACCTAACCCTAAACCTAACCGTAACCCAAAACCTAACCCTTACCCTAACCCTAAACTTAACCCCAACACTAAACCTAACCCTGACCCTAACCCTAACCCTTACCCTTACCCTTACCCTAATCCTAACCCTAACCCTAATCCTAACCCAAACCCTTACCCTAACCCTAACCCTAACACTAAACCTAACCCTAACCCTAACCCTAACCCTAACCTTAACCCTAACCCTTACCCTTTCCCTAACCCTAAATCTAACCCTAACCCTAAACCTAACCCTAACCATAACACTTACCCTTACCCTAAATCTAACCATATAGCCAACCCTAAAATTTACCCTTACCCTAAACCTAACCCTAACCTTAACCCTAAACCTAGCCCGAAACCTAACCTTAACACTAAACCTTATCCTTTCCCTAACCCTAACACTAACTCTAACCCTAACCCTACACCTAAGCCTTATCCTTACCCTAACCCTATCCCTAATCCTAACCCTAACACTTACCCTTACACTAACCCTAACCCTAATCCTAACCCTAACCTTAACCGTAACCCTTACCCTTCCCCTAACCCAAACCCTAACCCTAAACCTAACCCTAACCCTTACCCTAAATCTAACCCTAACCGTACTCTAAACCTAACTTTAACCATAACCCTAACCGTTACCCTAACACTAACCTTTACCCCAAAACTAAACCTAAACCTAATCCTAACACTAACGCTTACCCCTACCCTAACCCTAAACCTAAACCTAACCCTAAAATTATCCCTAACCCTTCCCTTAAACCTAACCCCAATCCTAACCCTAACCTTTACCCTTACCCTAACCCTAACCCTAACCCTAAAACTAACCCTAACCCTAACCTTAACCCTAAACCTTACACTTACCCTAACCCTAACCCTAACCCTAAACCTAATCCTAACCCTAACACTTATCCTTACCCTAATCCAACCCTAACCTCAACCCTCACACGTACCCTTAACCTAACCCTAACCCTAACACTAACCCTTACCATAACCCTAAAACTAACACTAACCCTAACCTTTACCCTAACCCTAACCCTAACCCCTAACCTTTACCCTAACCCTAAGCCTAATCCTAACTCTAACCCTTACCCTTACCCTAACCCTAACCCTAACCTTCACCCTAACCCCTACCCTAACCCTAACCCTAAACCTAACTTTAAACCTAACCCTTATCCTTTCCCTAACCCTAACCCTAACCCTAATCCTAACCCTAACCGTAACCCATACGCTAACCCTAACACTAACCCTAACTTAACCCTTACGCTTACCCTAACCCTAACCCTTACCCTAATCCTAACCCTAACCGTAACCCATACGCTAACCCTAACACTAACCCTAACTTAACCCTTACGCTTACCCTAACCCTAACCCTAACCCTAAACCTAACTTTAAACCTAACCCTTATCCTTTCCCTAACCCTAACCCTAACCCTAATCCTAACCCTAACGGTAACCCATACGCTAACCCTAACACTAACCCTAACTTAACCCTTACGCTTACCCTAACCCTAACCCTAACCCTAATCCTAACCCTAACCGTAACCCATACGCTAACCCTAACACTAACCCTAACTTAACCCTTATGCTTACCCTAACCCTAACCCTAAACCTAACCCTTATCCTAATCCTAACCCTAACCCTAACCATAACCATTAACCTAACATTAACACTAAGCCTAACCTCTAATGCTAACCCTTACCATAACCCTAACCCTAACCCTAACCCCTAACACTAACCCTAACCCTAACACTTACCCTAACCCCAACCCTAACCCTAACCCTTACCCTAAACCTTACCCAAACACTAAATCAAACACTTACCCTTACCCTAAAACTAAACCTAACCCTAAAACTAACCCCTAACCCTAACCCTTACCCTTACACTAACCCTAACCATAACCCTAACCCTAACCCTAAATCTTACCCTTACCTAAACCTAACCCTAACCCTTACCCTAAACCTAACCCTAACCCTAACCCTAACCCTAACCCTTACACTTAACTTAACCCTAACCCTTACCCTAACCCTTACCCTAATGCTAAATCTAACTCTAACCCTAACCTTAACACATACCCTTACCCTAACCCTAAACCTAACCCTAACCATAACCCTAAACCTAACCCTAAACCTAACCCTAAACCAAACCCTAACCCTTACCCTAACCCTAACCTTAACCCCAACACTAAAGCTAACCCTAACCCTAACCCTAATCCTTACCCTTACCCTAACCCTGACTCTAATTGTAAACCTAACCCTTACCCTAACCCAAACCCTAAACCTAACCCTAACCTTAACCCTAACCCTTACCCTTACCCTAACCCTAACCCTAACCCTAACCCTAAACCTAAGCCTTACCCTTACCCTAACCCTAACCGTAAACCTAACCCTAAAACTTACCTTTACCCTAACCCAAACCCTAACCTTAACCCTAAGCCTAACCCTAAACCTAATCTTAACCCTCACCCTTATCCTTTCCCTAACCCTAACCCTAACCCTAAACCTAAACCTAAGCCTTACCCTTACCCTAACTCTATCCCTAAACCTAACCCTAAGCCTACCCTTACCCTAACACTAACACTAACCCTAACCCTAACCTTAAACCTAACCCTACCCTTACCCTAACCCTAACACTAACCCTAAACCTAACCCTAACCCTAACACTAAATCTTAATCTAACCCTAACTCTTACCCTTACCCTAACCCTAACCCTAAACCTAACCCTAACCTTAACACTAACCCTTACCTTACCCTAACCCTAACCCTAAACCTAACCCTAACACTTACCCTTACACTAACCCTAACCCTAACCTTAAACCCAACCCTAAACGTAACCCTAACTCTAACCCTAACCATTACCCTAAACCTAACAATAACCCTAACACTAACACTTACCCTAACGCTAACCCTAACCCTAACCCTAACCCTAAACATAACCCTTACCCTAAACCTAAACCTAAACTTAACCCTTACCCTAACCCTAACCCTAACACTAACCCTAACATTAACACTTAACTTTACCCTAACCCTAATCCTTACCCTAACCCTAACCCTAACCAAAACACTACCAGTAACACTTTACCTTACCCTAACCCTAACCCTAACCCTAACCCTAACCCTTCCCCTAACCGTAACCCTAATCCTAACTCTAATCCTTACCCTTATCCTAACCCTAACCCTAACCCTAAACCTAACCCTAACCCTAACCTTCACCCTAACCCTTACGCTTACCCTAACCCTAACCCTAACCCTAACCCTAAACCTAACCCTAACCCTAACCCTAACCCTAAACCTTACCCTAACCTAACCCAAAACCTAAACCTAACCCTTACACTTACCCAACACTAACCCTAACCCTAACTTAACCCTTACCCTTACCATAACCCTAACCCTTAACCTAACACTAACCCTAACCCTAACCCTTAACCCTAACCCTAACCCTAACCCCTGACCATAACCCTGCCCTAACCCTTACCCTTATCCTAACCCTAAACCTAACCCTAAAACTTACCCTTACCCTAATCCCAACCCTAACCCTAACCCTTACCTTAACCCTTACCTTAACCTTAACCCTAAACCTAACTCTAACCCTTACCCTTACCCTAAATCTAAACGTAACCCTAAACCTAGCCCTAACCCTAACCCTTACCCTTACCCTTACCCTAAACCTATCCATAACCCTAATCGTAACCCTAACACTTACCCTTACCCTAACCCCAACCTTAAACCTAACCCTTACCCTAACCCCAACCCTAACCCTAACCCTTACCCTAACCCTAACACTTACCGTAACCCTAACCCTTACCCTTACCTTAACCATAACCCATACCCTAACCCTTACCCTTACCCTAATGCTAAACCTAACCCTAACCCTAACCTTAACACATACCCTTACCCTAATCCTAACCCTAACCATAACACTAAACCTAACCCTAAACCTAACCGTAACCCAAAACCTAACCCTTACCCTAACCCTAAACTTAACCCCAACACTAAACCTAACCCTGACCCTAACCCTAACCCTTACCCTTACCCTTACCCTAATCCTAACCCTAACCCTAATCCTAACCCAAACCCTTACCCTAACCCTAACCCTAACACTAAACCTAACCCTAACCCTAACCCTAACCTTAACCCTAACCCTTACCCTTTCCCTAACCCTAAATCTAACCCTAACCCTAAACCTAACCCTAACCATAACACTTACCCTTACCCTAAATCTAACCATATAGCCAACCCTAAAATTTACCCTTACCCTAAACCTAACCCTAACCTTAACCCTAAACCTAGCCCGAAACCTAACCTTAACACTAAACCTTATCCTTTCCCTAACCCTAACACTAACTCTAACCCTAACCCTACACCTAAGCCTTATCCTTACCCTAACCCTATCCCTAATCCTAACCCTGACACTTACCCTTACACTAACCCTAACCCTAATCCTAACCCTAACCTTAACCGAAACCCTTACCCTTCCCCTAACCCAAACCCTAACCCTAAACCTAACCCTAACCCTTACCCTAAATCTAACCCTAACCGTACTCTAAACCTAACTTTAACCATAACCCTAACCGTTACCCTAACACTAACCTTTACCCCAAAACTAAACCTAAACCTAACCCTAACACTAACGCTTACCCCTACCCTAACCCTAAACCTAAACCTAAACCTAACCCTAAAATTATCCCTAACCCTTCCCTTAAACCTAACCCCAATCCTAACCCTAACCTTTACCCTTACCCTAACCCTAACCCTAACCCTAAAACTAACCCTAACCCTAACCTTAACCCTAAACCTTACACTTACCCTAACCCTAACCCTAACCCTAAACCTAATCCTAACCCTAACACTTATCCTTACCCTAATCCAACCCTAACCTCAACCCTCACACGTACCCTTAACCTAACCCTAACCCTAACACTAACCCTTACCATAACCCTAAACCTAACACTAACCCTAACCTTTACCCTAACCCTAACCCTAACCCCTAACCTTTACCCTAACCCTAAGCCTAATCCTAACTCTAACCCTTACCCTTACCCTAACCCTAACCCTAACCTTCACCCTAACCCCTACCCTAACCCTAACCCTAAACCTAACTTTAAACCTAACCCTTATCCTTTCCCAACCCTAACCCTAACCCTAATCCTAACCCTAACCGTAACCCATACGCTAACCCTAACACTAACCCTAACTTAACCCTTACGCTTACCCTAACCCTAACCCTAATCCTAACCCTAACCGTAACCCATACGCTAACCCTAACACTAACCCTAACTTAACCCTTACGCTTACCCTAACCCTAACTCTAACCCTAAACCTAACCCTTATCCTAATCCTAACCCTAACCCTAACCATAACCCTTAACCTAACATTAACACTAAGCCTAACCCCTAATGCTAACCCTTACCATAACGCTAACCCTAACCCTAACCCCTAACACTAACCCTTACCCTAACACTTACCCCAACCCCAACCCTAACCCTAACCCTTACCCTAAACCTTACGCAAACACTAACTCAAACACTTACCCTTACCCTAAAACTAAACCTAATCCTAAAACTAACCCCTAACCCTAACCCTTACCCTTACACTAACCCTAACCATAACCCTAACCCTAACCCTAAATCTTACCCTTACCCTAAACCTAACCCTAACCCTTACCCTAAACCTAACCCTAACCCTAACCCTAACCCTAACCCTTACACTTAACTTAACCCTAACCCTTACCCTAACCCTTACCCTAATGCTAAATCTAACCCTAACCCTAACCTTAACACATACCCTTACCCTAACCCTAAACCTAACCCTAACCATAACCCTAAACCTAACCCTAAACCTAACCCTAAACCAAACCCTAACCCTTACCCTAACCCTAACCTTAACCCCAACACTAAAGCTAACCCTAACCCTAACCCTAATCCTTACCCTTACCCTAACCCTGACCCTAATTGTAAACCTAACCCTTACCCTAACCCAAACCCTAAACCTAACCCTAACCTTAACCCTAACCCTTACCCTTACCCTAAACCTAACCCTAACCCTAACCCTAAACCTAAGCCTTACCCTTACCCTAACCCTAACCGTAAACCTAACCCTAAAACTTACCTTTACCCTAACCCAAACCCTAACCTTAACACTAAGCCTAACCCTAAACCTAATCTTAACCCTAACCCTTATCCTTTCCCTAACCCTAACCCTAACCCTAAACCTAAACCTAAGCCTTACCCTTACCCTAACTCTATCCCTAAACCTAACCCTAACCCTACCCTTACCCTAACACTAACACTAACCCTAACCCTAACCTTAAACCTAACCCTACCCTTACCCTAACCCTAACACTAACCCTAAACCTAACCCTAAACCTAACACTAAATCTTAATCTAACCATAACTCTTACCCTTACCCTAACCCTAACCCTAAACCTAACCCTAACCTTAACACTAACCCTTACCTTACCCTAACCCTAAACCTAAACCTAACCCTAACACATACCCTTACCCTAACCCTAACCCTAACCCTAACCGTAACCCTAAACCTAACCCTAATCCAAACTCTAACCCTTACCCTAACCTTAACCTTAACCCCAACACTAAACCTAACCCTAACCGTACCCCTAAACCCTACCCTTACCCTAACCCTAACCCTAAACCAAACCCTAAACCTTACCCGTACCCTTACCCTAACCCTAAACCTAACCCTAACCCTAACCCTAACCCTTACCCTTACTCTAAACCTAACCCTAAACTTAACCCTAACCCTTTCCGCTACCCTAACCCTAACCCTAAACCTAAGCCTTACCCTAACCCTAAGCCTAACCCTAACCCTCACCCTAACCGTAACCCTTACCCTTACCCTACCCAACCCAAACCCTTACCCTAAACCTAAACCTAACCCTAACCCTAACCTTTTCCCTTACCTTAACCCTAACCCTTACCATAACCCTTACCCTTACCCTAATGCTAAACCTACCCTAACCCTAACCCTAACTTTAACACAAACCCTTACCCTAACCCTAACCCTAACCCTAACCGTAACCCTAAACCTAACCCTAAACCTAACCCTAACCCAAACTCTAACCCTTACCCTAACCCTAACCTTAACCCCAACACTAAACCTTACCCTAACCCTAACCCTAACCCTTACCCTTACCCTAACCCTAACCCTAATCCTAACCCTAACCCTTACCCTAACCCTAACGCTAACCCTAAAAGTAACACTAACCTTAAACTTAACCCTAAACGTAATCCTAACCCTAAGCCTTACCCTTACCCTAACCCTAAATCTAACCTCAACCCTAAGCCTAACCCCAAACCTAAACTTAAACCTGATCCTTATCCTTTCCCTAACCCTAACCCTAACCCTAACCCTAACCGTAACACTTACCCTTACCCTTACCCTTACCCTAACCCTAACCCTAACCCTAACGCTAACTCTAACCGTAACCCTAAACCTAACCCTAAACCTAACCCTAATCCAAACTCTAACCCTTACCCTAACCCAAACCTTAATCCAAACACTAAACCTTACCCTAACCCTAAGCCTAATCCTTACCCTAACCCTAACCCTAACCCTAACCCTAACCCTAACCCTTACACTTAACTTAACCCTAACCCTTACCCTAACCCTTACCCTAATGCTAAATCTAACCCTAACCCTAACCTTAACACATACCCTTACCCTAACCCTAAACCTAACCCTAACCATAACCCTAAACCTAACCCTAAACCTAACCCTAAACCAAACCCTAACCCTTACCCTAACCCTAACCTTAACCCCAACACTAAAGCTAACCCTAACCCTAACCCTAATCCTTACCCTTACCCTAACCCTGACCCTAATTGTAAACCTAACCCTTACCCTAACCCAAACCCTAAACCTAACCCTAACCTTAACCCTAACCCTTACCCTTACCCTAAACCTAACCCTAACCCTAACCCTAAACCTAAGCCTTACCCTTACCCTAACCCTAACCGTAAACCTAACCCTAAAACTTACCTTTACCCTAACCCAAACCCTAACCTTAACACTAAGCCTAACCCTAAACCTAATCTTAACCCTAACCCTTATCCTTTCCCTAACCCTAACCCTAACCCTAAACCTAAACCTAAGCCTTACCCTTACCCTAACTCTATCCCTAAACCTAACCCTAACCCTACCCTTACCCTAACACTAACACTAACCCTAACCCTAACCTTAAACCTAACCCTACCCTTACCCTAACCCTAACACTAACCCTAAACCTAACCCTAAACCTAACACTAAATCTTAATCTAACCATAACTCTTACCCTTACCCTAACCCTAACCCTAAACCTAACCCTAACCTTAACACTAACCCTTACCTTACCCTAACCCTAACCCTAAACCTAACCCTAACACTTACCCTTACACTAACCCTAACCCTAACCTTAAACCCAACCCTAAACGTAACCCTAACTCTAACCCTAACCATTACCCTAAACCTAACAATAACCCTAACACTAACACTTACCATAACGCTAACCCTAACCCTAACCCTAACCCTAAACATAACCCTTACCCTAACCCTAAACCTAAACTTAACCCTTACCCTAACCCTAACCCTAACACTAACCCTAATATTAACACTTAACTTTACCCTAACCCTAATCCTTACCCTAACCCTAACCCTAACCAAAACACTACCAGTAACACTTTACCTTACCCTAACCCTAACCCTAACCCTAACCATAACCCTTACCCTAACCTTAAACCTAAACTTAACCCTTACCCTAAACCTAACCCTAACACTAACCCTAACCCTTACCCTAACCCTAAACCTAACTCCTAACCCTAACCCTTACCCTTACCCTAACACTAACCCAATCCTAATCCTAACCCTTACCCTTACCGTAACCCTACCCTAACCGTAAACCTAATCCTAACCATAACGTTAACCCTAAACCTTACCCTTACCATAACCCTAACCCTAAACCTAAACCTAACCCTAACCCTAACTCTAACCCTTACCCTTACACTAACCCTAACCTTTACCCTTACCCTAACCCTAACCTTAACCTTAACCCTAACCCTAACCCTAAACCTAACCGTAACCCTAACACTTATATTTTCCCTACTCCCTAACCCTTACCTAACCCTAAACCTAACCCTAACCTAAACCAAACCCTTACCCTAACCCATACCCTAAAATAACCCTAAGCCTACCTTAACGCTTACCGTAACCCTAACCCTAACACTAACCCTTATCCTAATCCTAACCCTAACCCTAACCCTAACCCTTAACCTAACACTAACACTAACCCTAACCCCTAACGTTAACCCTTACCAAAACCCTAACCCTAACCCTAACCCTAACCCTAACCATAACCCTAAACCTAACCCTAAACCTAACCTTAACCCAAACACTAACCCTTAACCTAACCCTAACCTTAACCCCAACACTAACCCTAACCCTAACCCTAACACTAACCTTTACCCTTACCCTAACCCTAACCCTAATACTAACCCTAAAACTTACCCTAACCCTAATCCTAACCCTAACCCAAACCTTAACCCTAACCCTTACCCTTACACTAAACCTAACCCTAAACCTAAACCTAACCCTAACCCTAACCCTTTTCCTAATCCCAACCCTAACCCTAACCCTAACCCTTAACCTAACAGTGACACTACCCCTAACACCTAACGCTAACCCTTACCAAAACCGTAACCCTAACCCTAACCCATAACCCTAACCCTAACCCTAAACCCTAACCCTAACCCTGCCCTAACCATTACACTTATCCTAACCCTAAACCTAACCCTAACACTTACCCTTACCTTAACCCCAACCCTAACCCTAACCCCTACCCTAACCCTTACCCTAACCCTAACACTAAACCCTTACCCTTACACTAAACCTAAACGTTACCCAAAACCTAACCCTAACCCTTACCCTTACCTTAACCCTAACCGTTACCCTAACCCTGACCCTTACCCTAATGCTAAACCTAACCCTAACCCTAACCTTAACACATACCCGTACCCTAACCCTAACCCTAACCGTAACCCTAAACCTAACCCTAAACCTAACACTAATCAAAATCCTAACCCTTACCCTAACCCTAACCTTAACCCCAACACGAAACCTAACCCTAACGCTAACCCTAACCCTTACCCTTACCCTAACCCTAACCTTAATCCTAACCCTACCCCTTACCCTAACCCTAAACCTAACCCTAACCCTAACCCTAACCCTAACATTAACCCTAACCCTTACACTTACCCTAACCCTAACTCTAACCCTAACCTTAAACCTAACCCTAACCCTAACACTTACCCTAACCCTAACCCTAACCCTAACCTTAAACCTAAGTCTAACCCTAACCCTTACACTAAACCTAACCCTAACCATAACCTGAACCCTTTACCTTAACCTAAAGCTAATATTAACTCAAAACCTAACTCTTAGCCTTACCCTAACCCTAACACTAAACCTAACCCTAACCATAACCCTAAACCTAACCCTTACCCTAACCTAACCCTAATCCTACCCGTAACCCTTACCTTACCCTAACCGTACCCTAACCCTAAACCTAAAACTAATCCTAACCTTAACCCTAAACATTACATTTACCTAAACCTAACCCAAAACCTAACCCTTACCTAACCCTAACCTTAACCCCAACACTAAACCTAAACCTAACCCTAACACTAACCTTTACCCTTACCCTAACCCTAACCCTAATTCTAACCCTAAACCTTACCCTAACCCTAATCCTAACCCTAACCCTAACCTTAACCCTAACCCTTACCCTTACACTAACCCTAACCCTAACCCTAACCCTAAACCTAACCCTAACCGTAACCCTAACCCTTATCCTAATCCCAACCCTAACCCTAACCCTAACCCTTACCCTTACCCTACTCCTAAACCTAACCCTATCCCTTACCCTAACCCTTACCCTAACCCTAAACCTAAACCTAACTCTAACCCTTACCCTTACCCTAAACCTAAACCTAACCCTAAACCTAACCCTAACACTAACCCTTACCCTTACCCTAACCCTAACCATAACCCTAACCCTAACCCTAACACTTACACTTAACCTAACCCGAACTCTAAACCTAACCCTTACCCTAACCCCAAACTTAACCCTAACACTTACCCTAACCTAACACTTACCCTAACCCTAACCCTTACCCTTACCTTAACCATAACCCTTACCCTAACCCTTACCCTTACCCTAATGCTAAACCTAACCATAACCCTAACCTTAACACATACTCTTACCCTAATCCTAACCCTAACCGTAACCCTAAACCTAACCCTAAACCTAACCCTAACCCAAACCCTATCCCTTACCCTAACCATAACCTTAACCCCAACACTAAACCTAACCCTAACTCTAACCCTAACCCTTACCCTTACCCTAACCCTAACCCTAACCCTAATCCGAACCCAAACCCTTACAATAACCCTAACCCTAACCCTAAACCTAAACCTAACCTTAACTCTAACCCTTACCCTTACCCTAACCCTAACTCTAACCCTAAACCTAACCCTAACCCTTACCCTTACCCTAACCCTAACCCTAACACTAATCCTAACCCAAACCCTTACAATAACCCTAAACCTAACCCTAACCCTAAACCTAACCTTAACTCTAACCCTTACCCTTACCCTAACCCTAACTCTAACCCTAAACCTAACCCTAACCCTAACCCTAACCGTAACCCTAAACCTAACCCTAAACCTAACCCTAACCCAAACCCTATCCCTTACCCTAACCATAACCTTAACCCCAACACTAAACCTAACCCTAACCCTAACCCTAACCCTTACCCTTACCCTAACCCTAATCCTAACCCAAACCCTTACAATAACCCTAACCCTAACCCTAAACCTAACCTTAACTCTAACCCTTACCCTTACCCTAACCCTAACTCTAACCCTAAACCTAACCCTAACCCTTACCCTTACCCTAACCCTAACCCTAACACTAATCCTAACCCAAACCCTTACAATAACCCTAAACCTAACCCTAACCCTAAACCTAACCTTAACTCTAACCCTTACCCTTACCCTAACCCTAACTCTAACCCTAAACCTAACCCTAACCCTAACCCTTACCCTTACCCTAACTCTAACCCTAAACCTAACCCTAAAACGTACCCTTGCCCTCACCCTAACCCTAACCTTAACCCTAACCCTTACCCTTACCCTAACCCTAACACTAACCCTAAACCTAACCCTAACCCTAACACTAAATCTTAATCTAACCCTAACCCTAACCCTAACCCTAACTCTTACCCTTACGCTAACCCTAGCCCTAAACCTAACCCTAACCTTAACACTAACCCTTACCTTACCCTAACCCTACCCTAATCCTAACCCTAACCCTTAACCTTACACTAACACTAACCCTAACCTTAAACCCAACCCTAAAACTAACCCTAACTCTAACCCTGACCATTACCCTAACCCAAACCTAACCCTAACCATAACCCTTACCCTAAACCTAAACCTACACCTAACCCTTACCCTAAACCTAACCCTAACACTAACCCTAACATTAACACTTACCTTTACCCTAACCCTAAAACTTACCTTAACCCTAACCCTAACCCTAACCTTAAACCTAACCCTAACCCTAACCCTAACCCTTACCCTTACCCTAACCTAACCCAAAACCTAACACTAACCCTTACCCTTACCCAACCCTAACCCTAACCCTAACTTAACCCTTACCCTTACCATAACCCTAACCCTTAACCTAACACTAACCCTAACCCTAACCCTTAAACCTAACCCTAAACCTAACCACTGACCCTAACCTTGCCCTAACCCTTTACCCGTATACTAACCCTAAACCTAACCCTAACACTTACCCTTACCCTAATCCCAACCGTAACCCTAACCCTTACCCTAACCCTTACCTTAACCCTAACCCTAAACCTAACTCTAACCCTTACCCTTACCCTAAATCTAAACCTAACCCTAAACCTATCCCTAACCCTAACCCTTACCCTTAACCTAAACCTAAACATAACCCTAACCCTAACCCTAACACTTACACTTACCCTAACAATAACCCTAAACCTAAACCTTACCCTAACACCAAACCTAACCTAACCCTTACCCTAACCCTACCCTTCACCCTTACCTTAACCATAACCCATACCTTAACCCTTACCCTTACCCTAATGCTAAACCTAACCCTAACCCTAACCTTAACACATACCCTTAACCTAATCCTAACCCTAAACTTAACCCTAAACCTAACCCTAAACCTAACCCTAACCCAAACCCTAACCCTTACCCTAACCCTAAACTTAACCCCAACACTAAACCTAACCCTAACCATTACCCTTACCCTTACCCTAACCCTAACCCTAATCCTAACCCAAACCCTTAGCCTAACCCTAACCCGAACACTAACCCTAACCCTAACCTTAACCCTAACCCTTACCCTTTCCCTAACCCTAACTCTAACCCTAACCCTAAACCTAACCCTAATCCTAACCCTTACCCGTACCCTAAACCTAACCATAAACCCAACCCTAAAATTTACCCTTACCCTAACCCTAACCCTAACCTTAACCCTAAACCTAGCCCAAAACCTAAACTTAACACTAACCCTTATCCTTTCCCTAACCCGAACACTAACTCTAACCATAACCCTAAACCTAAGCCTTACCCTTACCCTAACCCTATACCTAATCCTAAACCTAACCCTTACCCTTACCCTAACCCTAACCCTAACACTAACCCTAACCTTAACCGTAACCCTTACCCTTCCCCTAACCCTAACCCTAACCCTAACCCAAACACTAACCCTAAACCTTACCCTTACCCTAAACCTACCCTAACCCTTACCCTAACCCTTGCCCTTCTCCTAACCCTAATCCTAACCCTTTCCCTTACCCTAACGCTAACCCTAACCTTAAACCCAACCATAACCTAACCCTAACCCTAACCCTAACCCTTACCCTAACCCTAACCCTAAAACTCACACTTAACCTTACCCTAACCGTAACATTAACCCTAACCTTAACACTTATCCTAACCTTAACCGTAACTCTAACCCTAACCCTAACCCTTACCCTTACCCTAACCCTAACCCTAACCCTAACCATAACCATAACCATAACCTTACCTAACCCTAACCCTAACCTAACACTTACGCTAACCCTAACCCCAACCCTAACCCTTACCCTAACCCTAACGCTAATCCTAACACTATCCTCACCTTAACCATAACTCTAACCCTAACCCTAACCCTAACCTTAACCCTAATCCTTACACTTACCATAACCCTAACCCTAACCCTAACCCTAACCCTTAACCTAACACTAACACTAACCCTAACCCCTAACGTTAACCCTTACCAAAACCCTAACCCTAACCCTAACCCTAACCCTAACCATAACCCTAAACCTAACCCTAAACCTAACCCTAACCCAAACACTAACCCTTAACCTAACCCTAAACTTAACCCCAACACTAACCCTAACCCTAACCCTAACACTAACCTTTACCCTTACCCTAACCCTAACCCTAATACTAACCCTAAAACTTACCCTAACCCTAATCCTAACCCTAACCCAAACCTTAACCCTAACCCTTACCCTTACACTAAACCTAACCCTAAACCTAAACCTAACCCTAACCCTAACCCTTTTCCTAATCCCAACCCTAACCCTAACCCTAACCCTTAACCTAACAGTGACACTACCCCTAACACCTAACGCTAACCCTTACCAAAACCGTAACCCTAACCCTAACCCATAACCCTAACCCTAACCCTAAACCCTAACCCTAACCCTGCCCTAACCATTACACTTATCCTAACCCTAAACCTAACCCTAACACTTACCCTTACCTTAACCCCAACCCTAACCCTAACCCCTACCCTAACCCTTACCCTAACCCTAACACTAAACCCTTACCCTTACACTAAACCTAAACGTTACCCAAAACCTAACCCTAACCCTTACCCTTACCTTAACCCTAACCGTTACCCTAACCCTGACCCTTACCCTAATGCTAAACCTAACCCTAACCCTAACCTTAACACATACCCGTACCCTAACCCTAACCCTAACCGTAACCCTAAACCTAACCCTAAACCTAACACTAATCAAAATCCTAACCCTTACCCTAACCCTAACCTTAACCCCAACACGAAACCTAACCCTAACGCTAACCCTAACCCTTACCCTTACCCTAACCCTAACCTTAATCCTAACCCTACCCCTTACCCTAACCCTAAACCTAACCCTAACCCTAACCCTAACCCTAACATTAACCCTAACCCTTACACTTACCCTAACCCTAACTCTAACCCTAACCTTAAACCTAACCCTAACCCTAACACTTACCCTAACCCTAACCCTAACCCTAACCTTAAACCTAAGTCTAACCCTAACCCTTACACTAAACCTAACCCTAACCATAACCTGAACCCTTTACCTTAACCTAAAGCTAATATTAACTCAAAACCTAACTCTTAGCCTTACCCTAACCCTAACACTAAACCTAACCCTAACCATAACCCTAAACCTAACCCTTACCCTAACCTAACCCTAATCCTACCCGTAACCCTTACCTTACCCTAACCGTACCCTAACCCTAAACCTAAAACTAATCCTAACCTTAACCCTAAACATTACATTTACCTAAACCTAACCCAAAACCTAACCCTTACCTAACCCTAACCTTAACCCCAACACTAAACCTAAACCTAACCCTAACACTAACCTTTACCCTTACCCTAACCCTAACCCTAATTCTAACCCTAAACCTTACCCTAACCCTAATCCTAACCCTAACCCTAACCTTAACCCTAACCCTTACCCTTACACTAACCCTAACCCTAACCCTAACCCTAAACCTAACCCTAACCGTAACCCTAACCCTTATCCTAATCCCAACCCTAACCCTAACCCTAACCCTTACCCTTACCCTACTCCTAAACCTAACCCTATCCCTTACCCTAACCCTTACCCTAACCCTAACCCTAAACCTAACTCTAACCCTTACCCTTACCCTAAACCTAAACCTAACCCTAAACCTAACCCTAACACTAACCCTTACCCTTACCCTAACCCTAACCATAACCCTAACCCTAACCCTAACACTTACACTTAACCTAACCCGAACTCTAAACCTAACCCTTACCCTAACCCCAAACTTAACCCTAACACTTACCCTAACCTAACACTTACCCTAACCCTAACCCTTACCCTTACCTTAACCATAACCCTTACCCTAACCCTTACCCTTACCCTAATGCTAAACCTAACCATAACCCTAACCTTAACACATACTCTTACCCTAATCCTAACCCTAACCGTAACCCTAAACCTAACCCTAAACCTAACCCTAACCCAAACCCTATCCCTTACCCTAACCATAACCTTAACCCCAACACTAAACCTAACCCTAACTCTAACCCTAACCCTTACCCTTACCCTAACCCTAACCCTAACCCTAATCCGAACCCAAACCCTTACAATAACCCTAACCCTAACCCTAAACCTAAACCTAACCTTAACTCTAACCCTTACCCTTACCCTAACCCTAACTCTAACCCTAAACCTAACCCTAACCCTTACCCTTACCCTAACCCTAACCCTAACACTAATCCTAACCCAAACCCTTACAATAACCCTAAACCTAACCCTAACCCTAAACCTAACCTTAACTCTAACCCTTACCCTTACCCTAACCCTAACTCTAACCCTAAACCTAACCCTAACCCTAACCCTAACCGTAACCCTAAACCTAACCCTAAACCTAACCCTAACCCAAACCCTATCCCTTACCCTAACCATAACCTTAACCCCAACACTAAACCTAACCCTAACCCTAACCCTAACCCTTACCCTTACCCTAACCCTAATCCTAACCCAAACCCTTACAATAACCCTAACCCTAACCCTAAACCTAACCTTAACTCTAACCCTTACCCTTACCCTAACCCTAACTCTAACCCTAAACCTAACCCTAACCCTTACCCTTACCCTAACCCTAACCCTAACACTAATCCTAACCCAAACCCTTACAATAACCCTAAACCTAACCCTAACCCTAAACCTAACCTTAACTCTAACCCTTACCCTTACCCTAACCCTAACTCTAACCCTAAACCTAACCCTAACCCTAACCCTTACCCTTACCCTAACTCTAACCCTAAACCTAACCCTAAAACGTACCCTTGCCCTCACCCTAACCCTAACCTTAACCCTAACCCTTACCCTTACCCTAACCCTAACACTAACCCTAAACCTAACCCTAACCCTAACACTAAATCTTAATCTAACCCTAACCCTAACCCTAACCCTAACTCTTACCCTTACGCTAACCCTAGCCCTAAACCTAACCCTAACCTTAACACTAACCCTTACCTTACCCTAACCCTACCCTAATCCTAACCCTAACCCTTAACCTTACACTAACACTAACCCTAACCTTAAACCCAACCCTAAAACTAACCCTAACTCTAACCCTAACCATTACCCTAACCCAAACCTAACCCTAACCATAACCCTTACCCTAAACCTAAACCTACACCTAACCCTTACCCTAAACCTAACCCTAACACTAACCCTAACATTAACACTTACCTTTACCCTAACCCTAAAACTTACCTTAACCCTAACCCTAACCCTAACCTTAAACCTAACCCTAACCCTAACCCTAACCCTTACCCTTACCCTAACCTAACCCAAAACCTAACACTAACCCTTACCCTTACCCAACCCTAACCCTAACCCTAACTTAACCCTTACCCTTACCATAACCCTAACCCTTAACCTAACACTAACCCTAACCCTAACCCTTAAACCTAACCCTAAACCTAACCACTGACCCTAACCTTGCCCTAACCCTTACCCGTATACTAACCCTAAACCTAACCCTAACACTTACCCTTACCCTAATCCCAACCGTAACCCTAACCCTTACCCTAACCCTTACCTTAACCCTAACCCTAAACCTAACTCTAACCCTTACCCTTACCCTAAATCTAAACCTAACCCTAAACCTATCCCTAACCCTAACCCTTACCCTTAACCTAAACCTAAACATAACCCTAACCCTAACCCTAACACTTACCCTTACCCTAACAATAACCCTAAACCTAAACCTTACCCTAACACCAAACCTAACCTAACCCTTACCCTAACCCTACCCTTCACCCTTACCTTAACCATAACCCATACCTTAACCCTTACCCTTACCCTAATGCTAAACCTAACCCTAACCCTAACCTTAACACATACCCTTAACCTAATCCTAACCCTAAACTTAACCCTAAACCTAACCCTAAACCTAACCCTAATCCAAACCCTAACCCTTACCCTAACCCTAAACTTAACACCAACACTAAACCTAACCCTAACCATTACCCTTACCCTTACCCTAACCCTAACCCTAATCCTAACCCAAACCCTTAGCCTAACCCTAACCCGAACACTAACCCTAACCCTAACCTTAACCCTAACCCTTACCCTTTCCCTAACCCTAACTCTAACCCTAACCCTAAACCTAACCCTAATCCTAACCCTTACCCGTACCCTAAACCTAACCATAAACCCAACCCTAAAATTTACCCTTACCCTAACCCTAACCCTAACCTTAACCCTAAACCTAGCCCAAAACCTAAACTTAACACTAACCCTTATCCTTTCCCTAACCCGAACACTAACTCTAACCATAACCCTAAACCTAAGCCTTACCCTTACCCTAACCCTATACCTAATCCTAAACCTAACCCTTACCCTTACCCTAACCCTAACCCTAACACTAACCCTAACCTTAACCGTAACCCTTACCCTTCCCCTAACCCTAACCCTAACCCTAACCCAAACACTAACCCTAAACCTTACCCTTACCCTAAACCTACCCTAACCCTTACCCTAACCCTTGCCCTTCTCCTAACCCTAATCCTAACCCTTTCCCTTACCCTAACGCTAACCCTAACCTTAAACCCAACCATAACCTAACCCTAACCCTAACCTTACCCTAATCCTTACACTTACCATAACCCTAACCCTAACCCTAAACCTAACCCTAACCCTAACACTTACTCTTACCGTAACCCTAACCCTAACCCTAAACCTAAACCTAACCCTAAACCTAACCCTAACCGTAACCCTTAACCATACCCTAACCCTAACCCTCACCATAACCGTAAACCTTACCCTCACCTAACCCTAACCCTAAACCTTACCCTAAACCTAAACCTAACCCTAACCCTAACCCTTACCCTTACCTTAACTCTAACCCTTACCCGAACCCTTACCCTTTCCCTAATGCTAAACCTAACCCTAACCCTAACCTTAACCTTAACACATACCCTTACCCTAACCCTAACCCTAACCCTAACCGTAACCCTGAACCTAACCCTAAACCTAACCCTAACCCAAACTCTAACTCTTACCCTAACCCTAACCTTAACCCCAACACTAAACCTTACCCTAACCCTAACCCTAACCCTTACCCTTACCCTAACCCTAACCCTAATCCTAACCCTAACCCTTACGCTAACCCTAACCCTAACCCTAAAAGTAGCATGAACCCTAACCTTAACACTAACGCTTACCCTTACCACAACCCGAACCCTAACCCTAACCCTAAACCTAACCCTAAACTTAACCCTAAAACTTACCCTTACCCTAACTCTAACCCCAATCCTAACCCTAACCTTTACCCTTACCATAACCCTAAACCTAACCTCAACCCTAAGCCTAACCCTAAACCTAAACTTAACCCTGACCCTTATATTTTCCCTACCCCTAACATTAACCCTAACCCTAAACCGAACCTGAACCCTAACCCTAACCCTTACCCTAACCATAACCTTAACCCCAACACTAAACCTAACCCTAACCGTAACCCTAAACCTTACTCTTACCCAAACCCTTACCCTTACCCTTACCCTAACTCTAACCCTAACCTTAACCCTTACACTAACCCTAAACCTAAAATTAACCCTAACCCTTATCCTTTCCCTAAACCTAAACCTATTCTGAACCCTAACCCTTACCCTTACCCTAACCCTAACCCTAACCCTAACCCTAACCTTAACCCTAACCCTAACCCTAACCATAACCATAACCCTTACACTAACCCTAAACCTAACCCTAACCCTGACCCTAACCCTAACCCTAACACTAACCCCTAATCCTAACCCTTACCTTAACCCTAATCCTAACCCTAACCCTAACCCTAACCCTTAACCTAACACTGCCATTAACTATAAACCTAACCCTAACCCTAACTCTAACCCTAACCATTACCCTTACCCTATCTCTAAACCTAACTCTTACCCTTACCCTAAGCCTAACCATAAACCTATCCCTAACCCTAAACCTAACCCTTACGCTAACCCTAACCCTAATCCTAACCCTAACCCTTACCCTTACCCGAACCCTACTCTAACACTAAACCTAACTCTAACCCAAAACTTAACCCTAAACCTTACCCTTACCCTAACCCTAACCCTAACCATAAACCTAACTCTAACCCTAACCCTAACCCTAACCCTAACCCTTACCCTTACCCTAAACCTAACCCTAAACCTAACCCTAACCCTTACCGTTACCCTAAACCTAACCCTAACCCTAACCTTAACCCTAACACTAAACTTAACCCTAACCCTTACCCTTACCCTAACCCTAACCCTAAACCTAAACCTAACCCTAACCCTAACCCTAACCCTTACCCTTAACTAACACTAACCCAAAACCCAACCCTAACCCTTACCCTTACCCAACGCTAACCCTCACCTTAACCCTAACACTAACGCTAAACCTAACCTTAACCCTATCCCTTATCCTTTCCCTAACCCTAACCCTAAGCCTAACCTAACCCTTACCCTTACCCTAACACTAACCCTAAGCCTAACCCATATCCTAACCCTAACCCTAACCCTATCCCTAACCCTAAGCCTAACCCTTACCCTAACCCTTAAACTAACACTAACATTAACTCTAACCCTAACCCTAACCCTAACTCTAACGCTTACCTTAACCCTAACCCTAACCCTAACCCTAACCCTTACCCTAAACTAACCCTCAACCTAAATCTAACCGTAACCCTAACTCTAAACCCAACCCTAAACTTTACCCTAACCCTAACCCAAAACCTAACTCTAACCCTTACCCTTACCCAACCCTAAGCCTCACCTTAACCCTAACCCTAACCCTAAACCTAAACTTAACCCTAACCCTTATCCTTTCCCTAACCCTAACCCTAACCCTAACCCTAACCCTAAACCTAACCTAACCCTAACCCTAACTCGTACCCTAACCCTAACCTAACCCTTTCCCTTACCGTAACCTTAACCCTAACCCTAACCCCTATCCTAACCCTAACCCTAAACCTGACACTTAAACTAACCCTAACACTAACCCTAACCGCTAACGCTGACCCTTACCCTAACCCTAACACCTAACCCTAACCCTAACCCTAACCCCTACCCTAACTCTGCCCTAACCCTTACTATTATCCTAATCCTAACCCGAACACTTACCCTTACCCTAACCCAAACCCTAACCCTAATCCTAACCCTAATCCTTACCCTAACCCTAACCCTAACCCTAATCCTAAAACTTACCCTTACCCTAAACCTAAACCTAACCCTAAACCTAACCCTAACCCTAACCCTTACCCTTACCCTAACCCTAACCCTAACCCTAAACCTTACCCTTACCCTAAACCTAATCCTAACCTTTACCCTAAACCCAAACCTAAGCTTAACCCTAATCCTTACCCTTACCGTAACCCAAAACCTTACCCTAACCCTTACCTTTACCCTAATGCTAAAGCTAAACCTAACCCTAACGCTAACCTTAACACATACCCTTACCCTAACCCTAACCCTAACCCTAACCGTAACCCTAAACCTAACCCTAATCCAAACTCTAACCCTTACCCTAACCTTAACCTTAACCCCAACACTAAACCTAACCCTAACCGTACCCCTAAACCCTACCCTTACCCTAACCCTAACCCTAAACCAAACCCTAAACCTTACCCGTACCCTTACCCTAACCCTAAACCTAACCCTAACCCTAACCCTAACCCTTACCCTTACTCTAAACCTAACCCTAAACTTAACACTAACCCTTTCCGCTACCCTAACCCTAACCCTAAACCTAAGCCTTACCCTAACCCTAAGCCTAACCCTAACCCTCACCCTAACCGTAACCCTTACCCTTACCCTACCCAACCCAAACCCTTACCCTAAACCTAAACCTAACCCTAACCCTAACCTTTTCCCTTACCTTAACCCTAACCCTTACCATAACCCTTACCCTTACCCTAATGCTAAACCTACCCTAACCCTAACCCTAACTTTAACACAAACCCTTACCCTAACCCTAACCCTAACCCTAACCGTAACCCTAAACCTAACCCTAAACCTAACCCTAACCCAAACTCTAACCCTTACCCTAACCCTAACCTTAACCCCAACACTAAACCTTACCCTAACCCTAACCCTAACCCTTACCCTTACCCTAACCCTAACCCTAATCCTAACCCTAACCCTTACCCTAACCCTAATGCTAACCCTAAAAGTAACACTAACCCTAAACTTAACCCTAAACCTAATCCTAACCCTAAGCCTTACCCTTACCCTAACCCTAAATCTAACCTCAACCCTAAGCCTAACCCCAAACCTAAACTTAAACCTGATCCTTATCCTTTCCCTAACCCTAACCCTAACCCTAACCCTAACCGTAACACTTACCCTTACCCTTACCCTTACCCTAACCCTAACCCTAACCCTAACGCTAACTCTAACCGTAACCCTAAACCTAACCCTAAACCTAACCCTAATCCAAACTCTAACCCTTACCCTAACCCAAACCTTAATCCAAACACTAAACCTTACCCTAACCCTAAGCCTAATCCTTACCCTAACCCTAACCCTAACCCTAACCCTAACCCTAACCCTTACACTTAACTTAACCCTAACCCTTACCCTAACCCTTACCCTAATGCTAAATCTAACCCTAACCCTAACCTTAACACATACCCTTACCCTAACCCTAAACCTAACCCTAACCATAACCCTAAACCTAACCCTAAACCTAACCCTAAACCAAACCCTAACCCTTACCCTAACCCTAACCTTAACCCCAACACTAAAGCTAACCCTAACCCTAACCCTAATCCTTACCCTTACCCTAACCCTGACCCTAATTGTAAACCTAACCCTTACCCTAACCCAAACCCTAAACCTAACCCTAA
Source organism: Megascapheus bottae (assembly GCA_024803745.1). Taxonomy (NCBI): domain Eukaryota; kingdom Metazoa; phylum Chordata; class Mammalia; order Rodentia; family Geomyidae; genus Megascapheus; species Megascapheus bottae. The sequence continues at coordinate 3,970,700 of JANJXV010000047.1, read as the reverse complement.
CCTTAACCCTAACCCTTACCCTTACCCTAAACCTAACCCTAACCCTAACCCTAAACCTAAGCCTTACCCTTACCCTAACCCTAACCGTAAACCTAACCCTAAAACTTACCTTTACCCTAACCCAAACCCTAACCTTAACACTAAGCCTAACCCTAAACCTAATCTTAACCCTAACCCTTATCCTTTCCCTAACCCTAACCCTAACCCTAAACCTAAACCTAAGCCTTACCCTTACCCTAACTCTATCCCTAAACCTAACCCTAACCCTACCCTTACCCTAACACTAACACTAACCCTAACCCTAACCTTAAACCTAACCCTACCCTTACCCTAACCCTAACACTAACCCTAAACCTAACCCTAAACCTAACACTAAATCTTAATCTAACCATAACTCTTACCCTTACCCTAACCCTAACCCTAAACCTAACCCTAACCTTAACACTAATCCTTACCTTACCCTAACCCTAACCCTAAACCTAACCCTAACACTTACCCTTACACTAACCCTAACCCTAACCTTAAACCCAACCCTAAACGTAACCCTAACTCTAACCCTAACCATTACCCTAAACCTAACAATAACCCTAACACTAACACTTACCATAACGCTAACCCTAACCCTAACCCTAACCCTAAACATAACCCTTACCCTAACCCTAAACCTAAACTTAACCCTTACCCTAACCCTAACCCTAACACTAACCCTAACATTAACACTTAACTTTACCCTAACCCTAATCCTTACCCTAACCCTAACCCTAACCAAAACACTACCAGTAACACTTTACCTTACCCTAACCCTAACCCTAACCCTAACCATAACCCTTACCCTAACCTTAAACCTAAACTTAACCCTTACCCTAAACCTAACCCTAACACTAACCCTAACCCTTACCCTAACCCTAAACCTAACTCCTAACCCTAACCCTTACCCTTACCCTAACACTAACCCAATCCTAATCCTAACCCTTACCCTTACCGTAACCCTACCCTAACCGTAAACCTAATCCTAACCATAACGTTAACCCTAAACCTTACCCTTACCATAACCCTAACCCTAAACCTAAACCTAACCCTAACCCTAACTCTAACCCTTACCCTTACACTAACCCTAACCTTTACCCTTACCCTAAACCTAACCTTAACCTTAACCCTAACCCTAACCCTAAACCTAACCGTAACCCTAACACTTATATTTTCCCTACTCCCTAACCCTTACCTAACCCTAAACCTAACCCTAACCTAAACCAAACCCTTACCCTAACCCATACCCTAAAATAACCCTAAGCCTACCTTAACGCTTACCGTAACCCTAACCCTAACACTAACCCTTATCCTAATCCTAACCCTAACCCTAACCCTAACCCTTAACCTAACACTAACACTAACCCTAACCCCTAACGTTAACCCTTACCAAAACCCTAACCCTAACCCTAACCCTAACCCTAACCATAACCCGAAACCTAACCCTAAACCTAACCCTAACCCAAACACTAACCCTTAACCTAACCCTAACCTTAACCCCAACACTAACCCTAACCCTAACCCTAACACTAACCTTTACCCTTACCCTAACCCTAACCCTAATACTAACCCTAAAACTTACCCTAACCCTAATCCTAACCCTAACCCAAACCTTAACCCTAACCCTTACCCTTACACTAAACCTAACCCTAAACCTAAACCTAACCCTAACCCTAACCCTTTTCCTAATCCCAACCCTAACCCTAACCCTAACCCTTAACCTAACAGTGACACTACCCCTAACACCTAACGCTAACCCTTACCAAAACCGTAACCCTAACCCTAACCCATAACCCTAACCCTAACCCTAAACCCTAACCCTAACCCTGCCCTAACCATTACACTTATCCTAACCCTAAACCTAACCCTAACACTTACCCTTACCTTAACCCCAACCCTAACCCTAACCCCTACCCTAACCCTTACCCTAACCCTAACACTAAACCCTTACCCTTACACTAAACCTAAACGTTACCCAAAACCTAACCCTAACCCTTACCCTTACCTTAACCCTAACCGTTACCCTAACCCTGACCCTTACCCTAATGCTAAACCTAACCCTAACCCTAACCTTAACACATACCCGTACCCTAACCCTAACCCTAACCGTAACCCTAAACCTAACCCTAAACCTAACACTAATCAAAATCCTAACCCTTACCCTAACCCTAACCTTAACCCCAACACGAAACCTAACCCTAACGCTAACCCTAACCCTTACCCTTACCCTAACCCTAACCTTAATCCTAACCCTACCCCTTACCCTAACCCTAAACCTAACCCTAACCCTAACCCTAACCCTAACATTAACCCTAACCCTTACACTTACCCTAACCCTAACTCTAACCCTAACCTTAAACCTAACCCTAACCCTAACACTTACCCTAACCCTAACCCTAACCCTAACCTTAAACCTAAGTCTAACCCTAACCCTTACACTAAACCTAACCCTAACCATAACCTGAACCCTTTACCTTAACCTAAAGCTAATATTAACTCAAAACCTAACTCTTAGCCTTACCCTAACCCTAACACTAAACCTAACCCTAACCATAACCCTAAACCTAACCCTTACCCTAACCTAACCCTAATCCTACCCGTAACCCTTACCTTACCCTAACCGTACCCTAACCCTAAACCTAAAACTAATCCTAACCTTAACCCTAAACATTACATTTACCTAAACCTAACCCAAAACCTAACCCTTACCTAACCCTAACCTTAACCCCAACACTAAACCTAAACCTAACCCTAACACTAACCTTTACCCTTACCCTAACCCTAACCCTAATTCTAACCCTAAACCTTACCCTAACCCTAATCCTAACCCTAACCCTAACCTTAACCCTAACCCTTACCCTTACACTAACCCTAACCCTAACCCTAACCCTAAACCTAACCCTAACCGTAACCCTAACCCTTATCCTAATCCCAACCCTAACCCTAACCCTAACCCTTACCCTTACCCTACTCCTAAACCTAACCCTATCCCTTACCCTAACCCTTACCCTAACCCTAACCCTAAACCTAACTCTAACCCTTACCCTTACCCTAACCCTTACCCTAACCCTAACCCTAAACCTAACTCTAACCCTTACCCTTACCCTAAACCTAAACCTAACCCTAAACCTAACCCTAACACTAACCCTTACCCTTACCCTAACCCTAACCATAACCCTAACCCTAACCCTAACACTTACCCTTAACCTAACCCGAACTCTAAACCTAACCCTTACCCTAACCCCAAACTTAACCCTAACACTTACCCTAACCTAACACTTACCCTAACCCTAACCCTTACCCTTACCTTAACCATAACCCTTACCCTAACCCTTACCCTTACCCTAATGCTAAACCTAACCATAACCCTAACCTTAACACATACTCTTACCCTAATCCTAACCCTAACTGTAACCCTAAACCTAACCCTAAACCTAACCCTAACCCAAACCCTATCCCTTACCCTAACCATAACCTTAACCCCAACACTAAACCTAACCCTAACCCTAACCCTAACCCTTACCCTTACCCTAACCCTAACCCTAACCCTAATCCTAACCCAAACCCTTACAATAACCCTAACCCTAACCCTAACCCTAAACCTAACCTTAACTCTAACCCTTACCCTTACCCTAACCCTAACTCTAACCCTAAACCTAACCCTAACCCTTACCCTTACCCTAACCCTAACCCTAACACTAATCCTAACCCAAACCCTTACAATAACCCTAAACCTAACCCTAACCCTAAACCTAACCTTAACTCTAACCCTTACCCTTACCCTAACCCTAACTCTAACCCTAAACCTAACCCTAACCCTAACCCTAACCGTAACCCTAAACCTAACCCTAAACCTAACCCTAACCCAAACCCTATCCCTTACCCTAACCATAACCTTAACCCCAACACTAAACCTAACCCTAACCCTAACCCTAACCCTTACCCTTACCCTAACCCTAATCCTAACCCAAACCCTTACAATAACCCTAACCCTAACCCTAAACCTAACCTTAACTCTAACCCTTACCCTTACCCTAACCCTAACTCTAACCCTAAACCTAACCCTAACCCTTACCCTTACCCTAACCCTAACCCTAACACTAATCCTAACCCAAACCCTTACAATAACCCTAAACCTAACCCTAACCCTAAACCTAACCTTAACTCTAACCCTTACCCTTACCCTAACCCTAACTCTAACCCTAAACCTAACCCTAACCCTAACCCTTACCCTTACCCTAACTCTAACCCTAAACCTAACCCTAAAACGTACCCTTGCCCTCACCCTAACCCTAACCTTAACCCTAACCCTTACCCTTACCCTAACCCTAACACTAATCCTAAACCTAACCCTAACCCTAACACTAAATCTTAATCTAACCCTAACCCTAACCCTAACCCTAACTCTTACCCTTACGCTAACCCTAGCCCTAAACCTAACCCTAACCTTAACACTAACCCTTACCTTACCCTAACCCTACCCTAATCCTAACCCTAACCCTTAACCTTACACTAACACTAACCCTAACCTTAAACCCAACCCTAAAACTAACCCTAACTCTAACCCTAACCATTACCCTAACCCAAACCTAACCCTAACCATAACCCTTACCCTAAACCTAAACCTACACCTAACCCTTACCCTAAACCTAACCCTAACACTAACCCTAACATTAACCCTTACCCTTACCCTAACCCTAACCCTAATCCTAACCCTAACCCTTACCCTAACCCTAATGCTAACCCTAAAAGTAACACTAACCCTAAACTTAACCCTAAACCTAATCCTAACCCTAAGCCTTACCCTTACCCTAACCCTAAATCTAACCTCAACCCTAAGCCTAACCCCAAACCTAAACTTAAACCTGATCCTTATCCTTTCCCTAACCCTAACCCTAACCCTAACCCTAACCGTAACACTTACCCTTACCCTTACCCTTACCCTAACCCTAACCCTAACCCTAACGCTAACTCTAACCGTAACCCTAAACCTAACCCTAAACCTAACCCTAATCCAAACTCTAACCCTTACCCTAACCCAAACCTTAATCCAAACACTAAACCTTACCCTAACCCTAAGCCTAATCCTTACCCTAACCCTAACCCTAACCCTAACCCTAACCCTTACACTTAACTTAACCCTAACCCTTACCCTAACCCTTACCCTAATGCTAAATCTAACCCTAACCCTAACCTTAACACATACCCTTACCCTAACCCTAAACCTAACCCTAACCATAACCCTAAACCTAACCCTAAACCTAACCCTAAACCAAACCCTAACCCTTACCCTAACCCTAACCTTAACCCCAACACTAAAGCTAACCCTAACCCTAACCCTAATCCTTACCCTTACCCTAACCCTGACCCTAATTGTAAACCTAACCCTTACCCTAACCCAAACCCTAAACCTAACCCTAACCTTAACCCTAACCCTTACCCTTACCCTAAACCTAACCCTAACCCTAACCCTAAACCTAAGCCTTACCCTTACCCTAACCCTAACCGTAAACCTAACCCTAAAACTTACCTTTACCCTAACCCAAACCCTAACCTTAACACTAAGCCTAACCCTAAACCTAATCTTAACCCTAACCCTTATCCTTTCCCTAACCCTAACCCTAACCCTAAACCTAAACCTAAGCCTTACCCTTACCCTAACTCTATCCCTAAACCTAACCCTAACCCTACCCTTACCCTAACACTAACACTAACCCTAACCCTAACCTTAAACCTAACCCTACCCTTACCCTAACCCTAACACTAACCCTAAACCTAACCCTAAACCTAACACTAAATCTTAATCTAACCATAACTCTTACCCTTACCCTAACCCTAACCCTAAACCTAACCCTAACCTTAACACTAATCCTTACCTTACCCTAACCCTAACCCTAAACCTAACCCTAACACTTACCCTTACACTAACCCTAACCCTAACCTTAAACCCAACCCTAAACGTAACCCTAACTCTAACCCTAACCATTACCCTAAACCTAACAATAACCCTAACACTAACACTTACCATAACGCTAACCCTAACCCTAACCCTAACCCTAAACATAACCCTTACCCTAACCCTAAACCTAAACTTAACCCTTACCCTAACCCTAACCCTAACACTAACCCTAACATTAACACTTAACTTTACCCTAACCCTAATCCTTACCCTAACCCTAACCCTAACCAAAACACTACCAGTAACACTTTACCTTACCCTAACCCTAACCCTAACCCTAACCATAACCCTTACCCTAACCTTAAACCTAAACTTAACCCTTACCCTAAACCTAACCCTAACACTAACCCTAACCCTTACCCTAACCCTAAACCTAACTCCTAACCCTAACCCTTACCCTTACCCTAACACTAACCCAATCCTAATCCTAACCCTTACCCTTACCGTAACCCTACCCTAACCGTAAACCTAATCCTAACCATAACGTTAACCCTAAACCTTACCCTTACCATAACCCTAACCCTAAACCTAAACCTAACCCTAACCCTAACTCTAACCCTTACCCTTACACTAACCCTAACCTTTACCCTTACCCTAAACCTAACCTTAACCTTAACCCTAACCCTAACCCTAAACCTAACCGTAACCCTAACACTTATATTTTCCCTACTCCCTAACCCTTACCTAACCCTAAACCTAACCCTAACCTAAACCAAACCCTTACCCTAACCCATACCCTAAAATAACCCTAAGCCTACCTTAACGCTTACCGTAACCCTAACCCTAACACTAACCCTTATCCTAATCCTAACCCTAACCCTAACCCTAACCCTTAACCTAACACTAACACTAACCCTAACCCCTAACGTTAACCCTTACCAAAACCCTAACCCTAACCCTAACCCTAACCCTAACCATAACCCGAAACCTAACCCTAAACCTAACCCTAACCCAAACACTAACCCTTAACCTAACCCTAACCTTAACCCCAACACTAACCCTAACCCTAACCCTAACACTAACCTTTACCCTTACCCTAACCCTAACCCTAATACTAACCCTAAAACTTACCCTAACCCTAATCCTAACCCTAACCCAAACCTTAACCCTAACCCTTACCCTTACACTAAACCTAACCCTAAACCTAAACCTAACCCTAACCCTAACCCTTTTCCTAATCCCAACCCTAACCCTAACCCTAACCCTTAACCTAACAGTGACACTACCCCTAACACCTAACGCTAACCCTTACCAAAACCGTAACCCTAACCCTAACCCTAAACCCTAACCCTAACCCTGCCCTAACCATTACACTTATCCTAACCCTAAACCTAACCCTAACACTTACCCTTACCTTAACCCCAACCCTAACCCTAACCCCTACCCTAACCCTTACCCTAACCCTAACACTAAACCCTTACCCTTACACTAAACCTAAACGTTACCCAAAACCTAACCCTAACCCTTACCCTTACCTTAACCCTAACCGTTACCCTAACCCTGACCCTTACCCTAATGCTAAACCTAACCCTAACCCTAACCTTAACACATACCCGTACCCTAACCCTAACCCTAACCGTAACCCTAAACCTAACCCTAAACCTAACACTAATCAAAATCCTAACCCTTACCCTAACCCTAACCTTAACCCCAACACGAAACCTAACCCTAACGCTAACCCTAACCCTTACCCTTACCCTAACCCTAACCTTAATCCTAACCCTACCCCTTACCCTAACCCTAAACCTAACCCTAACCCTAACCCTAACCCTAACATTAACCCTAACCCTTACACTTACCCTAACCCTAACTCTAACCCTAACCTTAAACCTAACCCTAACCCTAACACTTACCCTAACCCTAACCCTAACCCTAACCTTAAACCTAAGTCTAACCCTAACCCTTACACTAAACCTAACCCTAACCATAACCTGAACCCTTTACCTTAACCTAAAGCTAATATTAACTCAAAACCTAACTCTTAGCCTTACCCTAACCCTAACACTAAACCTAACCCTAACCATAACCCTAAACCTAACCCTTACCCTAACCTAACCCTAATCCTACCCGTAACCCTTACCTTACCCTAACCGTACCCTAACCCTAAACCTAAAACTAATCCTAACCTTAACCCTAAACATTACATTTACCTAAACCTAACCCAAAACCTAACCCTTACCTAACCCTAACCTTAACCCCAACACTAAACCTAAACCTAACCCTAACACTAACCTTTACCCTTACCCTAACCCTAACCCTAATTCTAACCCTAAACCTTACCCTAACCCTAATCCTAACCCTAACCCTAACCTTAACCCTAACCCTTACCCTTACACTAACCCTAACCCTAACCCTAACCCTAAACCTAACCCTAACCGTAACCCTAACCCTTATCCTAATCCCAACCCTAACCCTAACCCTAACCCTTACCCTTACCCTACTCCTAAACCTAACCCTATCCCTTACCCTAACCCTTACCCTAACCCTAACCCTAAACCTAACTCTAACCCTTACCCTTACCCTAACCCTTACCCTAACCCTAACCCTAAACCTAACTCTAACCCTTACCCTTACCCTAAACCTAAACCTAACCCTAAACCTAACCCTAACACTAACCCTTACCCTTACCCTAACCCTAACCATAACCCTAACCCTAACCCTAACACTTACCCTTAACCTAACCCGAACTCTAAACCTAACCCTTACCCTAACCCCAAACTTAACCCTAACACTTACCCTAACCTAACACTTACCCTAACCCTAACCCTTACCCTTACCTTAACCATAACCCTTACCCTAACCCTTACCCTTACCCTAATGCTAAACCTAACCATAACCCTAACCTTAACACATACTCTTACCCTAATCCTAACCCTAACCGTAACCCTAAACCTAACCCTAAACCTAACCCTAACCCAAACCCTATCCCTTACCCTAACCATAACCTTAACCCCAACACTAAACCTAACCCTAACCCTAACCCTAACCCTTACCCTTACCCTAACCCTAACCCTAACCCTAATCCTAACCCAAACCCTTACAATAACCCTAACCCTAACCCTAACCCTAAACCTAACCTTAACTCTAACCCTTACCCTTACCCTAACCCTAACTCTAACCCTAAACCTAACCCTAACCCTTACCCTTACCCTAACCCTAACCCTAACACTAATCCTAACCCAAACCCTTACAATAACCCTAAACCTAACCCTAACCCTAAACCTAACCTTAACTCTAACCCTTACCCTTACCCTAACCCTAACTCTAACCCTAAACCTAACCCTAACCCTAACCCTAACCGTAACCCTAAACCTAACCCTAAACCTAACCCTAACCCAAACCCTATCCCTTACCCTAACCATAACCTTAACCCCAACACTAAACCTAACCCTAACCCTAACCCTAACCCTTACCCTTACCCTAACCCTAATCCTAACCCAAACCCTTACAATAACCCTAACCCTAACCCTAAACCTAACCTTAACTCTAACCCTTACCCTTACCCTAACCCTAACTCTAACCCTAAACCTAACCCTAACCCTTACCCTTACCCTAACCCTAACCCTAACACTAATCCTAACCCAAACCCTTACAATAACCCTAAACCTAACCCTAACCCTAAACCTAACCTTAACTCTAACCCTTACCCTTACCCTAACCCTAACTCTAACCCTAAACCTAACCCTAACCCTAACCCTTACCCTTACCCTAACTCTAACCCTAAACCTAACCCTAAAACGTACCCTTGCCCTCACCCTAACCCTAACCTTAACCCTAACCCTTACCCTTACCCTAACCCTAACACTAATCCTAAACCTAACCCTAACCCTAACACTAAATCTTAATCTAACCCTAACCCTAACCCTAACCCTAACTCTTACCCTTACGCTAACCCTAGCCCTAAACCTAACCCTAACCTTAACACTAACCCTTACCTTACCCTAACCCTACCCTAATCCTAACCCTAACCCTTAACCTTACACTAACACTAACCCTAACCTTAAACCCAACCCTAAAACTAACCCTAACTCTAACCCTAACCATTACCCTAACCCAAACCTAACCCTAACCATAACCCTTACCCTAAACCTAAACCTACACCTAACCCTTACCCTAAACCTAACCCTAACACTAACCCTAACATTAACACTTACCTTTACCCTAACCCTAAAACTTACCTTAACCCTAACCCTAACCCTAACCTTAAACCTAACCCTAACCCTAACCCTAACCCTTACCCTTACCCTAACCTAACCCAAAACCTAACACTAACCCTTACCCTTACCCAACCCTAACCCTAACCCTAACTTAACCCTTACCCTTACCATAACCCTAACCCTTAACCTAACACTAACCCTAACCCTAACCCTTAAACCTAACCCTAAACCTAACCACTGACCCTAACCTTGCCCTAACCCTTACCCGTATACTAACCCTAAACCTAACCCTAACACTTACCCTTACCCTAATCCCAACCGTAACCCTAACCCTTACCCTAACCCTTACCTTAACCCTAACCCTAAACCTAACTCTAACCCTTACCCTTACCCTAAATCTAAACCTAACCCTAAACCTATCCCTAACCCTAACCCTTACCCTTAACCTAAACCTAAACATAACCCTAACCCTAACCCTAACACTTACCCTTACCCTAACAATAACCCTAAACCTAAACCTTACCCTAACACCAAACCTAACCTAACCCTTACCCTAACCCTACCCTTCACCCTTACCTTAACCATAACCCATACCTTAACCCTTACCCTTACCCTAATGCTAAACCTAACCCTAACCCTAACCTTAACACATACCCTTAACCTAATCCTAACCCTAAACTTAACCCTAAACCTAACCCTAAACCTAACCCTAACCCAAACCCTAACCCTTACCCTAACCCTAAACTTAACCCCAACACTAAACCTAACCCTAACCATTACCCTTACCCTTACCCTAACCCTAACCCTAATCCTAACCCAAACCCTTAGCCTAACCCTAACCCGAACACTAACCCTAACCCTAACCTTAACCCTAACCCTTACCCTTTCCCTAACCCTAACTCTAACCCTAACCCTAAACCTAACCCTAATCCTAACCCTTACCCGTACCCTAAACCTAACCATAAACCCAACCCTAAAATTTACCCTTACCCTAACCCTAACCCTAACCTTAACCCTAAACCTAGCCCAAAACCTAAACTTAACACTAACCCTTATCATTTCCCTAACCCGAACACTAACTCTAACCATAACCCTAAACCTAAGCCTTACCCTTACCCTAACCCTATACCTAATCCTAAACCTAACCCTTACCCTTACCCTAACCCTAACCCTAACACTAACCCTAACCTTAACCGTAACCCTTACCCTTCCCCTAACCCTAACCCTAACCCTAACCCAAACACTAACCCTAAACCTTACCCTTACCCTAAACCTACCCTAACCCTTACCCTAACCCTTGCCCTTCTCCTAACCCTAATCCTAACCCTTTCCCTTACCCTAACGCTAACCCTAACCTTAAACCCAACCATAACCTAACCCTAACCCTAAACCTAACCCTTACCCTAACCCTAACCCTAAAACTCACACTTAACCTTACCCTAACCGTAACATTAACCCTAACCTTAACACTTATCCTAACCTTAATCGTAACTCTAACCCTAACCCTAACCCTTACCCTTACCCTAACCCTAACCCTAACCCTAACCATAACCATAACCATAACCTTACCTAACCCTAACCCTAACCTAACACTTACGCTAACCCTAACCCCAACCCTAACCCTTACCCTAACCCTAACGCTAATCCTAACACTATCCTAACCTTAACCGTAACTCTAACCCTAACCCTAACCCTAACCTTAACCCTAATCCTTACACTTACCATAACCCTAACCCTAACCCTAAACCTAACCCTAACCCTAACACTTACTCTTACCGTTACCCTAACCCTAACCCTAAACCTAAACCTAACCCTAAACCTAACCCTAACCGTAACCCTTAACCATACCCTAACCCTAACCCTCACCATAACCGTAAACCTTACCCTTACCTAACCCTAACCCTAAACCTTACCCTAAACCTAAACCTAACCCTAACCCTAACCCTTACCCTTACCTTAACTCTAACCCTTACCCGAACCCTTACCCTTTCCCTAATGCTAAACCTAACCCTAACCCTAACCTTAACCTTAACACATACCCTTACCCTAACCCTAACCCTAACCCTAACCCTAACCGTAACCCTGAACCTAACCCTAAACCTAACCCTAACCCAAACTCTAACTCTTACCCTAACCCTAACCTTAACCCCAACACTAAACCTTACCCTAACCCTAACCCTAACCCTTACCCTTACCCTAACCCTAACCCTAATCCTAACCCTAACCCTTACGCTAACCCTAACCCTAACCCTAAAAGTAGCATGAACCCTAACCTTAACACTAACGCTTACCCTTACCACAACCCTAACCCTAACCCTAACCCTAAACCTAACCCTAAACTTAACCCTAAAACTTACCCTTACCCTAACTCTAACCCCAATCCTAACCCTAACCTTTACCCTTACCGTAACCCTAAAGCTAACCTCAACCCTAAGCCTAAACCTAAACCTAAACTTAACCCTGACCCTTATATTTTCCCTACCCCTAACATTAACCCTAACCCTAAACCGAACCCGAACCCTAACCCTAACCCTTACCCTAACCATAACCTTAACCCCAACACTAAACCTAACCCTAACCGTAACCCTAAACCTTACTCTTACCCAAACCCTTACCCTTACCCTTACCCTAACTCTAACCCTAACCTTAACCCTTACACTAACCCTAAACCTAAAATTAACCCTAACCCTTATCCTTTCCCTAACCCTAAACCTATTCTGAACCCTAACCCTTACCCTTACCCTAACCCTAACCCTAACCCTAACCCTAACCTTAACCCTAACCCTAACCCTAACCATAACCATAACCCTTACACTAACCCTAAACCTAACCCTAACCCTGACCCTAACCCTAACCCTAACACTAACCCCTAATCCTAACCCTTACCTTAACCCTAATCCTAACCCTAACCCTAACCCTAACCCTTAACCTAACACTGCCATTAACTATAAACCTAACCCTAACCCTAACTCTAACCCTAACCATTACCCTTACCCTATCTCTAAACCTAACTCTTACCCTTACCCTAAGCCTAACCATAAACCTATCCCTAACCCTAAACCTAACCCTTACGCTAACCCTAACCCTAATCCTAACCCTAATCCTTACCCTTACCCGAACCCTACTCTAACACTAAACCTAACTCTAACCCAAAACTTAACCCTAAACCTTACCCTTACCCTAACCCTAACCCTAACCATAAACCTAACTCTAACCCTAACCCTAACCCTAACCCTAACCCTTACCCTTACCCTAAACCTAACCCTAAACCTAACCCTAACCCTTACCGTTACCCTAAACCTAACCCTAACCCTAACCTTAACCCTAACACTAAACTTAACCCTAACCCTTACCCTTACCCTAACCCTAACCCTAAACCTAAACCTAACCCTAACCCTAACCCTAACCCTTACCCTTAACTAACACTAACCCAAAACCCAACCCTAACCCTTACCCTTACCCAACGCTAACCCTCACCTTAACCCTAACCCTAACGCTAAACCTAACCTTAACCCTATCCCTTGTCCTTTCCCTAACCCTAACCCTAAGCCTAACCTAACCCTTACCCTTACCCTAACACTAACCCTAAGCCTAACCCATATCCTAACCCTAAACCTAACCCTATCCCTAACCCTAAGCCTAACCCTTACCCTAACCCTTAAACTAACACTAACATTAACTCTAACCCTAACCCTAACCCTAACTCTAACGCTTACCTTAACCCTAGCCCTAACCCTAACCCTAACCCTTACCCTAAACTAACCCTCAACCTAAATCTAACCGTAACCCTAACTCTAAACCCAACCCTAAACTTTACCCTAACCCTAACCCAAAACCTAACTCTAACCCTTACCCTTACCCAACCCTAAGCCTCACCTTAACCCTAAACCTAACCCTAAACCTAAACTTAACCCTAACCCTTATCCTTTCCCTAACCCTAACCCTAACCCTAACCCTAACCCTAAACCTAACCTAACCCTAACCCTAACTCGTACCCTAACCCTAACCTAACCCTTCCCCTTACCGTAACCTTAACCCTAACCCTAACCCCTATCCTAACCCTAACCCTAAACCTGACACTTAAACTAACCCTAACACTAACCCTAACCGCTAACGCTGACCCTTACCCTAACCCTAACACCTAACCCTAACCCTAACCCTAACCCCTACCCTAACTCTGCCCTAACCCTTACTATTATCCTAATCCTAACCCGAACACTTACCCTTACCCTAACCCAAACCCTAACCCTAATCCTAACCCTAATCCTTACCCTAACCCTAACCCTAACCCTAACCCTAAAACTTACCCTTACCCTAAACCTAAACCTAACCCTAAACCTAACCCTAACCCTAACCCTTACCCTTACCCTAACCCTAACCCTAACCCTAACCCTAAACCTTACCCTTACCCTAAACCTAACCCTAACCTTTACCCTAAACCCAAACCTAAGCTTAACCCTAATCCTTACCCTTACCTTAACCCAAAACCTTACCCTAACCCTTACCTTTACCCTAATGCTAAACCTAAACCTAACCCTAACGCTAACCTTAACACATACCCTTACCCTAACCCTAACCCTAACCCTAACCGTAACCCTAAACCTAACCCTAATCCAAACTCTAACCCTTACCCTAACCTTAACCTTAACCCCAACACTAAACCTAACCCTAACCGTACCCCTAAACCCTACCCTTACCCTAACCCTAACCCTAAACCAAACCCTAAACCTTACCCGTACCCTTACCCTAACCCTAAACCTAAACCTAACCCTAACCCTAACCCTTACCCTTACTCTAAACCTAACCCTAAACTTAACCCTAACCCTTTCCGCTACCCTAACCCTAACCCTAAACCTAAGCCTTACCCTAACCCTAAGCCTAACCCTAACCCTCACCCTAACCGTAACCCTTACCCTTACCCTACCCAACCCAAACCCTTACCCTAAACCTAAACCTAACCCTAACCCTTTCCCTTACCTTAACCCTAACCCTTACCATAACCCTTACCCTTACCCTAATGCTAAACCTACCCTAACCCTAACCCTAACTTTAACACAAACCCTTACCCTAACCCTAACCCTAACCCTAACCTAACCCTAAACCTAACCCTAAACCTAACCCTAACCCAAACTCTAACCCTTACCCTAACCCTAACCTTAACCCCAACACTAAACCTTACCCTAACCCTAACCCTAACCCTTACCCTTACCCTAACCCTAACCCTAATCCTAACCCTAACCCTTACCCTAACCCTAACGCTAACCCTAAAAGTAACACTAACCCTAAACTTAACCCTAAACCTAATCCTAACCCTAAGCCTTACCCTTACCCTAACCCTAAATCTTACCTCAACCCTAACCCTAACCCCAAACCTAAACTTAAACCTGATCCTTATCCTTTCCCTAACCCTAACCCTAACCCTAACCCTAACCGTAACACTTACCCTTACCCTTACCCTTACCCTAACCCTAACCCTAACCCTAACGCTAACTCTAACCGTAACCCTAAACCTAACCCTAAACCTAACCCTAATCCAAACTCTAACCCTTACCCTAACCCAAACCTTAATCCCAACACTAAACCTTACCCTAACCCTAAGCCTAATCCTTACCCTTACCCTAACCCTAACCCTAATCCTAACCCTAACCCTTCCCTAACCCTAACCCTAACCCTAAAAGGAACACTAACCCTAACCTTAACCCTAACCCTAATCCTAAACCTAAGCCTTACCCTTACCCTAACCCTAAACCTAACCTCAACCCTAACCCTAACCCTAAACCTAAACTTAAACCGAACCCTTACCCTTCCCCTAACCCTAACCCTAACCCTAACCCTAACACTAACCCTTACACTTACCCTTACCCTAACCCTAACCCTAACCCTAAAAATAAACTTAACCGAAACCCTTACCCTTACCCTAACCCTAACCCTAACCCTAACCCTAAACCTAACCTTAACCTTAACCCTAACACTCACGCTAACCATAACCCTTACCCTAACCCTAAACCTAACCCTAACCCTTACGCTAACCCTAACCCTAACACTAACACCTAGCCCTAACCCTTACCCTAACCCTAAACCTAACCCTAACCCTAACCCTAACCCTAACCCTTAACGTAATCCTAACATTAACTCTAACCCTAAATCTAATGCTTACCCTAACCCTAACCCTAACCCTTAACCTTACCCTAACCCTACCACTACATCTAAACCTACCCCTTACCCTTACCCTAACCCAAACCCTAAACCTAACCCTAACCATAATCCTAACCCTTACCCTAAGCCTAACCCTAATCCTAACCCTTACCCTTACCCTAAACCTAAACCTAACCCCAACCCTTACCGTAACCCTAACAATAACCCTAACCTAACCCTCACACTTACCCTATCCCTAACCCTAACTGTAATCCTAACCCTAACCCTAACGCTTAAACTTACCCTAACCCTAATCCTAAACCTAACCCTAACACTTACCCTAACCCTAACCCTAAACCTAACCCAAACACTTACCATTACCCTAACCCTAACCTTAACCCTACCCCTAACTCTAAACCTAACCCTTACCCTTACCCTAACCCTAAACCTAACCCTAACTCTAAACCTAACCCTTACACTTACCCTTACCCTAACTCTAACCCTAACCCTAACACTTACCCTTAACCTAAACCTAACCCTAACACTTACCCTAACCCTAAACCTAACCCCTAACCCTTACCCTAAACCTAACCCTAACACTAACCCTAACCCTTACCCTTACCCTAACCCTAACCCTAAACCTAACCATTAACCTTACCCTAACGCTAACCCTAACACTTACCATAACCCTAAACCTAACCCTAACCCTAACCCTTACCCTAACCCTAATCCTTATCCTAACTCTAACCCTTACCCTTAACGTAACCCGAACCCTAAGTCTAAACCTAACCCTAACCCTAACCTTAACCCTAACACTAAACTTAACCCTAACCCTTACCCTTACCCTAACCCTAACCCTAAACCTAACCCTAACCCTAACCCTAACCCTTACCCTTACCTAACCCTAACCCAAAACCCAACCCTAACCCTTACCCTTACCCAACGCTAACCCTCACCTTAACCCTAACCCTAACACTAAACCTAACCTTAACCCTAACCCTTATCCTTTCCCTAACCCTAACCCTAAGCCTAACCTAACCCTTACCCTTAACCTAACCCTAACCCTAAGCCTAACCCATATCCTGACCCTAACCCTAACCCTATCCCTAACCCTAACACTAACCCCTAACCCTAACCCTTACCCTAACCCTAACCCTAACCCTTAAACTAACACTAACATTAACTCTAACCCTAACCCTAACCCTAACTCTAACGCTTACCTTAACCCTAACCCTAACCCTAACCCTTACCCTTACCCTAAATTAACATTAAACCTAAACCTAACCGTAACCCTAACTCTAAACCGCACCCTAACCCTAACCTTAACCCTAAACCTTACCCTTACCCTAAACCTATCCCTAACCCTAACCCTAACCCTAAACCTAAACCTAACACTAACCCTAACCCTTACCCTTAACCTTACCCTAACCCTAACCCAAAACATAACTCTAACCCTTATCCTTACCCAACCCTAACCCTCACCTTAACCCTAACCCTAACCCTAAACCTAAACTTAACCCTAACCCTTATCCTTTCCCTAACCCTAACCCTAACCCTAACCCTAAACCTAACCTAACCCTAACTCTAACCTGTACCCTAACCCTAACCTAACCCTTCCCCTTACCCAAACCCTAACTCTAACCCTAACCCCTATCCTAACCCTAACCCTAACCCTGACCCTTAACTAAACCTAACACTAACCCTAACCGCTAACGCTGACCCTTACCCTAACCCTTACCCTAACCAAAACCCTAACCCTAACTCTAACCCTAATCCTTACCCTAACCCTAACCCTAACCCTAAACCTTACCCTTACCCTAAACCTAACCCTAACCTTTACCCTAAACCCAAACCTAAGCTTAACCCTAATCCTTACCCTTACCTTAACCCAAAACCTTACCCTAACCCTTACCTTTACCCTAATGCTAAACCTAAACCTAACCCTAACGCTAACCTTAACACATACCCTTACCCTAACCCTAACCCTAACCCTAACCGTAACCCTAAACCTAACCCTAATCCAAACTCTAACCCTTACCCTAACCTTAACCTTAACCCCAACACTAAACCTAACCCTAACCGTACCCCTAAACCCTACCCTTACCCTAACCCTAACCCTAAACCAAACCCTAAACCTTACCCGTACCCTTACCCTAACCCTAAACCTAACCCTAACCCTAACCCTAACCCTTACCCTTACTCTAAACCTAACCCTAAACTTAACGCTAACCCTTTCCGCTACCCTAACCCTAACCCTAAACCTAAGCCTTACCCTAACCCTAAGCCTAACCCTAACACTCACCCTAACCGTAACCCTTACCCTTACCCTACCCAACCCAAACCCTTACCCTAAACCTAAACCTAACCCTAACCCTAACCCTTTCCCTTACCTTAACCCTAACCCTTACCATAACCCTTACCCTTACCCTAATGCTAAACCTACCCTAACCCTAACCCTAACTTTAACACAAACCCTTACCCTAACCCTAACCCTAACCCTAACCTAACCCTAAACCTAACCCTAAACCTAACCCTAACCCAAACTCTAACCCTTACCCTAACCCTAACCTTAACCCCAACACTAAACCTTACCCTAACCCTAACCCTAACCCTTACCCTTACCCTAACCCTAACCCTAATCCTAACCCTAACCCTTACCCTAACCCTAACGCTAACCCTAAAAGTAACACTAACCCTAAACTTAACCCTAAACCTAATCCTAACCCTAAGCCTTACCCTTACCCTAACCCTAAATCTAACCTCAACCCTAAGCCTAACCCCAAACCTAAACTTAAACCTGATCCTTATCCTTTCTCTAACCCTAACCCTAACCCTAACCCTAACCGTAACACTTACCCTTACCCTTACCCTTACCCTAACCCTAACCCTAACCCTAACCCTAACGCTAACTCTAACCGTAACCCTAAACCTAACCCTAAACCTAACCCTAATCCAAACTCTAACCCTTACCCTAACCCAAACCTTAATCCCAACACTAAACCTTACCCTAACCCTAAGCCTAATCCTTACCCTTACCCTAACCCTAACCCTAATCCTAACCCTAACCCTTCCCTAACCCTAACCCTAACCCTAAAAGGAACACTAACCCTAACCTTAACCCTAACCCTAATCCTAAACCTAAGCCTTACCCTTACCCTAACCCTAAACCTAACCTCAACCCTAACCCTAACCCTAAACCTAAACTTAAACCGAACCCTTACCCTTCCCCTAACCCTAACCCTAACCCTAACACTAACACTAACCCTTACCCTTACCCTTACCCTAACCCTAACCCTAACCCTAAAAATAAACTTAACCGAAACCCTTACCCTTACCCTAACCCTAACCCTAACCCTAACCCTAAACCTAACCTTAACCCTAACCCTAACACTCACGCTAACCATAACCCTTACCCTAACCCTAAACCTAACCCTAACCCTTACGCTAACCCTAACCCTAACACTAACACCTAGCCCTATCCCTTACCCTAACCCTAAACCTAACCCTAACCCTAACCCTAACCCTAACCCTTAACGTAATCCTAACATTAACTCTAACCCTAAATCTAATGCTTACCCTAACCCTAACCCTAACCCTTAACCTTACCCTAACCCTACCACTACATCTAAACCTACCCCTTACCCTTACCCTAACCCAAACCCTAAACCTAACCCTAACCATAATCCTAACCCTTACCCTAAGCCTAACCCTAATCCTAACCCTTACCCTTACCCTAAACCTAAACCTAACCCCAACCCTTACCGTAACCCTAACAATAACCCTAACCTAACCCTCACACTTACCCTATCCCTAACCCTAACCGTAATCCTAACCCTAACCCTAACGCTTAAACTTACCCTAACCCTAATCCTAAACCTAACCCTAACACTTACCCTAACCCTAACCCTAAACCTAACCCTAACACTTACCATTACCCTAACCCTAACCTTAACCCTACCCCTAACTCTAAACCTAACCCTTACCCTTACCCTAACCCTAAACCTAACCCTAACTCTAAACCTAACCCTTACACTTACCCTTACCCTAACTCTAACCCTAACCCTAACACTTACCCTTAACCTAAACCTAACCCTAACACTTACCCTAACCCTAAACCTAACCCCTAACCCTTACCCTAAACCTAACCCTAACACTAACCCTAACCCTTACCCTTACCCTAACCCTAACCCTAAACCTAACCATTAACCTTACCCTAACGCTAACCCTAACACTTACCATAACCCTAAACCTAACCCTAACCCTAACCCTTACCCTAACCCTAATCCTTATCCTAACTCTAACCCTTACCCTTAACGTAACCCGAACCCTAAGTCTAAACCTAACCCTAACCCTAACCTTAACCCTAACACTAAACTTAACCCTAACCCTTACCCTTACCCTAACCCTAACCCTAAACCTAACCCTAACCCTAACCCTAACCCTTACCCTTACCTAACCCTAACCCAAAACCCAACCCTAACTCTTACCCTTACCCAACGCTAACCCTCACCTTAACCCTAACCCTAACCCTAAACCTAACCTTAACCCTAACCCTTATCCTTTCCCTAACCCTAACCCTAAGCCTAACCTAACCCTTACCCTTAACCTAACCCTAACCCTAAGCCTAACCCATATCCTGACCCTAACCCTAACCCTATCCCTAACCCTAACACTAACCCCTAACCCTAACCCTTACCCTAACCCTAACCCTAACCCTTAAACTAACACTAACATTAACTCTAACCCTAACCCTAACCCTAACTCTAACGCTTACCTTAACCCTAACCCTAACCCTAACCCTTACCCTTACCCTAAACTAACATTAAACCTAAACCTAACCGTAACCCTAACTCTAAACCGAACCCTAACCCTAACCTTAACCCTAAACCTTACCCTTACCCTAAACCTATCCCTAACCCTAACCCTAACCCTAAACCTAAACCTAACACTAACCCTAACCCTTACCCTTAACCTTACCCTAACCCTAACCCAAAACATAACTCTAACCCTTATCCTTACCCAACCCTAACCCTCACCTTAACCCTAACCCTAACCCTAAACCTAAACTTAACCCTAACCCTTATCCTTTCCCTAACCCTAACCCTAACCCTAACCCTAAACCTAACCTAACCCTAACTCTAACCTGTACCCTAACCCTAACCTAACCCTTCCCCTTACCCAAACCCTAACTCTAACCCTAACCCCTATCCTAACCCTAACCCTAACCCTGACCCTTAACTAAACCTAACACTAACCCTAACCGCTAACGCTGACCCTTACCCTAACCCTTACCCTGACCAAAACCCTAACCCTAACTCTAACCCTAATCCTTACCCTAACCCTAACCCTAACCCTAAACCTTACCCTTACCCTAAACCTAACCCTAACCTTTACCCTAAACCCAAACCTAAGCTTAACCCTAATCCTTACCCTTACCTTAACCCAAAACCTTACCCTAACCCTTACCTTTACCCTAATGCTAAACCTAAACCTAACCCTAACGCTAACCTTAACACATACCCTTACCCTAACCCTAACCCTAACCCTAACCGTAACCCTAAACCTAACCCTAATCCAAACTCTAACCCTTACCCTAACCTTAACCTTAACCCCAACACTAAACCTAACCCTAACCGTACCCCTAAACCCTACCCTTACCCTAACCCTAACCCTAAACCAAACCCTAAACCTTACCCGTACCCTTACCCTAACCCTAAACCTAACCCTAACCCTAACCCTAACCCTTACCCTTACTCTAAACCTAACCCTAAACTTAACCCTAACCCTTTCCGCTACCCTAACCCTAACCCTAAACCTAAGCCTTACCCTAACCCTAAGCCTAACCCTAACACTCACCCTAACCGTAACCCTTACCCTTACCCTACCCAACCCAAACCCTTACCCTAAACCTAAACCTAACCCTAACCCTAACCCTTTCCCTTACCTTAACCCTAACCCTTACCATAACCCTTACCCTTACCCTAATGCTAAACCTACCCTAACCCTAACCCTAACTTTAACACAAACCCTTACCCTAACCCTAACCCTAACCCTAACCTAACCCTAAACCTAACCCTAAACCTAACCCTAACCCAAACTCTAACCCTTACCCTAACCCTAACCTTAACCCCAACACTAAACCTTACCCTAACCCTAACCCTAACCCTTACCCTTACCCTAACCCTAACCCTAATCCTAACCCTAACCCTTACCCTAACCCTAACGCTAACCCTAAAAGTAACACTAACCCTAAACTTAACCCTAAACCTAATCCTAACCCTAAGCCTTACCCTTACCCTAACCCTAAATCTAACTTCAACCCTAACCCTAACCCCAAACCTAAACTTAAACCTGATCCTTATCCTTTCCCTAACCCTAACCCTAACCCTAACCCTAACCGTAACACTTACCCTTACCCTTACCCTTACCCTAACCCTAACCCTAACCCTAACCCTAACGCTAACTCTAACCGTAACCCTAAACCTAACCCTAAACCTAACCCTAATCCAAACTCTAACCCTTACCCTAACCCAAACCTTAATCCCAACACTAAACCTTACCCTAACCCTAAGCCTAATCCTTACCCTTACCCTAACCCTAACCCTAATCCTAACCCTAACCCTTCCCTAACCCTAACCCTAACCCTAAAAGGAACACTAACCCTAACCTTAACCCTAACCCTAATCCTAAACCTAAGCCTTACCCTTACCCTAACCCTAAACCTAACCTCAACCCTAACCCTAACCCTAAACCTAAACTTAAACCGAACCCTTACCCTTCCCCTAACCCTAACCCTAACCCTAACACTAACACTAACCCTTACCCTTACCCTTACCCTAACCCTAACCCTAACCCTAAAAATAAACTTAACCGAAACCCTTACCCTTACCCTAACCCTAACCCTAACCCTAACCCTAAACCTAACCTTAACCCTAACCCTAACACTCACGCTAACCATAACCCTTACCCTAACCCTAAACCTAACCCTAACCCTTACGCTAACCCTAACCCTAACACTAACACCTAGCCCTATCCCTTACCCTAACCCTAAACCTAACCCTAACCCTAACCCTAACCCTAACCCTTAACGTAATCCTAACATTAACTCTAACCCTAAATCTAATGCTTACCCTAACCCTAACCCTAACCCTTAACCTTACCCTAACCCTACCACTACATCTAAACCTACCCCTTACCCTTACCCTAACCCAAACCCTAAACCTAACCCTAACCATAATCCTAACCCTTACCCTAAGCCTAACCCTAATCCTAACCCTTACCCTTACCCTAAACCTAAACCTAACCCCAACCCTTACCGTAACCCTAACAATAACCCTAACCTAACCCTCACACTTACCCTATCCCTAACCCTAACCGTAATCCTAACCCTAACCCTAACGCTTAAACTTACCCTAACCCTAATCCTAAACCTAACCCTAACACTTACCCTAACCCTAACCCTAAACCTAACCCTAACACTTACCATTACCCTAACCCTAACCTTAACCCTACCCCTAACTCTAAACCTAACCCTTACCCTTACCCTAACCCTAAACCTAACCCTAACTCTAAACCTAACCCTTACACTTACCCTTACCCTAACTCTAACCCTAACCCTAACACTTACCCTTAACCTAAACCTAACCCTAACACTTACCCTAACCCTAAACCTAACCCCTAACCCTTACCCTAAACCTAACCCTAACACTAACCCTAACCCTTACCCTTACCCTAACCCTAACCCTAAACCTAACCATTAACCTTACCCTAACGCTAACCCTAACACTTACCATAACCCTAAACCTAACCCTAACCCTAACCCTTACCCTAACCCTAATCCTTGTCCTAACTCTAACCCTTACCCTTAACGTAACCCGAACCCTAAGTCTAAACCTAACCCTAACCCTAACCTTAACCCTAACACTAAACTTAACCCTAACCCTTACCCTTACCCTAACCCTAACCCTAAACCTAACCCTAACCCTAACCCTAACCCTTACCCTTACCTAACCCTAACCCAAAACCCAACCCTAACTCTTACCCTTACCCAACGCTAACCCTCACCTTAACCCTAACCCTAACCCTAAACCTAACCTTAACCCTAACCCTTATCCTTTCCCTAACCCTAACCCTAAGCCTAACCTAACCCTTACCCTTAACCTAACCCTAACCCTAAGCCTAACCCATATCCTGACCCTAACCCTAACCCTATCCCTAACCCTAACACTAACCCCTAACCCTAACCCTTACCCTAACCCTAACCCTAACCCTTAAACTAACACTAACATTAACTCTAACCCTAACCCTAACCCTAACTCTAACGCTTACCTTAACCCTAACCCTAACCCTAACCCTTACCCTTACCCTAAACTAACATTAAACCTAAACCTAACCGTAACCCTAACTCTAAACCGAACCCTAACCCTAACCTTAACCCTAAACCTTACCCTTACCCTAAACCTATCCCTAACCCTAACCCTAACCCTAAACCTAAACCTAACACTAACCCTAACCCTTACCCTTAACCTTACCCTAACCCTAACCCAAAACATAACTCTAACCCTTATCCTTACCCAACCCTAACCCTCACCTTAACCCTAACCCTAACCCTAAACCTAAACTTAACCCTAACCCTTATCCTTTCCCTAACCCTAACCCTAACCCTAACCCTAAACCTAACCTAACCCTAACTCTAACCTGTACCCTAACCCTAACCTAACCCTTCCCCTTACCCAAACCCTAACTCTAACCCTAACCCCTATCCTAACCCTAACCCTAACCCTGACCCTTAACTAAACCTAACACTAACCCTAACCGCTAACGCTGACCCTTACCCTAACCCTTACCCTGACCAAAACCCTAACCCTAACTCTAACCCTAATCCTTACCCTAACCCTAACCCTAACCCTAAACCTTACCCTTACCCTAAACCTAACCCTAACCCTAACCCTAACCCTAACCCTAACCCTTACCCTAACACTAACCCTAACCCTAAACCTTACCCTTACCCTAAACCTAACCCTAACCTTTACCCTAAACCCAAACCTAACCTTAACCCTAATCCTTACCCTTACCTTAACCCAAAACCTTACCCTAACCCTTACCTTTACCCTAATGCTAAACCTAAACCTAACCCTAACGCTAACCTTAACACATACCCTTACCCTAACCCTAACCCAAACCCTAACCGTAACCCTAAACCTAACCCTAATCCAAACTCTAACCCTTACCCTAACCTTAACCTTTACCCCAACACCAAAACCTAACCCTAACCGTAACCCTAAACCCTACCCTTACCTAACCCTAACCCTAAACCAAACCCTAACCCTTACCCTTACCCTTACCCTAACCCTAACCCTAACCCTAAACCTAACCCTAACCCTAACCCTAACCCTTACCCTTACTCTAAACCTAACCCTAAACTTAACCCTAACCCTTACCGTTACCCTAACCCTAACCCTAAACCTAAGCCTTACCCTAACCCTAAGCCTAACCCTAACCCTCACCCTAACCGTAAACCTTACCCTTACCCTAAACCCAACCCTAACCCTTACCCTAAACCTAAACCTAACCCTAACCCTAACCCTTTCCCTTACCTTACCCCTAACCCTTACCATAACCCTTACCCTTACCCTAATGCTAAACCTAACCCTAACCCTAAACCTAACTTTAACACAAACCCTTACCCTAACCCTAAACCTAACCCTAACCGTAACCCTAAACCTAACATTAAACCTAACCCTAACCCAAACTCTAAACCTTACCCTACCCCTAACCTTAACCCCAACACTAAACCTTACCCTAACCCTAACCCTAACCCTTACCCTTACCCTAACCCTAACCCTAATCCTAACCCTAACCCTTACCCTAACCCTAACGCTAACCCTAAAAGTAACACTAACCCTAAACTTAACCCTAAACCTAATCCTAACCCTAAGCCTTACCCTTACCCTAACCCTAAACCGAACCTCAACCCTCACCCTAACCCCAAACCTAAACTTAAACCTGACCCTTATCCTTTCCCTAACCCTAACCCTAACCCTAACACTTATCCATAACCTTATCCTAACCCTAACCCTAACCCTAACCCTAACCTTAACCCTAACCCTTACCCTTACCCTACCCCTAACCCTAACCCTAACCCTAACCTTAACCCTAACCCTAACCCTAACTCTAACCATAACCCTTACCCTAACCTTAAACCTAACCCTAACCCTTACGCTATCCCTAACACTAACACTAACCCCTAGCCCTAACCCTTACCCTAACCCGACCCCTAACCCTAACCCTAAATCAAATGCTTACCCTAACCCTAACCCTAACCCTTACCCTTACACTAACCCTACACCTACATCTAAACCTACCCCTTACCCTTACCCTAACCCTATCCCTAAACCTAACCCTAACACTAAACCTAACCCTTACCCTAACCCTAACCCTAAACCAAACCCTAACCCTTACCCTTACCTTACCCTAACCCTCACCCTAACCTTAACCCTAACCCTAACCCTAAACCTAACCTTAACCCTTACGCTTATCCTTTCCCTAACCCTAACCCTACCCATAACTCTAACCCTAACCCAAACCTAACCCAAACCCTTACCCTTACCCTAACCCTAACCCTAACCCTATCCCTAACCTTAACCCTAACCCTTACCCTTACCCTAACCCTAAACCTAACCCTAACCTTAACCCTAATCCTAACCCTAACCATAACCATAACCCTTACACTAACCCTAAACCTATCCCTAACCCTTACCCTAACCCTAAACCTAACCCTAACCCTTACCTTAACTCTAATCCTAACACTAACCCTAATCCTAACCCTTAACCTAACACTACCATTAACTGTAAACCTAACCCTAACCCTAACTCTAACGCTTACCCTAACACTAACCCTAATCCTAAGCATTACCCTTACCCTAACCCTACACCTAACTCTAAATGTAACTCTTACCCTTACCCTAACCCTAACCATAAACCTATTCCTAACCCGAAACCTAACCCTTACGCTAACCCTAACCCTTACCGTTACCCTAACCCTACCCTAACACTAAACCTAACCCTAACCCTAAACTTAACCCTAAACCTTACCCTTACCCTAACCCTAACCCTAACCCCAACCCTAACCCTAACCCTAACCCTTACCCTTACTGTAAACCTAACCCAAAACTTAACCCTACCCTTACCGTTACCCTAACCCTAATCCTAAACCTAAGCCTTACCCTAACACTAAACCTAACCTTAACCCTAACCCTTCCCCTAACCCTAACCCTAACCCTAACCGTAACCATAAACCTAACCCTAAACCTAACCCTAACCCAAACTCTAAACCTTACCCTAACTCTATCCTTAACCCCAACACTAAACCTTACCCTAACCATAACCGTAACCCTAACCCTTACCATAACCCAAACCCTAACCCTAAAAGTAACACTAACCCTAACCTTAACCCTAACCCTAATCCTAACCCTAAACCTTACCCTTACCCTAACCCTAAACCTAACCTCAACCCTAACCCTAACCCCAAACCTAAACTTAAACCTAACCCTTATCCTTTCCCTAACCCTAACCCTAACCCTAACCCTAACCCTAACACTTACCCTTACCCTTACCCTAACCCTAACCCTAACCCTAACCTTAACCCTAACCCTTACACATACCCTAACCCTAACCCTAACCCTAATACTAACCTTAACCCTAACCCTAACCCTAACTCTAACCACAACCCTTACCCTAACCCTAAACCTAACCCTAACCCTTACGCTAACCCTAACACTTACACTAACCCCTAGCCCTAACCCTTACCCTATCCCTAACCCTAACCCTAACCATAAATCTAATGCTTACACTAACCCTAACCCTAACCCTTACCCTTACCCTAAACCTACACCTACATCTAAACCTACCCATTACCCTTACCCTAACCCTATCCCTAAACCTAACCCTAACCCTAAACCTAATCCTTACCCTTAGCCTAACCCTAATCCTAACTCTAACCCTTACCATTACCCTAACCCTACCCCTAACTCTAAACCTAACCCTTACCGTTACCCTAAACCTAATCCTAACTCTAAACCTAACCCTTACACTTACCCTTAACCTAACTCTAACCCTAACCCTAACACTTACCCTTAACCTAAACCTAACCCTAACGCTAACCCTTACCCTAACCCTAACCCTAACCCTAACCCTAACCCTAACCCTAACCCCTAACCCTAAACCTTACCCTAACCCTAACCCTAACCCTTAAACTAACACTAACATTAACTGTAAACCTAACCCTGACCCTAACTCTAATGCTTACCTTAAACCTAACCCTAACCCTAACCCTTACCCTTACCATAACACTACCCCTAACTCTAAAACTAACCCTCACCCTTACGCTAACCCTAACCCAAAACCTAACTCTAACCCTTACCCTTTCCCAACCCTAACCCTCACCTTAACCCTAACCCTAACCCTAAACGTAAACTTAACCCTAACCCTTATCCTTTCCCTAACCCTAACCCTAACCCTAAACCTAACCTAACCCTAACCATAACCAGTACCCTAACCCTAACACTAACTTAACCCTTACCCTTACCCTAAACCTAACCCTAACTCTAACCCTTATCCTAACCCTAACCCTAACCCTGACCCTTAAACTAACCCTAACACGAATCCTAACTGCTAACGCTAACCCTTACACTAACCCTAAACCTAACCCTAACTCCTAACCCTAACCCTAACCCCTAACCCTAACTCTGCCCTAAACCTTACTCTTATCCTAACCCTAACCCTAACCCTAACACTTACCCTTAACCTAACCCCAACCCTAACCCTAACCCTAACCCTAATCCTTACCCTAATCCTAACGATAACCATAACCTTAACCTTACCCTTACCCTAAACCTAAACCTAAATCTAAACCTAACCTTAACCCTAACCCTTACCCTGACCCTAACCCTAACCCTTACCCTAAACCTTACCCTTACCCTAAACCTAACCCTAACCCTTACCCTAAACCCAAACCTAACCTTAACCCTAATCCTTACACTTACCTTAACCCAAAACCTAAGCCTAATCCTTACCCTAACCCTAACCCTAACCCGAACCCGAACCCTAACCCTAACCCTAAACCTAACCCTAATCAAAACTCTAACCCCTACCCTAACCCTAACCTTAACCCCAACACTAAACCTTACCCTAAACCTAACCCTTACCCTTACCCTATCCCTAACGCTAATCCTAACCCTAAACCTTACCCTAACCCACACCCTAACCCTAACCCTAACTCTAAACCTAACACTAACCCTAAACTTAACTCTAACCCTTATGCTTACCCTAAGCCTATGCCTAACCCTAACCCTAACCCTAACCCTAACCTTTACCCTTACCCTAACCCTAACCCTAAACCTAACCCTAACCCTTACCCTTACCCTAACCCTAACCGTAACCTTAACCATAACCCTAAACCTAAACTTAACCTTAACCCTAACCCTTACCCTTACCCTAACCCTAACCCTAACCTTAATCCTAACCCTAAACCTGAACTTAACCTTAACCCTAACCCTTATCCTTTCCCTAATCCTAACCCTAACCCTAACTCTAACCCTAACCCTAAACCTAACCCATACCCTTACCCTTACCCTAACCCTAACCCTAACCTTAACCCTAACCCTTACCCTTATCCTAACCCAACCCTAACCCTAACCCTAACCTTAACCCAAACCGTAACCCTAACCCTAACCATAACCCTTACACTAACCCTAAACCTAACCCGAATCCTTACTCTAACCCTAACCCTAACACTAACCCCTAAACCTAACCCTTACCCTAACCCTAATCCTAACCCTAACCCTAATTCTATCCCTTAACCTAACACTACAATTAACTATAAACCTAACCCTAACCCTAACTCTAACGCTTACCCTAACCCTAACACTAACCCTAACCCTTACCCTTACCCTACCCTAGCCCTAACTCTAAACCTAACTCTTAACCTTACCCTAACCCTAACCATAAACCTATCCCTAACCCTAAACCTAACCCTTACCCTAAACCTAACCCTAATCCTAACCCTAACCCTTACCCTTACCCTAACCCTACCCTAACACTAAACCTAACCCTAAGCCTAAACTTAACCCTAAACCTTACCCGTACCCTAACCCTAACCCTAACCCTAAACCTACCCCTAACCCTACCCCTAACCCTTACCCTTATCCTTACCCTAAACCTAAACCTAAACCTAACACTAACCCTAACCCTTACCCTTACCCTTACCCTAAACCTAAACCTAAACCTAACCCTATCCCTTACCCATACCCTAACCCTAACCCTTAACCTAATTCTAACTGAAACCCCTTACCCTAAACCTAACCCTAACCCTTACCCTTACCCTAACCCTAACCCTAACCCCTAACCCTAACCCCTAACCCTAAACCTAAACCTAACTGTAACCCCTAACCCTAAACCTAACCCTAACTCTTACCCTTACCTAACCCTAAACCTAACCCTAACCCTAACCCTAACATAAACCTTACCCTTACCCTAACCCTAAGCCTAATCCTAACCCTAACCCTAACCCTTAACCTTACCCTAACCCTAACCCTAACCCTTACGCTAACCCTAACCCTAACCCTAACCCTTACTCATACCCTAACCCTAACCCTCACCCTTACCCTAATACTACCCCTAACTCTAAACCTAACCTTTAACCTTACCCTGACCCTAACCCTAACCCTAACCCTAAACCTAACCCGAACCCTTACCTAACCCTCCCCCTAACCTTAACCCTACACCTAACCCTAAACCTAACCTTAACCCTAACCCTTATCCTTACCCTAACCCTAACCCTAAACCTAACCCTACCCCTAACCTTAACCCTAACCCTTATACTTACCCTAACCCTATCCATAACCCTAACACTAACCATAACCCTAACCCTTACCCTTACCATAACCCTAAACCTAACCCTTACCCTTACACTTACCCTAAACCTAACCCTAACCCTAAAACTAACCCTTACCCTTACCCTAACCCTAAGCCTAACCCTAACCCTAACCTTAACCCTAACCGAAACCCTAAACCTAACCTTAACCCTAACCCTTATCCTTTCCCTAACCCTAACCCTAACCCTAAACCTAACATTAACCCTAAACCTAACTCTTACACTTACCCTAACCCTAACCATAAACCTAACCCTATCCCTTACCCTAACCCTAACCCTAAGCCTAACCCTAACCCGAACCTTAACCCTAACCCTTACTCTTACCCTAACCCTAATCCTAAACCTAACTCTAACCCTAACCCTAACCCTAACCCTATCCCTAACTCTATCCCTTACCATTAAAATAACCCTAACCCTAAACCTAACTCTAACCATAACCTCTAACCCTAAACCTAACCCTAACCATTACCCTTATCCTAACCCTAACCCTAACCCTAAACCTAACATTAACCCTAAACCTAACTCTTACCCGTACCCTAAACCTAACCCTAAACCTAACCCTTACCCTTACCCTAACCCTAAGCCTAACCCTAACCCTAACCTTATCCCTAACCCTTACCCTTACCCTAACCCTAATTCTAAACCAAACCCTAACCCTAACCCTAACCCTAACCCTAAATCTATCCCTTACCCTTACAATAACCCTAACCCTAACCTAACTCTAACCGGAACCTCTAACCCTAAACCTAACCCTAACCCTAACCTTAACCCTAACCCTTACCCTAACCTAACCCTTACACTTACCCTAACCCTAACCCTAACTCTAAACCTAACCCAAACCCTTACCCTAACCCTAACCCTAACACTTACCCTTAACCTAACCATAACCCTAACGCTAACACTTACACTAACCCTAACCCTAACACCTAACAATTACCCTAACCCTAACCCTAACCCTAAACCTAAACTTAACCCTGACCCTAACACTTACGCTTACCCTAACCGTAACCCTAACCCTAAACCTAACACTTACCCTTAACCTAACCCTAACCCTAACCATAAACCTTACCCTAACCCTAACCCTAAAACATAACCCTTACCCTAAACCTAACCCTAACCCTAAACCTTACCCTTACCCTAACCATAACCCTCACCCTTAACCTTACCCTAACCCTAAACTTAACCCTAACCCTAAACCTAACCCTAACCCTAACCCTTCCCTTACCCTGACCCTAACCCAAAACCTAACCCTAACCCTAACCCTTACCCAACCCTAACTCTCATCTTAACCCTAAACCTAAACCTAACCTTAACCCTAACCCGTATCCTTTCCCTAACCCTAACCAAAACCCTAACCCAAAACCTAACCCTCACCCTTACGCTTACCCAACCGTAACCCTCACCTTAACCCAAACCCAAACCCTAAACCTACCCTTAACCCTAACCCTTATCCTTTCCCTAACACTAACCCTAACCCTAACCCTAAACCTAACCTAATCCTATCCCTAACCTTACCCTAACCCTAACCGTAACCCTAACCAAACCCTTACCCTTACCCTAACCGGAACCCTAACCATAACCCTTATCCTAACTCTAACCCTAACCCTAACCCTAACAGTTAACCTAACCCTAACACTAAACTTAACCCTAACGCTAACCCTTACCCTAACCCTAACTCTAACCCTAACCCCTATTCCTAACCCAAACCTCTCACCCTAACTCTGCCCTAACCCATACTCTTATCCTAACCCTAAACCTAACCCTTACCCTAACCCCAACCCTAACCCTAACTCTAACCCTAACTCTTACCCTAACCTTAACCCTAACCCTAACACTTACCCTTACCCTAAACCTAAACCTAACCCTAAACCTAACCCTAACCCTAACACTTACCCTTACCCTAACCCTAACCCTAAGCCTAAACCTTGCCCTTACCCTAAACCTAACCCTAAACCTTACCCTAAACCTAACCCTAACCCTTACCCTAACCTTAACACATACCCTTACCCTAACCCTAACCCTAACCCTTACCCTAACCTTAACACATACCCTTACCCTAACCCTAACCCTAACCCTAACCGTAACCCTAAACCTAACCCTAAACCTAACCCTAACCCAAACTCTAACACTCACCCTAACCCTAATCTTAACCCCAACACTAAACCTTACCCTAACCCTATCCCTAATCGTTACCCTTACCTAACCATAACCCTAATCCTAACCCTAACGCATACCCTAACCAACACCCTAACTCTAACCCTAACCATAACCTTAACCTTAACTCTTAACCTTACCCTAACCCTATCCCTAACCCTAACCCTAAAACTAACCTTTACCCTAACCCTAATCCTTTCCCTAACCCTAACCCTAACCCTAACCCTAAACCTAACCCTTACCCTTACCCTAACCCTAACCCTAACCCTTACCCTTACCCTAACACTAATCCTACCCCTAACCCTAATCTTAACCCTAACCCTTACCCTTACATTAACCCTAACTCTAACCTAATCTTAACCCTAACCCTAACCCTAACCCTAACCATAACCATTTCCCTAACCCTAAACGTAACCCTAACCCTTACCTATCCCTAACCCTAACACTAACCCCTAAACTTAATACTTACCCTAACCCTAATCCTAACCCTAAACCTAACCCTTAACCTAACTGTAACCCTAACACTAACCCCTAAACCTAACCCTTACCCTAAACCTAACTCTAACCCTAACCCTAACCCTTAACCTCACACTAACATTAACTCTAACCCTAACACTAACCCTAACTCTACCGCTTACCCTAACCCTAACCTTAACTGTAACCCTTACCCTTACCCTAACCCTATCCCTAAATCTAAACCTAAACCTTACCCTTACCCTAACCCTAACCCTAAACCTAACCCTAGCCCTAAACCTAACCCTTACCCTAACCCTAACCCTAATCCTAACCCTAACCCTTACCCTTACCCTAACCCTACTCTAACACTAAACCTAACCCTAACCCTAAGCTTAACCCTAAACCTTACCCTTACCCTAACCCTAACCCTAACCCTAACCCTAACCCTTAACCTTAACGTAACCCTAACCCTAAACCTAATCCTAACCCTAACCCTATCCCTAAACCTATCCCTTACCCTTACCCTAACCCTAAACCTAACCCTAAACCTAACCCTAAACCTAACCCTTACCCTTACCCTAACAACTAAAAATAAACCTAACCCTAACCCTTACTCTTACCATAAAACTATCCCTAAACCGAACCCTAACCCTAACCCTAAACCTTAACCTTAACCTAACTCTAACCCTAAACCTAACCCTAACCCTAACCCTATCCCTAACCCTATCCCTTACCCTTACCCTAACCGTAACCGTAAACGTAACTCTAACCTTAACCCCTTACCCTAAACTTAACCATAACCCTTTTCCTTACCCTA
This sequence comes from Megascapheus bottae, assembly GCA_024803745.1. Lineage (NCBI taxonomy): Eukaryota > Metazoa > Chordata > Mammalia > Rodentia > Geomyidae > Megascapheus > Megascapheus bottae. The sequence continues at coordinate 3,936,063 of JANJXV010000047.1, read as the reverse complement.
ACCCTAACCCTAACCCTAAACCGAACCCTTACCCTTACCCTAACCCTAACCCTAACCTTAATCCCAACCCTAAACCTAACCCTAACCCTAACCCTAACCCTTACAATAACCGTAACTCTAACAAACACTAAAACTTATCCTTACCCTAACCCTAACCCTAACCTAACCCATACCGTGACCCTAACCCTAACACTAACCCAATGCCTTACCCTAACCCTAAACCTAACCCCTAAACCTAACCCTTACCCTAACCCTAAACCTAGCCCTCACCCTAACCCAAACCCTTACCCTTAACCTAACCCTAAAACCTAACCCTTACCCTAAACCTAACCCTAACCCTAACCCTTACCTTTACTCTAACCCTAACCCTCACCCTTAACCTTAGCCTAACCCTAAATTTAACCCTAACCCTAAACCTAACCCTAACCCTATCCCTAACCCTTCCCTTAAACTGACCCTAACCCAAAACCTAACCCTAACCCTAACCCTTACCCAACCCTAACCCTCATCTTAACCCTAACCCTAACCCTAAACCTAACCTTAACCCTAACCCTTATCCTTTCCCTAACCCTAACCCAAAACCTAACCCTCACCCTTACGCTTACCCAACCATAACCCTCACCTTAACCCAAACCCTAACCGTAAACCTACCCTTAACCCTAACCCTTATCCTTTCTCTAACACTAACCGTAACCCTAACCCTAAACCTAACCTAATCCTAACCGTAACCGTACCCTAACCCTAACTGTAACACTAACCAAACACTTTCCCTTACCCTAACCCTAACCTTAACCCTTATCCTAACTCTAACCCTAACCCTAACCCTAACACTTAACCTAACCCTAACACTAAACTTAATCCCTAACGCTAACCTTTACCGTAACCCTAACTCTAACGCTAACCCCTATTCCTAACCCTAACCCTTACCCTAACCCCAACCCTAACCCTAATTCTAACCCTAACTCTTACCCAAACCTTAACCCTAATCCTAACACTTACCCTTACCCTAAACCTAAACCTAACACTAAACCTAACCCTAACCCTAACTCTTACCCTTTCCCTATCCCTAACCCTAACCCTAACCCGAACCCTAAACCTTGCCCTTACCCTAAACATAACCCTAAACCTTACCCTAAACCTAACCCTAACCCTAACCCTAACCCTTAACCTTAACTTAACCCTAACCCTTACCATAACACTTACTTTACGCTAATGCTAAACCTAATCCTAACCCTAACCTTAACACATACCCTTACCCTAACCCTAACCCTAACCCTAAACCTAACCCTAACCCTAACACTAACACTAACCCTTAACCCTAACCCTTACCCTACCCCTAACTCTAACCCGAACACTAACCCTTAACCTAACACTAACATTAGCTCTAACTAAACCTAACCCTTACTCTTACCCTAACCTTAACCCTAAACCTAACCCTAACCCTAAATCTAAACCTAACCCTAACCCTAACCTTAAACCTAACCCTTACCCTTACCAGAACCTTAACCCTAAACCTAACCCTAACCCTTACCCTTACCATAAACCTAACCCGAAACCTAACCCTAACCCTTACCCTTATCCAACCCTAACCCTCACCTTAACCCTAATCCTAACCCTAAACCTAACCTTAACCTTAACCTTAATCCTAACCCTAACCAAACAATTACCCTTACCCTAACCCTAAACCTAACCCTAGCGCTTAACTTAACCCTAACACTAACCCTAATCACTAACGCTAACCCTTACCCTAACACTAATCCTAAACCTAACCCCTAACCCTAACCCTAAACCGAACCCTGAACCCTAACCCTATCTCTCCCCTATCCCTTACTCTTATCCTAACCCTAACCCTAACACTTACCCTTACCCTAACCCCAACCCTAACCCTAACCCTAACCCTATACCTAAACCTTACCCTTACCCTAAACCTAACCCTAAACCTTACCCTAAACCTAAACCTAACCCTAACCCTAACACTTACCCTTACCTTAACCCTAACCCTTACCTAACCCTTACCAATACCCTCATGCTAAACCTAACCCTAACCGTAACCCTAACTTAACACATACCCTTAACCTAACCCTAACCCTAACCCTAAACCTAACCCTAACACAAACTCTAACCCTTACCCTTACCCTAACCTTAACCCCAAAACTAAACCTTACAATAACCCTAACCCTAACCCTTACCCTTACCCTAACCTTAACCCTAATCCTAACACTAACCCTTACCCTAACCCACAACCTAACCCTAAACCTAACCCTTAACCTAACCCTAACCCTAACCTTAACCCCAACCCTTACCCTCACCCTAACCCTATCCATAACCCTAAACCTAAACCTAACCCTAACCCTAACCCTAACCCTTACCCTTACCATAACCCTACACCTAATCCTAAACCTAACCCTTACCCTAAACCTAACCCTAACCTTAACCCTAACACTAACCCTAAACCTAAACTTAACCCTAACCCTAACCCTAACCCTTGCCCTTACCCTAACAAGTAAAAATAAACCTAACCCTAACCCCTACCGTTACCCTAACCCTAAACCTAAACCTAATCCTTACCCTAACCCTAACCCTAACCCTAACCTAACCCTTACCCTTACCCTAACCCTAACCCTAACCATAAACCTAACACTAACCCTAACCCTAACCCTTAACCTTACCCTAACCCTAACCCTAAACATAACCCTAACACTAACCCTATACCTTACCCTTACCCTAAACCTAACCCTAAACATAACTCTAACCTTAATCCCTAACCCTAAACCTAACCCTACCCCTTTCCCTTACCCTACCCCTAACCCTAACCCTATACCTAACCCTACCCCTTTCCCTTACCCTAACCCTAACTCTAACCTTAAACCGAACACTTACCCTCACACTCACCCTAACCCGAACCTTAATCCCAACCCTAAACCTAACCCTAACCCTAACCCTAACCCTTACACTAACCCTAACCCTAAAACTAAAACTAACACTTAACCTTACCCTAACCCTAACCCTAACCCTTACCCTAACCATAACCTTACCCTAACCCTAAACCTAAACCTAACCCATACCCTTACCTTAACCCTAACCCTAACCCTAACCCTTACCCTAACCATAACCTTACCCTAACCCTAAAATTAAACCTAACCCATACCCTGACCCTAACCCTAACACTAACCCTAAGCCTTACCCTAACCCTAACCTAACCCCTAACCCTAACCCTTAACCTAACCCTAACCCAAGCCCTAACTTTTACCCAAACCCTTACCCTTAACCTAACCCTAACATTAACTCTAACCCTAACCCTAACCCGATTCCTTAACCTAAACCTAACCCTAACCCTAACCCTTACCCTAAACCTAACCCTAACCTTAACCCTAAACCTAACCCTAAACCTAAACTTAACCCTAACACTTATCCTTTCCCTAACCATAACCCTAACCCTAACCCTAACCCTAAACCTAACATTAACCCTAAACCTAACCCTTACCCTTAACCTAATACTAACCCTAAACCTAACCCTAAACCTTTCCCTTTCCCTAACCTTAACCATAATCCTAACACTAACTCTTACCCTAACCCACACCCTAACCCTAACCCTAACCCTAAATCTAACCCTAACCCTAAACGTAACCCTAACCCTTACCCTTACCCTAACACTATCCATAACCCTAACCCTAAACCTAAACCTAACCCTAACCCTTACCCTTACCATAACCCTAACCCTAAACCTAACCCTAACCCTAACCCTTACCCTTACCCTAAACCTAACCCTAACCTTAACCCTAACCCTAACCCTAAACCTAACCTTAACCCTAACCCTTATCCTTTCCCTAACCCTAACCCTAAACCTAACCCTACCCCTAAACCTAACATTAACCCTAAACCTAACTCTTACCCTTACCCTAACCCTAACCCTAAACCTAACCCTAACCCTTACCCTTACCCTAACCCTAAGCCTAACCCTAACCCTAACCTTAACCCTAACCCTTACCCTTACCCTAACCCTAATCCTAAACCTAACCCTAACCCTAACCCTACCCATATACCTAAATCTATCCCTTACCCTTACAATAACCCTAACCCTAAACCTAACTCTAACCGTAACCACTAACCTACCCCTACCCCTTACCCTTACCCTAACCCTAACCCTAACGCTAAACCTAACCCTTACCCTTACCCTAACCCTAACCCTAACCTTAACCCCACCCGTAAACCTAACATAAATCCTAACCCTAAACATTACCCTAACCCTAACCCTAAACCTAAACCTAAACTTAACCCTAACCCTTATCCTTTCCCTAACCCTAACCCTAACCCTAACCCTAAACCTAACCCTAACCCTAACCCGAAACCTCACCCTTACCCTAACCCTATCCCAAAACCTAACCCTAACCCTTATCCTTACCCAACCGTAACCCTCACCTTAACCCTAACCCTAACCTTAAACCTAACCTTAACCCTAACCCTTATCCTTTCCCTAACCCTAAACCTAACCCTAACCCTAAACCTAACCTAATCCTAAGCCTAACAGTACCCTAACCCTAACCGTAACTCTAACCAAAACCTTACCCTTACCCTAACCCTAACCCTAACCGTAACTGTAACCCTAACACTTAACCTAACACTAACACTAACCTTAACCCCTAACGCTAACCCTTACCCTAACGCTAACTCTAACCCTAACCCCTAATCCTAACCCTAACGCCTTACCCTAACTCTGCCCTAACACTTACTCTTATCCTAACCCTAACCCTAACCCTTACCCTAACCCCAACCCTAACCCTAACTCTAACCCTAACTCTTACCCTAACCTTAACCCTAACCCTAACACTTACCCTTAACCTAAACCTAAACCTAACCGTAAACCTAACACTAATCGTAACTCTTAGCCTTACCCAAACCCTAACCCTAATCGTAACCCTAAACCTTGCCCTTACCCTAAACCTAACCCTAAACCTTACCTTAAACCTAACCCTAACCCTAACCCTAACCTTTACCCTTAACTTAACCCTAACCCTTAACTTAACCCTTACCTTTACGTTAATGCTAAACCTAACCCTAACCCTAACCTTAACACATACCCTTACCCTAACCCTAACCCTAAAACTAACCCTAACCCTAAACCTAACCCTAAACCAAACCCTAATCCAAACTCTAACCCTGACCATAACCCTAACCTTAATCCCAACACTAAACCTTACCCTAACCCTATCCCTAACCCTTACCCTTACCCTAAGCATAACCCTAATCCAAACCCTAACCCTTACCCTAACCCACACCCTAACCCTAACACTAACCTTAACCTTAACCCTTACCCTTACCCAAACCCTATCCCTAACCCTAACCCTAAACCTAACCCTAAACCTAACCCAAACCCTTACCCTTACCCTAACCCTAACCATAAACCTAACCCTAACCCTTACCCTAACCCTAACCCTAACCTTAAACCTAACCATATCCCTAAAACTAACCTTAACCCTAACCCTAATCCTTTCCCTAACCCTAACCCTAACCCTAAACCTAAATCTAACCCTAAACCTAACCCTTACCCTTACCCTAAACCTAACACTAAACCTAACCCTAAACCTTACCCTTACCCTAACACTAATCCTACCCCTAACCCTAACCTTAACCCTAACCCTTACCCTTACCCTAACCCTAACTCTAACCCTAACCTTAACCCTAAGCATAACCCTAACCATAACCATAAACATTACCCTAACCCTAAACCTAACCCTAACCCTTACCTATCCCTTACCCTAAAACTAACCCCTAAACTTAATCCTTACCCTATCCCTAATCCTAACCCTAAACCTAACCCTTACCCTAACCCTAACTCTAACCCTAACCCTTAACCTAACACTATCATTAACAATAACCCTAACCCTAACCCTAACTCTAACGCTTATGATAACCTTACCTTAACCCTAACCCTTACCCTTACCATAACCCTACCCCTAACTCTGAACCTAACCCTTACCCTTACCCTAACCCTAACCCAAAACCTAACCCTAACCCTAAACCTAACCCTAAACCTAACCCAAACCCTTACCCTTACCCTAACCCTAACCATAAACCTAACCCTAACCATTACCCTAACCCTAACCCTAACCTCAAACCTAACCATAAACCTAAAACTAACCTTAACCCTAACCCTAATCCTTTCCCTAACCCTAACCCTAACCCTAACCCTAAACCTAACCCTAACCCTAAACCTACCCTTACCCTTACCCTAACCCTAACCCTAAACCTAACCCTAACCCTTACCCTTACCCTAACACTAATCCTACCCCTAACCCTAACCTTAACCCTAACCCTTACCCTTACCCTAACCCTAACTCTAACCCTAAACTTAACCCTAACCCTAACCATAACCATAACCATTACCCAAACCCTAAACCTAACCCTAACCCTTACCTATCCCTTACCCTAACACTAACCCCTAAACTTAATCCTTACCCTATCACTAATCCTAACCCTAAACCTAACCCTTACCCTAACCCGAACTCTAACCCTAACCCTTAACCTAACACTATCATTAACAATAACCCTAACCCTAACACTCACCCTAACCCTTACCCTAAATTAACCCTTAACCTAACCTAACCCCAACCCTAACCTTAACCCTAACCCTTACCCTTACCCTAACCCTAACCCTTACCCTAACCATAAACCTAACCCTAACCCAAACCCTAACCCTTACCCTTACCCTAACCCTAACCCTAAACCTAAACCTCACCTTAACCCTAACCCTGACCCTAAACCTAACCTTAGCCCTAACCCTTATCCTTTCCCTAACCCTAACCCTAACCCTAACCCTAAGCCTAACCCTTACCCTAACCCTATCCCTAAACCTAACCCTAAACCTTACCCTTACCCTAACCCTTACCCTAACCCTAACCCTAACTGTAACCCTAACCCTTACCCTTACCCTAACCCTAACCCTAACACTAAGCCTAACCCTAACCCTAACACTAACCCTTACCCTAATCCTAACCCTAACCCTAACACTAACACTTACCTTTACCCTAACCCTAACCCTAACCCTAACCATAATCATAACCATAACCCTTACCCTAACCATAAACCTAACCCTAACCGTTACCCTAACCCTAACCCTAACACTAACCGTAACCCTTACAATAAGCCTAAACCTAACCCCTAACCCTAACCCTTACCCTAACCAGAAACCTAACCATAACACTAACCCTTTCCCTTAACGTAACCCTAACATTAACTCTAACCCTAACCCTTACCCTAAACTTAACCTTAACCCTAACCCTTACACTTACCCTAACCCTACCGCTAACTCTAAACCTAACCCTGAGCCTTTCCCTAACCCTAACCCTTAACCTAACCCTAACCCTAAACCTAACACTTACCCAAACTCTAAACATAATCCTAACCCTAACCCTTACCCTTACACTAACCCTACCCTAACCCTAAACCTAAAACTAACCCTAACCTTAACCCTAACCCTTACCCTTACCCTAACCCTAACCCTAATCCTAACTCTAAACATAACCCAAACCCTAACCCTAACCCTTACCCTAACCCTAACCCTAAACCTAACCCTAACCCTTACCCTTACCCCAACCCTAACCCTAATTTTAACCCTAAACTAACCCTAAACCTAACCTTAACCCTAACCCTTATTCTTTCCCTACACCCTAACGCTAACCCTAACCCTAAACCTAACCATAACCCTAAACCTAACCCTTACCCTTACCTAACCTTAACCCTTACCCTAACCCTAACCCTTACACTTACCCTAACCCTAAACCTAACCAAAACCCTAACCTTAAACCTAACCCTTACCCTTACCATAACCCTAACCCTAACGCTAACCCTAACACTAAACCTAACCCTAACCCTAAATTTAACCCTAAACCTTACCCTTACCCTAATCCTAACCCTAACCCTAACACTAAACCTAACCCTAACCCTAAACCTAACCCTTTCCCTTACCCAAACCCTAACCCTAAACCTAACCCTAACCTTACCCTTACTCTAACCCTAACCTTAACCCTAACCCTAGCCCTAAACCTAACCTTAACCCTAACCCTTACCTTTCCCTAACCCTAACCCTAACCCTAAACCTAACCCTAACCCTAAACCTAACCCTTACCCTTACCCTAACCTTAACCCTAAACCTAACTCTAACCCTTACCCTTATCCTAAACCTTACCCTAACCTGAACCCTAACCCTTACCCTAACCGTAACCCTAACCCTAACCCTAACCTTAACTCTAACCCTAACCCTAAACCTTACCCTTATACTAACCCTAATCCTAAATTTAACCCTACCCCTAACCCTATCCCTATCCCCATCCCTTACCCTTACCCTAACCCTAACCCTAAAACTAACCCTAACCGTAACCCCAAAACCTAACCCTAACCCTAACCCTTACCCTACCCTAACCCTAACCCTAACCCTAACCCTAACCCTAACCCATACCCTTACCCTAAAGCAAACCCTAACCTTAACTCCAACACTAAACCTAAACCTAACCCTAACCCTAACCCTTACCCTAACCCTAACACTAACCCTAACACTAACACTTACCCTTACCCTAACCCTAACCCTAACCCTAACCATAATCATAAACATAACCCTTACCCTATCCCTAAACTTAACCCTAACAGTTACCCTAACCCTAACCCTAACACTAACCCTAACCCTTACAATAAGCCTAAACCTAACCCCTGACCCTAACCCTTACCCTAACCCTAAACCTAACCATAACACTAACCCTTTCCCTTAACGTAACCCTAACGTTAACTCTAACCATAACCCTAACCCTAACCCTTACCCTAAACTTAACCCTAACCCTAACCCTTACACTTACCCTAACCCTACCTCTAAATCTAAAGCTAACCCTGAGCCTTTCCCTAACCCTAACCCTAAACCTAACCCTAACCTTAAACCTAACCCTTACCCAAACTCTAAACATAATCCTAACCCTAACCCTTACCCTTACACTAACCCTACCCTAACCCTAAACCTAAAACTAACCCTAACCTTAACCCTAACCCTTACCCTTGCGCTAACCCTAACCCTAATCCTAACTCTAAACATAACCCAAACCCTAACCCTAACCCTTAACCTAACCCTAACCCTAAACCTAACCCTAACCCTTACCCTTACCCCAACTCTAACCCTAATCTTAACCCTAACCTAACCCTAAACCTAACTTTAACCCTAACCCTTATTCTTTCCCTACACCCTAACCCTAACCCTAATCCTAAACCTAACCATAACCCTAAACCTAACCCTTACCCTTACCTAACCTTAACCCTAACCCTAACGCTAACATTTACACTTACCCTAACCCTAAACCTAACCCAAAACCTAACCTTAAACCTAACCCTTACCCTTACCATAACCCTAACCCTAACGCTAACATTAACACTAAACCTAACCATAACCCTAAATTTAACCCTAAACCTTACCCTTACCCTAATCCTAACCCTAACCCTAACCCTAAACCTAACCCTAACCCTAAACCTAACCCTTTCCCTTACCCAAACCCTAACCCTAAACCTAACCCTAACCTTACCCTTACCCTAACCCTAACCTCAACCCTAACCCTAACCCTAAACCTAACCTTAACCCTTACCCTTACATTTCCCTAACGCTAACCCTAACCCTAACCCTAAACCTAACCCTAACCCTAAACCTAACCCTTACCCTTACCCTAACCTTAACCCTAAACCTAACTCTAACCCTTACCCTTATCCTAAACCTTACCCTAACCTGAACCCTAACCCTTACCCTAACCGTAACCATAACCCTAACCCTAACCTTAACTCTAACCCTAACCCTAAACCTTACCCTTATACTAACCCTAACCCTAAATTTAACCCTAAACCTAAGCCTATCCCTATCCCTTACCCTTACCCTAACCCTAACCCTAAAACTAACCCTAACCGTAACCCCAAAACCTAACCCTAACCCTAACCCTTACCCTACCCTAACCCTAACCCTAACCCTAACCCATACCCTTACCCTAACGCAAACCCTAATCTTAACTCCAACACTAAACCTAAACCTAACCCTAACCCTAACCCTTACCCTAACCCTAACACTAACCCTAACACTAACACTTACCCTTACCCTAACCCTAACCCTAACCCTAACCATAATCATAACCATAACCCTTACCCTAACCCTAAACTTAACCCTAACAGTTACCCTAACCCTAACCCTAACACTAACCCTAACCCTTACAATAAGCCTAAACCTAACCCCTGACCCTAACCCTTACTCTAACCCTAAACCTAACCATAACACTAACCCTTTCCCTTAACGTAACCCTAACGTTAACTCTAACCATAACCCTAACCCTAACCCTTACCCTAAACTTAACCCTAACCCTAACCCTTACACTTACCCTAACCCTACCGCTAAATCTAAAGCTAACCCTGAGCCTTTCCCTAACCCTAACCCTAAACCTAACCCTAACCCTAAACCTAACCCTTACCCAAACTCTAAACATAATCCTAACCCTAACCCTTACCCTTACACTAACCCTAAACCTAAAACTAACCCTAACCTTAACCCTAACCCTTACCCTTACCCTAACCCTAACCCTAATCCTAACCCTAAACATAACCCAAACCCTAACCCTAACCCTTAACCTAACCCTAACCCTAAACCTAAGCCTAACCCTTACCCTTACCCCAACTCTAACTCTAATCTTAACCCTAACCTAACCCTAAACCTAACTTTAACCCTAACCCTTATTCTTTCCCTACACCCTAATCCTAACCCTAACCCTAAACCTAACCATAACCCTAAACCTAACCCTTACCCTTACCTAACCTTAACCCTAACCCTAACCCTAACCCTTACACTTACCCTAACCCTAAACCTAACCCAAACCCTAACCTTAAACCTAACCCTTACCCTTACCATAACCCTAACCCTAACGCTAACCCTAACACTAAACCTAACCCTAACCCTAAACCTAACCCCTTCCCTTACCCAAACCCTAACCCTAAACCTAACCCTAACCTTACCCTTACCCTAACCCTAACCTTAACCCTAACCCTAACCCTAAACCTAACCTTAACCCTAACCCTTACCTTTCCCTAACCCTAACCCTAACCCTAACCCTAACCCTAACCCTAAAACTTACCCTTACCCTAACCTTAACCCTAAAACTAACTTTAACCCTTAACCTTATCCTAACCCTTACCCTAACCTGAACCCTAACCATTACCCTAACCGTAACCCTAACCCTAACCCTAAATTTAACTCTAACCCTAACCCTAAACCTTACCCTTATACTAACCCTAACGCTAACCCTAACCCTAACCCTATCCCTTACCCTTACCCTAACCCTAACCCTAAAACTAAACCTAACCGTAACCCCAAACCCTAACCCTAACCCTAACCCTTACCCTTACCCTACCCTAACCCTTACTCTTACCCTAACGCAAACCCTAACCTTAACTCCAACCCTAAACCTAAACCTAAACCTAACCCTAACCCTTACCCTAACCCTAACACTAACCCTAACACTAACACTTACACTTACCCTAACCCTAACACTAACCCTTATCCTAACCCTAACCCTAACCCTAACCCTTAACCTAACCCTAACACGAACCCTAACCCCTAACCCTAACACTTACCCTAACCCTAACCCTAACTTTAACCCTATCCCTAACCCCTAACCCTAACCTAACCCTAACACCGAACCATAACAGTAACCTTAACACTTATGCTTATCCTAACCCTAAACCTAACCCTAACACTTACCCTTACCCTAACCCCAACCCTAACCCGAACCCTAACCCTAACCCTTACCCTAACCCTAACCCTAACCCTTACCCTTACCCTAACCCTAACCCTAACCCTAAACCTTACCCTTACCCTAAACCTAACCCTACCCCTTACCTTTATCCTAACCCTAACCCTAACCCTCACCTCTACCCTTATCCTAACGCTAACCTTAACCATAACCCCAACCCTATACCTTACCCTAACCCTAACCCTAACCCTTACCCTAACCCTAACCCTAACACTAACACTTACCCTTACCCTAACCGTAACCCTAACCCTAACCTTAACCCTTATCCTAACCCTAACCCTAACTCTAACCCTAAACCTAACCTTAACGGTAAACATAACCCTTACCCTTACCCTAACCCTAACCCTAAACCTAAACCTTACCCTAACCCTAACCATAACCATAACCCTAAACCTAACACATACCCTAACCCTAACCCTAACCCTAACCCTAAACCTTACCATAACTCTAATCCTAACCCTAACTCTAACCCGTACCCTAACTCTAACCCTAACCCTAACCCATTCATAACCCTAACACTAACACTTACCCTAAACCTTACCCTTACTCTAAACCTAAACCTAACCCTTACCCTAAATCTAACCCTAACCCTAACCCTAACCCTTTCCCTTACCTTAACCCTAACCCTAACCCTAAACCTTACCCTTACCCTAACGCTAAACCTAACCGTAACCCTAAACCCAACCCTAACCCTAACCATAATCGTTACCCTAACCCTAACCTTAACCCCAACACTAAACCAAACCCTAACCCTAACACTAACCCTTACCCTTACCCTAACCCCAACCCTAAACCTAACCCTAACCCTATCCCTAACCCTTACCTTAACCCTAACCCTAATCCTAACCCTAACTCTTACCCTTACACTAACCATAACCCTAACCCTAAAACTAACCCTAACCCTATACTTAACCCTAACCCTTACACTTACCCTAACCCTAACCCTAACCCTAAACCTAAACCTAAACCTAACCCTAACACTACAACTTACCCTTACCCTAAACCTAACCCTAAACCTAACCCTAACAGTTACCCTTAACCTAACCCTAACCCTAACGCTTACCCTTACCCTAACCCTGACCCTAACACTAACCCTAACACTTACCCTAACCCTAACAATAACACTTACCCTTACCCTAACCGTAACCCTAACCCTAACCTTAACCCTTATCCTAACCCTAACCCTAACTCTAACCGTAAACCTAACCCTAACGGTAACGCTAACCCTTACCCTTACCCTAACCCTAACCCTAAACCTAAACCTTACCCTAACTCTAACCCTAACCATAACCCTAAACCTAACACATACCCTAACCCTAAACCTAACCCTAACCCAAAACCTTACCATAACCCTAACCCTAACTCTAACACTTACCCTAACCCTAACCCTAACCCTAAACCTTACCATAACTCTAATCCTAACCCTAACTCTAACACGTACCCTAACCCTAACCCTCACCCTAACCCATTCATAACCCTAACACTAACACGTACCCTAAACCTTACCCTTACTCTAAACCTAAACCTAACCCTTACCCTAAATCTAACCCTAACTCTAACCCTAACCCTTACCCTTACCTTAACCCTAACCCTAACCCTAAACCTTACCCTAACCCTAACGCTAAACCTAACCGTAACCCTAAACCTAACCCTAACCCTAAGCGTAATCGTTACCCTAACCCTAACCTTAACCCCAACACTAAACCAAACCCTAACCCTAACACTAACCCTTACCCTTACCCTAACCCCAACCCTAAACCTAACCCTAACCCTATCCCTAACCCTTACCTTAACCCTAACCCTAATCCTAACCCTAACCCTTACCCTTACACTAACCCTAACCCTAACCCTAAAACTAACCCTAACCCTATACTTAACCCTAACCCTTACACTTACCCTAACCCTAACCCTAACCCTAAACCTAAACCTAACCCTAACCCTAACACTTACCCTTACCCTAAACCTAACCCTAAACCTAACCCTAACAGTTACCCTTAACCTAACCCTAACCCTAACACTTACCCTTACCCTAACCCTGACCCTAACACTAACCCTAACACTTACCCTAACCCTAACAATAACACTTACCCTTACCCTAACCGTAACCCTAACCCTAACTCCTACCCTTACCCTAACGCTAATGCTAACTTAACTCCAACCCTAAACCTAAACCTAACCATAACCCTAACCCTTACCCTAACCCTAACCCTAACACTAACACTTACCCTTACCCTAACCGTAACCCTAACCCTAACCTTAACCCTTATCCTAACCCTAAACCTAACTCTAACCCTAAACCTAACCCTAACGCTAACCATAACCCTTAACCTTACCCTAACCCTAACCCTAAACCTAAACCTTGCCCTAACCCTAACCCTAACCCTAAACCTAAACCTAACACATACCCTAACCCTAACCCTAACTCTAGACCTTACCATAACCCTAACCCTAACCCTAACCCTAAAACTTACCCTAACCCTAACCCTTACCGTAACCCTAACACTAACACTAAAGCTAACCCTTATCCTAACCCTAACAATAAAACTAACCATAACCCTTAACCAAACCCTAACACTAACTCTAACGTCTAACCCTAACCATTACCCTAAACCTAACCCTAACCCTAAATCTAACACCTAACCCTAATCCTAACCCTAACCCTTACCCTTATCCTAACCCTAAACTTAACCCTAACACTTACCCTTAACCTAACCCCTACCCTAACGCTAACCCTCACCCTTACCCTAACCCTAACCCTAATCCTAACCCAAACCCAAACCCTAACCCTTACCCATACCCTAACCCTACACCTAACCCTAACCCTAACCCTAACCCTCACTTTTACTTAAACCTAACCCTAACCCTAACCCTTACCCTAAATCTAACCCTAACACTAACCCTAACCCTTACCCTTACCTTAACCCTAAACCTAACCCTAAACCTTACCGTTACCCTTACCCTAACGCTAACCCTAAAATTAACCCTAAACCTAACCCTAACCCTAACCCTAACCGATACCCTAACCCTAACCATAACCCCAACACTAAACCTAACCATCACCCTAACACTAACCCTTACCCTTACCCTAACCCTAACCCTAAACCTAACACTAACCCTAAACCTAGCCCTAACCCTTAACTTAACCCTAACCCTAATCCTAACCCTAACTCTTACCCTTACCCTAACTCTAACCCCAACCCTAAAACTAACCCTAACCCTATCCTTAACCCTAACCCTTACACTTACTCTAACCCTAACCTTAACCCTAACCCTAACCCTAACAATAACCCTAAGCCTAACAATTACCCTTACCCTAACCCTAACCCTAACCCTAACCCTAACGCTTACCCTTACCATAACCCTAACCCTAACACTCACCCTAACCCTTACCCTAACCCTAACCCTTACCCTAACCTAACCCCAACCCTAACCTTAATGCTAACCCTTACCCTTACCCTAACCCTAACCCTTACCCTAACAATAAACCTAACCCTAACACGAAACCTAACCCTTACCCTTACCCAAACCCTAACCCTAAACCTAAACCTCACCTTAACCCTAACATTAACCCTAAACCTAACTTTAACCCTAACCCTTATCCTTTCCCTAACTCTAACCCTAACCCTAAACCTAAGCCTTACACTTACCCTAACCCTATCCCTAAACCTAACCCTAAACCTTACCCTTACCCTAACCCTTACCCTAACCCTACCCCTAACTTTAACCCTAACCCTTACCCTTACCCTAACCCTAACCATAACACTAAGCCTAACCCTAACCCTAACACTAACCCTTACCCTAACCCTAACCCTAACCCTAACACTAACACTTACCTTTACCCTAACCCTAACCCTAACCATAACCATAACCATAACCATAACACTTACCCTAACCCTAAATCTAACCCTAACAGTTACCCTAACCCTAACCCTAACACTAACCCTAACCCTTACAATAAGCCTAAACCTAACCCCTAACCCTAACCCTTACCCTAACCCTAAACCTAACCATAACACTAACCCTCTTCCTTAACCTAACCCCAACCCTAACCCTCACCCTAAACCTTACTCTTACCCTATACCTAACCCTAACACGAACCCTAACCCCTAACCCTAACCCTTAACTTAACACTAACCCTAACCCTAACCCCTAACCCTAAGCCTAATCCTAACCCTAATTCTAACCCTAACCGTAACCCTTAACCTAACCCTAACACGAACCCTAACCACTAACCCTAACTCTTACTGTAACCCTAACTCTAACCTAACCCTAACCCCTAAGCCTAACCTAACCCTAAACCCTAAACCTAACCCTAACACTAACCCTTACCCTTATCCTAACCCTAAACCTAACCCTAACACTTACCCTTACCCTAATCCCAACCCTAATCCTAACCCTAACCCTAAGCCTTGCCCTAATCCTAGCCCTATCCCTAACCCTAACCCTTACCCTTACCCTAACCCTAAAACTAACCCTAACCCTAACCCTAACTCTTACCATTACCCTAACCGTAAACCTAACCCTAACCCTAAACCTTACCCTTACTCTAAACCTAACAAAACCCTAACCCTAAATCTAACCCTAACACTAACGCTAACCCTTACCCTTACCTTACCACTCACCCTAACCCTAACCTTACCCTTACCCTTACCCTAACCCTAACTTTAACCCCAACACTAAACCTAACCCTAACCCTAACACTAACCCTTACCCTTACCCTAACCGAAACCTAAACCTAAACCTAACCCTAAGCCTATCCCTAACCCTTACCTTAACCCTAACCCTAATCCTAACCCTAACCCTTACCCTTACCCTAAGCCTAACCGTAATCCTAAAACTAACCCTAAACCTATCCTTAACCCTAACCCTTACACTTACCCTAACCCTAACCCTAACCCTAAACCTAACCTTAACCCTAACACTTACCCTTACCCTAACCCTAACCCTAACCCTAACCCTAACACTTACCCTTAACCTAACCCTAACCCTAACGCTTATCCTTACCCTAACCCTAATCCTAACCCTAACCCTTACCCTTACCCTAACCCTAACCCTAACCCTAAACCTAAGCCTAACCCTAACCTTAACCCTAACCCTTACTCTTACCCTAATCCTAACCCTAACCCTAAACCTAAACCTAACCCTAACCCAAACCCTGACCCTTACCCTTACCCTAGCCCTAACCCTAAAACTACCCCTAACCCTAACCTTTACCCTAACCCTTACCCTTACCCTAAACCTAACCCTAAACCTAACCCTCACCTTAACCATAACCCTAACCTTAAAACAAACCTTAACCCTAACCCTTATCCTTTACCTAACCCTAACCCTAACCCTAACCCTAAAGCTAACCCTAACTCTAACACTAACCCATACCCTAACCCTAACCCTAACCCTAACCCTAACCCAACCCTTACCCTTACCCTACCCCTACCACTAACCCTAACCCTTATCCTAATCCTAACCATAACCCTAACCCTAACCTTTAACCTAACTCTAACACTAACCCTACCCCTAACGCAAACCCTTACCCTAACCCTAACCCTAACCCATAACCCTAACCCTAACACTAACCCTAACCCTAACCTCTAACCCTAACCCTGCCCTAAACCTTACCTTTATCCTAACCCTAACCCTAACCCTAACACTTACCCTTACACTAACCTTAACGCTAAACCTTACCCTTACCCTAACCCTAACCCTAAACCTAACCCTAACCCTAACACTAACCCTTACCCTAACCCTAACTCTAACCCTAACCCTAACCCTAAACCTAACCCTAACCTAACCCTTACCCTACCCTAACATTAACCCTAAATTTAACCCTAACCCTAACCCTAACTCTAACGCTTACCCTAACTCTAACCCTAACCCTTAACGTTACCCTTACCCTAAACCTAAACCTAACCCTAACACTAACCGTTACCCTAACCCTAACCCTAACCTTAACCCTAACCCTAACCCTCACATTAACCCTAACTCTAACCCTAAACCTAATCTTAACCCTAACCCTTATCCTTTCCCTAACCCTAACCCTATCCCTAACCCTAACCCTAAACCTAACCTTAAACCTAACCCTAACCATAACCCTAAACCTTTCCCTTAACCTAGCCATAACATTAACTCTAACTCTAACCCTAACCCTTACCCTAACCCTAACCCTTACCCTAACCCTTACCCTTACCCTAACCCTACCCTAAACCTAAACCTAAAACTAACCCTAACCTTAACCCTAAGCCTTCCCTTACCCTAACCCTAACCCTAACTCTAAACATAACCCTAACCCTAACTCTAACCCTTACCCTAAACCTAACCCTAAACCTGACCCTAACCCTTACCCTTACCCTAAACTTAACCCTAACCCTAAACCTAACCATATCCCTAAACCTATCCCTTACCCTAACCTTAACCCTAAACCTAACCCTAACCCTTACACTTACCCTAACCCTAACCCTAACCCAAACCTTAACCTTAACCCTAAACCTTATCCTTACCCTAACCCTAACCCTAATCCTAACCCTAAACCTAAACCTAACCCTTACACTTACCCTAACCCTAACCCTAACCCAAACCCTAACCTTAACCCTAAACCTTACCCTGACCCTAACCCTAACCCTAATCCTAACACTAAATCTAACCCTAACCCTAACCCTAACCCTTACCCTAACCTTAACCCTAACCCTAACCTAACCCTTACCCTTACCATAACTCTAACCCTAACCTTAACCCTGAACCTAACCCTAACCCTAACCCTAACCCTAACCCTATCCCTACCCCTATCCTATACCCTTACTCTAACCCTAACCCTAAACCTAACCCTAACCGTAACGCCTAAACATAACACTAACCCTAATTATTACCCTTACCCTAACCCTAATCCTAACCCTAAACCTAAGCCTAACACTAACCCTAACCCTTACCCTATCCCTGACCCTAACACTTACCCTTACACTAACCATAAACCTAACCCTAAACCTAACCCTAACCCAAACACTTATCCTTACCCTAACCCTTATCCTAACCCTAACCCTAACCCTTACCCTAAACCTAATCCTAACCCTAACCCTAACCCTTAACCTTTCTTTAACCCTAACCCTAACCCTAACCGTTACCCTTACCCTAACTCTTACCATAACCCTAACCCGAACCCTAACCCTAACACATAAACTTATACTAACCCTCACCCTAACACTAAATGTAAGCAAAAACCTAACCCTAAACCTAACCCTAAACCTAATCCTAACAATTACCCTAACCCTAACATTAACCCCAACACTAAACCTAACCCTAACACTAACCCTATCCCTTACCCTTGAACGAACACTAACCATAAACCTAAACCTAACCCTAACCCTAACACTATCCCTAACCCTAACCCTAACCCTAAACCTTACCCTTACACTTACCCTAAGCCTAAACCTACTCCTAACCCTTACCCTTACCCTAACCCTAACATTAACCTTAACCCTAACACTAAACCTAACGTTAAACCTTAACCTTACCCTAACCCCAAACCTAACCCTAACCCTAAACCTTACTCTTACCCTATACCTAACCCTAACACGAACCCTAACCCCGAACCCTAACCCTTACCCTAACCCTAACCCTAACCCCTAACCCTAACCCTTATCCCAACCCTAACCCTAACCCTAACCCTTAACCTAACCCTAACACGAACCCTAACCCCTAACCCTAAATCTTACCCTAACCCTAACTCTAAACCTAACACTAACCCCTAAGCCTAACCTAACCCTAACCCCTAACCTAACCCTAACCCTAACCCTTACCCTTATCCTAACCCTAAACACTTACCCTTACCCTTACCCTAACCCTAACCCTAACCCTAACCCAAACCCTAAATGTAACCCTAAACCTAACCCTAATCCACACCCTAACCCTTACCCTTACCCTAACTCTAAACCTAACCCTAACAATAACCCTAACCCTTACAATTACCCTAAACCTAACCCTAACCCTAAACCTTACCCTTACTCTAAACCTAACCCTAACCCTACCCTAAATCTAACCCTAACACTAATCGTAACCCTTACCATTACCTTAACCCTAAGCCTAACCCTAAACCTTACCCTTACCCTTACCCTATCGCTAACCCTAACCGTAACACTAAACCTAACCCTAACCTAACCCTAACCGTTACCCGAACCCTAACCTTAACCCCAACACTAAACCTAACCCTAACCCTAACACTAACCCTTACCCTTAACCTAACCCTAACCTTAACCTAACCCTAACCCTACCCCTAACCCTTACGTTAACCCTAACCCTAATCCTAACCCTAACCCTTACCCTTAACCTAACCCTAACCCTAACCCTAACCCTAAACCTAACCCTAACCCTAACATTTTCCTTACACTAACCCTAACCCTAACCCTAACCCTAACACTTATCCTTAACCTAACCCTAAACCTAACGCTTACCCTTACCCTAACCATAACCTAACACTAACCCTGACCCTAACCCTTACCCTAACCCTAACCCTTACCCTAAACCTTACCCTAACCCTAACCTAACCCTAACTATAACACTTACTCTTACCCTAAACCTAAAACTAACCCTAAACCTAACCCTAACCCTAACTTTTACCCTTACCCTAACCCTAATCTTAACCCTAACCCTAACCCTTACCCTAAACCTAACCCTAACCCTAACCTTTACCCTTACCCTAACCCTAACCTTAACCCTAACCCTAACCCTAAACCTAACCTAAACCCTAACCCTTATCCTTTCCCTAAACCTAACCCTAACCCCAACCCTAACCCTTTCCCTAACCCTAACCCTAACCCTTACCCTTACCCTAACCCTAATCCTAACCCTAACCCTAACACTAACCCTAACCCTAACCCTAACCCTAACCTTAACTATAAACCTTACCCTTACCCTAACCCTAACCCTAACCCTAACCTTAAACCAAACCCTAACCCTAACCCTAACGCTTACCCTTACACTAACCCTAACCCTAAACCTAACGGTAACCCTTACCCTTACCCTTACCCTAACCCTAACCCTAACCTTAACCCTAACCCTAAACCTAACCCTAAACCTTACACTTACCCTAACCCCAAACCTAACTCTAAAGCTAAACCTTACTCTTACCATATACCTAAACCTAACACGAACCCTAACCACTAACACTAACCCTTACCCTAACCATAAACCTAACCCTAACACGAACCCTAACCCCTAACCCTAACTCTTACCCTAACCATAACCCTAAACCTAACCCTAACCCCTAAGCCTAACCTAACCCTAAACCCTAACCCTAACCCTAACCCTAACCCTTACCCTTATTCTAACCCTAATCCTAACCCTAACACTTACCCTTACCCTAATCCCAACCCTAACCCTAACCCTATCCCTAACCCTTACCCTTACCCTAAACCTAACACTAACCCTAACCCTTACCCTAGCCCTTACCCTTATCCTAACCCTAAACCTAACCCTAACCCTAAACTTTACCCATACCTTAACACTAACCGTAACCTTAACCCCAACCCTAAACCTAACCCTAACCCTAACCCTAACCCTTAACGTAACCCTAACACTTTCCCTAACACTAACATTTAACCTTCCCCTAACCGTAACCGTAACCCTAACCCTAACCCTAATCCTAACCCTAACCCTAACTCTAACCCTAAACCTAACCCTAATGCTTACCTTACCCTAACCATGACCCTAACTCTAAACCTTACCCTAACCCTAACCGTAACCCTAACCCTAACCCTAACACTTACCCTAACACTAACCCTAACCCTAACCCTAAAACTTACCCTAACCCTAACCCTAACCCTTACACTTACCCTACCCTAACCGTAACCCTATCCCTTATCGTAACCCTAACACTAACACTAATGTTAAGACTTATCCTAGCCATAACCTTAACCCTAACTCTTAACCTAACCCTAACACTAACTGTAAAATCTAACACTAAAACTTACCCTAAACCTAACCCTAACCCTTACCATTACCCTTACCTTAACCCTAACCCTAACCCTAAACATTACCCTTACTCTAAACCTAACCCTAACCCTTACCCTAAATATAACCCTAACCCTAACCCTAACCCTTACCCTTACCTTAACCCTAACCCTAACCCTAAACCTTACCCTTACCCTTACCCTAACTCTAACCCTAAACATAACCCTAAACCTAACCCTAATCCTAACCGTTTCCCTAACCCTAACCTTAACCCCAACACTAAACCTAACCGTAACCCTAACGCTAACACTTACCCTTAACCTAACCCTAACCCTAAACCTAACCCTAACCCTAACCCTATCCCTAACCCTAACCCTAACCCTAAACCTAACACTTATGTTAACCCTAACCCTAATCCTAACCCTAACCCTAACCCTAACCCTAAACCTAACCGTAACCCTAACACTTACACTTACACTAACCCTAATCCTAACCCTAACACTTACCCTTAACCTAATCATAACACTAACGCTTACCCTTACCCAAACCCTAACCCTAACACTAACCCTAACACTTACCCTTACACTAACCCTAACACTAACCCTAACCTTAATCCTAAACCTTACCCTAACCCTAACCCTAACCCTAACCCTAAACCTAACCGTAACCCTAACACTAACCCTTACCCTAACCCTAACTCTAAATTTAACCCTAACCTAACCCTAAACCTTACCCTTATCCTAACACTAATCATAACCCTAACACTTACCCTTACCCTAATAGCAACCCTAACCCTAACCCTAACGCTAAACCTTACCCTAACCCTAACCCTAACCCTTATCCTTACCCTAACCCTAAACCAAATCCTAAACCTAACCCTAAACCTCACCTTTACCCTTACCCTAACCCTAACCCTAACCCTTACCCTAAACCTTACCCTAACCCTAACCTAACCCTAACTATAAACCTTACTCTTTCCCTAAACCTAAACCTAACCCTAAACCTAACCCTAACCCTAACCTTAGCCCTTACCCTAACCCTTACCTTAACCCTAAACCTAACCCTTACCCTAAACCTAACCCTAACCCTAACCTTTACCCTTACCCTAACCCTAACCTTAACCCTAACCCTAACCCTAAACCTAACCTAAATCCTAACCCTTATCCTTTCCCTAAACCTAACCATAACCCTAACCCTAACCCTTTCCCTAACCCTAACCCTAACCCTTACCCTTACCCTAACCCTAATCCTAACCCTAACCCTAACACTAAACCTAACCCTAACCCTAACCCGAACCTTAACCATAAACCTTACCCTTATCCTAACCCTAACCCTAACCCTAACCTTAAACCAAACCCTAAGCCTAACCCTAACGCTTACCCTTACACTAACCCTAACCCTAAACCTAACCGTAACCCTTACCCTTACCCTAATCCTAACCCTAACCTTAACCCTAACCCTAAACCTAACCCTAAACCTTACCCTTACCCTAACCCCAAACCTAACTCTAACCCTAAACCTTACCCTTACCATATACTTAAACCTAACACGAACCCTAACCACTAACCCTAACCCTTACCCTAACCATAAACCTAACCCTAACACGAACCCTAACCCCTAACCCTAACTCTTACCCTAACCCTAACCCTAAACCTAACCCTAACCCCTAAGCCTAACCTAACCCTAAACCCAACCCAACCCTAACCCTAACCCTTACCCTTATTCTAACCCTAAACCTAACCCTAACACTTACCCTTACCCTAATCCCAACCCTAAACCTAACCCTATCCCTAACCCTTACCCTTACCCTAAACCTAACACTAACCCAAACCCTTACCCTAACCCTTACCCTTATCCTAACCCTAAACCTAACCCTAACCCTAAACTTTACCCATACCTTAACACTAACTGTAACCTTAACCCCAACCCTAAACCTAACCCTAACCCTAACCCTAACCCTTAACGTAACCCTAACACTTTCCCTAACACTAACATTTAATCTTCCCCTAACCGTAACCGTAACATTAACCCTAACCCTAATCCTAACCCTAACCCTAACTCTAACCCTAAACCTAACCCTAATGCTTACCTTACCCTAACCATGACCCTAACCCTAAACCTTACCATAACCCTAACCGTAACCCTAACTCTAACCCTACCACTTACCCTAACACTAACCCTAACCCTAACCCTAACCCTTACCCTAACCCTAACCTTAACCCTAACCCTAACCCTAAACCTAACCTTAACCCTAACCCTTATCCTTTCCCTAAACGTAACCCTAACCCTAACACTAAACCTAACCCTAACCCTAACCCTAACCTTAACCATAAACCTTACCCTTACCCTAACCCTAACCCTAACCTAAAACCAAACCCTAACCCTAACCCTAACCCTAACCCTTACCCTTACACTAACCCTAACCCTAAATCTAAACGTAACCCTTATCCTTACCCTAACCCTAACCCTAACCTTAACCCTATCCTTAAACCTAAACCTAAATCTTACCCTCACCCTAACTCCAAACCTAACTCTAACCCTAAAACTTACTCTTACCATATACCAAACCCTAACACGAACCCTAACCACTAACCCTAACCCTTATCCTAACCCTAACCCTAACCCCCAACCCTAACGCTTATCCTAACCCTAACCCTAACCCTAACCATAAACCTAACCCTAACACGAACCCTAACCCCTAACCCTAACTCTTACCCTAACCCTAACCCAAAACCTAACCCTAAACCCTAAGCCTAACCTAACCCTAAACCCCAACCCTAACCCTAACCCTAACCCTTACCCTTATTCTAACCCTAAACCTAACCCTAACACTTACCCTTACCCTAATCCCAACACTAACCCTAACCCTATCCCTAACCCTTACCCTTACCCTAAACCTAACACTAAACCTAATCCTTACCCTAACCCTTACCCTTATCCTAACCCTAACCCTAACCCTAACCCTCAACTTTACCCATACCTTAACGCTAACCTTAACCTTAACCCCAAGCCTAAACCTAACCCTAACCCTAACCCTAACCCTAACCCTTAACGTAACCCTAACACTTTCCCTAACACTAACATTTAACCTCCCCTAACCGTTACCGTAACCCTAACCCTAACCCTAATCCTAACCCTAACCCTAACTCTAACCCTAAACCTAACCCTAATGCTTACCTTACCCTAACCATGACCCTAACCCTAAACCTTACCCTAACCCTAACCGTAACCCTAACCCTAACCCTAACACTTACACTAACACTAACCCTAACCCTAACCCTAAACCTTACCCTAACCCTAACCCTAACCCTTACACTTACCCTAACCTAACCGTAAACCTATCCCTTACCGTAACCCTAACACTAACACTAATGTTAAGACTTATCCTAACCATAACCCTAACCCTAACTCTTAACCTAACCCTAACACTAACTCTAAAATCTAACACTAAACCTTACCCTAAACCTAACCCTAACCCTTACCATTACCCTTACCTTAACCCTAACCCTAACCCTAAACATTACCCTACTCTAAACCTAACCCTAACCCTTACCCTAAATATAACCCTAACCCTAACCCTAACCCTAACCCTTACCCTTACCTTAACCCTAACCCTAACCCTAAACCTTACCCTTACCCTTACCCAAACTCTAACCCTAACCGTAACCCTAAACCTAACCCTAAACCTAACCGTAACCCTAATCCTAACCGTTTCCCTAACCCTAAACTTAACCCCAACACTAAACCTAACCGTAACCTAACCCTAACCCTTACCCTTACCCTAACCCTAACCCTAAACCTAACCCTAACCCTAACCCTATCCCTAACCCTAACCTAACCCTAAACCTAACACTTATGTTAACCCTAACCCTAATCCTAACCCTAACCCTAACCCTAACCCTAAACCTAACCGTAACCCTAACACTTACCCTTACACTAACCCTAATCCTAACCCTAACACTTACCCTTAACCTAACCATAACCCTAACGCTTACCCTTAACCAAACCCTAACCAGAACACTAACCCTAACCCTTACCCTAATCCTAACCCTAACCCTAAACCTAACCCTAAACCTAACCGTAACCCTAACACTTACCCTTACACAAACCCAAATCCTAACCCTAACACTTACCCTTAACCTAACCATAACCCTAACGCTTACCCTTAACCAAACCCTAACAAGAACACTAACCCTAACCCTTACCCTAACCCTAACCCTAACCCCTAACCCTTACCCTATCCCTAACTCTAAACCTAACCCTAACCCTTACACTTACCCAAACCCTATCCCTAACCCTAACACTTAACCTTACCCTAACCCTAACCCTAACCCTTACCCTAACCCTAACCCTAACCCTTACCTTAACCCTAACCCTAATCCTAACTCGAACCCTTACCCTTACCCTAAACCTAACCCTAACCCTAAACCTAACCCTAACCCTAACCTTTACCCTAACCCTTACCCTTAACCTAACCCTAACCCTAACACTTACCCTTACCCTAACCCCAACCTTAACCCTAACCCTTACCCTAACCCTTACCCTAACTCTAACCCTAACTCTTACCCTTACTCTTACCCTAAACCTAAACCTAACCCTAAACCTAACCCTAACCCTAAAATTTACCCTTACCCTAACCCTAACCTTAACCCTAACCCTAACCCTAAACCTAACCTTAACCCTAACCCTTATCCTTTCCCTAACCCTAACCCTAACCCTGACCCTTAACCTAAGCCTTACCTTTACCCTAACCCTATCTCTAAACCTAACCCTAACCCTTACCCTTACCCTAACCCTAACCCTAACCCTAACCTTAACCCTAAACCTTACCCTTACCCTAACCCTAACCCTAACCCTAACCCTAAACCTAACCGTAACCCTAACACTAACCCTTACCCTAACCCTAACCATAACCATAACCCTAACCTAACCCTTACACTTACCCTTATTTTAACACTAAACCTAACGCTAACACTTACCCTTACCATAATAGCAACCCTAACCCTAACCCTAACCCTAAACCTTAGCCTAACCCTAACCCTAACCCTAACACTTATCCTTACCCTAACCTTAACCAAATCCTAAACCTAACCCTAAACCTCAACTTTACCCTTACCCTAACCTTAACCTTAACCCTAACACTAACCCTAAACCTTTACCCTTACCCTAAACCTAACCCTAACCCTAACACTTACCCTAACCCTTACCCTTATCCTAACACTACCCCTAACCCTAACCCTAAACCTTACACTTACCCTAACGCTAACCCTAACCTTAACCCCAACTCTAAACCTAACCCTAACCCTTACCGTAACCCTAACCCTTACCCTAACACTAACACTTACCCTTACCCTAACCGTAACCGTAACCGTAACCCTAAACCTAACCCTTATCCTAACACTAACCCTAACTCTAACCCTAAACCTAACCATAACCCTTACCCTTACCCTAACCCTAACCCTAATCCTAAACCTTACTCTTACCCTAAACCTAACCCTAACCCTAACCCTAACCATAACCCTTACCCTAACCCTAACCCTAACCCTTACCCTAAACCTTACCCTAACCCTAACCTAACCCTAACTATAACACTTACTCTTACCCTAAACCTAAACCTAACCCTAAACCTAACCCTAACCCTAACCTTTAACCTTACCCTAACCCTAACCTTAACCCTAACCCTAACCCTTACCCTAAACCTAACCCTAACCCTAACCTTTACCCTTACCCTAACCCTAACCTTAACCCTACCCTAACCCTAAAACTAACCTAAACCCTAACCCTTATCCGTTCCCTAAACCTAACCCTAACCCTAACCCTAACCCTTTCCGTAACCCTAACCCTAACCCTTACCCTTACCCTAACCCTAATCCTAACCCTAACCCTAACACTAAACCTAACCCTAACCCTAACCCTAACCTTAACCATAAACCTTACCCTTACCCTAACCCTAACCCTAACCCTATCCTTAAACCAAACCCTAACCCTAACCCTAACCCTTACCCTTACACTAACCCTAACCCTAAACCTAACCGTAACCCTATCCTTAAACCAAACCCTAACCCTAACCCTAACCCTTACCCTTACACTAACCCTTACCCTAACCCTAACCCTAACCCTATCCTTAAACCAAACCCTAACCCTAACCCTAACCCTTACCCTTACACTAACCCTAACCTTAACCCTAACCCTAAACCTAACCCTAAACCTTACCCTTACCCTAACTCCAAACCTAACTCTAACCCTAAACCTTACTCTTACCATATACCTAAACCTAACACGAACCCTAACCACTAACCCTAACCCTTAACCTAACCCTAACCCTAACCCCCAAACCTAATGCTTATCCTAACCCTAACCCTAACCATAACCATAAACCTAACCCTAACACCAAACCTAACCCCTAACCCTAACTCTTACCCTAACCCTAACCCTAAACCTAACCCTAACCCCTAAGCCTAACCTAACCATAAACCCTAACCCTAACCTTAACCCTAACCCGTACCCTTATTCTAACCCTAAAGCTAACCCTAACACTTACCCTTACCCTAATCCCAACCCTAACCCTAACCCTATCCCTAACCCTTACCCTTACCCTAAACCTAAAACTAACCCTAACCCTTACCCTAACCCTTAACCTTATCGTAACCCTAACCCTAACCCTAAACTTTACCAATACCTTAACACTAACCCTAACCTTAACCCCAACCCTAACCCTAACCCTAACCCTAACCCTTAACGTAACCCTAACACTTTCCCTAACACTAACATTTAACCTTCCCCTAACTGTTACCGTAACCTTAACCCTAACCCTAACCCTTACACTTACACTAACCCTAACCCTAAACCTAACCGTAACCCTTACCCTTACCCTAACCCTAATACTAACCTTAACCCTAACCCTAAACCTAACCCTAAACCTTACCCTTACCCTAACCCCAAACCTAACTCTAACCCTAAAACTCACGCTTACCATATAGCTAAACCTAACACGAACCCTAACCACTAACCCTAACCCTTACCCTAACCCTAACCCTAACCCCCAACCCTAACGCTTATCCTAACCCTAACCCTAACCCTAACCATAAACCTAACCCTAACACGAACCCTAACCCCTAACCCTAACTCTTACCCTAACCCTAACCCTAAACCTAACCCTAACCCCTAAGCGTAACCTAACCCTAAACCCTAACCCTAACCCTAACCCTAACCCTTACCCTTATTCTAACCCTAAACCTAACCCTAACACTTACCCTTACCCTAATCCCAACCCTAACCCTAACCCTATCCCTAAACCTTACCCTTACCCTAAACCTAACGCTAACCCTAACCCTTACCCTAACCCTTACCCTTATCCTAAACCTAACCCTAACCCTAACCCTAAACTTTACCCATACCTTAACACTAACCCTAACCTTAACCCCAACCCTAACCCTAACCCTAACCCTAACCCTAACTCTTAACGTAACCCTAACACTTTCCCTAACACTAACATTTAACCTTGCCTAACCGTAACCGTAACCCTAACCCTAACCCAAACTCTAACCCTAAACCTAACCGTAATGCTTACCTTACCCTAACCATGACCCTAACCCTAAACCTTACCCTAACCCTATCCGAAACCCTAACTCTAACACTTACCCTAACCCTAACCCTAACCCTAACCCTTACCCTTATTCTAACCCTAATCCTAACCCTAACACTTACCCTTACCCTAATCCCAACCCTAACCCTAACCCTATCCCTAACCCTTACCCTTACCCTAAACCTAACACTAACCCTAACCCTTACCCTAGCCCTTACCCTTATCCTAACCCTAAACCTAACCCTAACCCTAAACTTTACCCATACCTTAACACTAACCGTAACCTTAACCCCAACCCTAAACCTAACCCTAACCCTAACCCTAACCCTTAACGTAACCCTAACACTTTCCCTAACACTAACATTTAACCTTCCCCTAACCGTAACCGTAACCCTAACCCTAACCCTAATCCTAACCCTAACCCTAACTCTAACCCTAAACCTAACCCTAATGCTTACCTTACCCTAACCATGACCCTAACTCTAAACCTTACCCTAACCCTAACCGTAACCCTAACCCTAACCCTAACACTTACCCTAACCCTAACCCTAACCCTAACCCTAAAACTTACCCTAACCCTAACCCTAACCCTTACACTTACCCTACCCTAACCGTAACCCTATCCCTTATCGTAACCCTAACACTAACACTAATGTTAAGACTTATCCTAGCCATAACCTTAACCCTAACTCTTAACCTAACCCTAACACTAACTGTAAAATCTAACACTAAAACTTACCCTAAACCTAACCCTAACCCTTACCATTACCCTTACCTTAACCCTAACCCTAACCCTAAACATTACCCTTACTCTAAACCTAACCCTAACCCTTACCCTAAATATAACCCTAACCCTAACCCTAACCCTTACCCTTACCTTAACCCTAACCCTAACCCTAAACCTTACCCTTACCCTTACCCTAACTCTAACCCTAAACATAACCCTAAACCTAACCCTAATCCTAACCGTTTCCCTAACCCTAACCTTAACCCCAACACTAAACCTAACCGTAACCCTAACGCTAACACTTACCCTTAACCTAACCCTAACCCTAAACCTAACCCTAACCCTAACCCTATCCCTAACCCTAACCCTAACCCTAAACCTAACACTTATGTTAACCCTAACCCTAATCCTAACCCTAACCCTAACCCTAACCCTAAACCTAACCGTAACCCTAACACTTACACTTACACTAACCCTAATCCTAACCCTAACACTTACCCTTAACCTAATCATAACACTAACGCTTACCCTTACCCAAACCCTAACCCTAACACTAACCCTAACACTTACCCTTACACTAACCCTAACACTAACCCTAACCTTAATCCTAAACCTTACCCTAACCCTAACCCTAACCCTAACCCTAAACCTAACCGTAACCCTAACACTAACCCTTACCCTAACCCTAACTCTAAATTTAACCCTAACCTAACCCTAAACCTTACCCTTATCCTAACACTAATCATAACCCTAACACTTACCCTTACCCTAATAGCAACCCTAACCCTAACCCTAACGCTAAACCTTACCCTAACCCTAACCCTAACCCTTATCCTTACCCTAACCCTAACTCTAACCCTAAACCTAACCATAACCCTTACCCTTACCCTAACCCTAACCCTAACCCTAAACCTTACTCTTACCCTAAACCTAACCCTAACCCTAACCCTAACCATAACCCTTACCCTAACCCTAACCTTAACCCTTACCCTAAACCTTACCCTAACCCTAACCTAACCCTAACTATAACACTTACTCTTACCCTAAACCTAAACCTAACCCTAAACCTAACCCTAACCCTAACCTTTAACCTTACCCTAACCCTAACCTTAACCCTAACCCTAACCCTTACCCTAAACCTAACCCTAACCCTAACCTTTACCCTTACCCTAACCCTAACCTTAACCCTACCCTAACCCTAAAACTAACCTAAACCCTAACCCTTATCCGTTCCCTAAACCTAACCCTAACCCTAACCCTAACCCTTTCCGTAACCCTAACCCTAACCCTTACCCTTACCCTAACCCTAATCCTAACCCTAACCCTAACACTAAACCTAACCCTAACCCTAACCCTAACCTTAACCATAAACCTTACCCTTACCCTAACCCTAACCCTAACCCTATCCTTAAACCAAACCCTAACCCTAACCCTAACCCTTACCCTTACACTAACCCTAACCCTAAACCTAACCGTAACCCTATCCTTAAACCAAACCCTAACCCTAACCCTAACCCTTACCCTTACACTAACCCTTACCCTAACCCTAACCCTAACCCTATCCTTAAACCAAACCCTAACCCTAACCCTAACCCTTACCCTTACACTAACCCTAACCTTAACCCTAACCCTAAACCTAACCCTAAACCTTACCCTTACCCTAACTCCAAACCTAACTCTAACCCTAAACCTTACTCTTACCATATACCTAAACCTAACACGAACCCTAACCACTAACCCTAACCCTTAACCTAACCCTAACCCTAACCCCCAAACCTAACGCTTATCCTAACCCTAACCCTAACCATAACCATAAACCTAACCCTAACACCAAACCTAACCCCTAACCCTAACTCTTACCCTAACCCTAACCCTAAACCTAACCCTAACCCCTAAGCCTAACCTAACCATAAACCCTAACCCTAACCTTAACCCTAACCCGTACCCTTATTCTAACCCTAAAGCTAACCCTAACACTTACCCTTACCCTAATCCCAACCCTAACCCTAACCCTATCCCTAACCCTTACCCTTACCCTAAACCTAAAACTAACCCTAACCCTTACCCTAACCCTTAACCTTATCGTAACCCTAACCCTAACCCTAAACTTTACCAATACCTTAACACTAACCCTAACCTTAACCCCAACCCTAACCCTAACCCTAACCCTAACCCTTAACGTAACCCTAACACTTTCCCTAACACTAACATTTAACCTTCCCCTAACTGTTACCGTAACCTTAACCCTAACCCTAACCCTTACACTTACACTAACCCTAACCCTAAACCTAACCGTAACCCTTACCCTTACCCTAACCCTAATACTAACCTTAACCCTAACCCTAAACCTAACCCTAAACCTTACCCTTACCCTAACCCCAAACCTAACTCTAACCCTAAAACTCACGCTTACCATATAGCTAAACCTAACACGAACCCTAACCACTAACCCTAACCCTTACCCTAACCCTAACCCTAACCCCCAACCCTAACGCTTATCCTAACCCTAACCCTAACCCTAACCATAAACCTAACCCTAACACGAACCCTAACCCCTAACCCTAACTCTTACCCTAACCCTAACCCTAAACCTAACCCTAACCCCTAAGCGTAACCTAACCCTAAACCCTAACCCTAACCCTAACCCTAACCCTTACCCTTATTCTAACCCTAAACCTAACCCTAACACTTACCCTTACCCTAATCCCAACCCTAACCCTAACCCTATCCCTAAACCTTACCCTTACCCTAAACCTAACGCTAACCCTAACCCTTACCCTAACCCTTACCCTTATCCTAAACCTAACCCTAACCCTAACCCTAAACTTTACCCATACCTTAACACTAACCCTAACCTTAACCCCAACCCTAACCCTAACCCTAACCCTAACCCTAACTCTTAACGTAACCCTAACACTTTCCCTAACACTAACATTTAACCTTGCCTAACCGTAACCGTAACCCTAACCCTAACCCAAACTCTAACCCTAAACCTAACCGTAATGCTTACCTTACCCTAACCATGACCCTAACCCTAAACCTTACCCTAACCCTATCCGAAACCCTAACTCTAACACTTACCCTAACCCTAACCCTAACCCTAACCCTTACCCTTATTCTAACCCTAATCCTAACCCTAACACTTACCCTTACCCTAATCCCAACCCTAACCCTAACCCTATCCCTAACCCTTACCCTAAACCTAACACTAACCCTAACCCTTACCCTAGCCCTTACCCTTATCCTAACCCTAAACCTAACCCTAACCCTAAACTTTACCCATACCTTAACACTAACCGTAACCTTAACCCCAACCCTAAACCTAACCCTAACCCTAACCCTAACCCTTAACGTAACCCTAACACTTTCCCTAACACTAACATTTAACCTTCCCCTAACCGTAACCGTAACCCTAACCCTAACCCTAATCCTAACCCTAACCCTAACTCTAACCCTAAACCTAACCCTAATGCTTACCTTACCCTAACCATGACCCTAACTCTAAACCTTACCCTAACCCTAACCGTAACCCTAACCCTAACCCTAACACTTACCCTAACACTAACCCTAACCCTAACCCTAAAACTTACCCTAACCCTAACCCTAACCCTTACACTTACCCTACCCTAACCGTAACCCTATCCCTTATCGTAACCCTAACACTAACACTAATGTTAAGACTTATCCTAGCCATAACCTTAACCCTAACTCTTAACCTAACCCTAACACTAACTGTAAAATCTAACACTAAAACTTACCCTAAACCTAACCCTAACCCTTACCATTACCCTTACCTTAACCCTAACCCTAACCCTAAACATTACCCTTACTCTAAACCTAACCCTAACCCTTACCCTAAATATAACCCTAACCCTAACCCTAACCCTTACCCTTACCTTAACCCTAACCCTAACCCTAAACCTTACCCTTACCCTTACCCTAACTCTAACCCTAAACATAACCCTAAACCTAACCCTAATCCTAACCGTTTCCCTAACCCTAACCTTAACCCCAACACTAAACCTAACCGTAACCCTAACGCTAACACTTACCCTTAACCTAACCCTAACCCTAAACCTAACCCTAACCCTAACCCTATCCCTAACCCTAACCCTAACCCTAAACCTAACACTTATGTTAACCCTAACCCTAATCCTAACCCTAACCCTAACCCTAACCCTAAACCTAACCGTAACCCTAACACTTACACTTACACTAACCCTAATCCTAACCCTAACACTTACCCTTAACCTAATCATAACACTAACGCTTACCCTTACCCAAACCCTAACCCTAACACTAACCCTAACACTTACCCTTACACTAACCCTAACACTAACCCTAACCTTAATCCTAAACCTTACCCTAACCCTAACCCTAACCCTAACCCTAAACCTAACCGTAACCCTAACACTAACCCTTACCCTAACCCTAACTCTAAATTTAACCCTAACCTAACCCTAAACCTTACCCTTATCCTAACACTAATCATAACCCTAACACTTACCCTTACCCTAATAGCAACCCTAACCCTAACCCTAACGCTAAACCTTACCCTAACCCTAACCCTAACCCTTATCCTTACCCTAACCCTAAACCAAATCCTAAACCTAACCCTAAACCTCACCTTTACCCTTACCCTAACCCTAACCCTAACCCTTACCCTAAACCTTACCCTAACCCTAACCTAACCCTAACTATAAACCTTACTCTTTCCCTAAACCTAAACCTAACCCTAAACCTAACCCTAACCCTAACCTTAGCCCTTACCCTAACCCTTACCTTAACCCTAAACCTAACCCTTACCCTAAACCTAACCCTAACCCTAACCTTTACCCTTACCCTAACCCTAACCTTAACCCTAACCCTAACCCTAAACCTAACCTAAATCCTAACCCTTATCCTTTCCCTAAACCTAACCATAACCCTAACCCTAACCCTTTCCCTAACCCTAACCCTAACCCTTACCCTTACCCTAACCCTAATCCTAACCCTAACCCTAACACTAAACCTAACCCTAACCCTAACCCGAACCTTAACCATAAACCTTACCCTTATCCTAACCCTAACCCTAACCCTAACCTTAAACCAAACCCTAAGCCTAACCCTAACGCTTACCCTTACACTAACCCTAACCCTAAACCTAACCGTAACCCTTACCCTTACCCTAATCCTAACCCTAACCTTAACCCTAACCCTAAACCTAACCCTAAACCTTACCCTTACCCTAACCCCAAACCTAACTCTAACCCTAAACCTTACCCTTACCATATACTTAAACCTAACACGAACCCTAACCACTAACCCTAACCCTTACCCTAACCATAAACCTAACCCTAACACGAACCCTAACCCCTAACCCTAACTCTTACCCTAACCCTAACCCTAAACCTAACCCTAACCCCTAAGCCTAACCTAACCCTAAACCCAACCCAACCCTAACCCTAACCCTTACCCTTATTCTAACCCTAAACCTAACCCTAACACTTACCCTTACCCTAATCCCAACCCTAAACCTAACCCTATCCCTAACCCTTACCCTTACCCTAAACCTAACACTAACCCAAACCCTTACCCTAACCCTTACCCTTATCCTAACCCTAAACCTAACCCTAACCCTAAACTTTACCCATACCTTAACACTAACCGTAACCTTAACCCCAACCCTAAACCTAACCCTAACCCTAACCCTAACCCTTAACGTAACCCTAACACTTTCCCTAACACTAACATTTAACCTTCCCCTAACCGTAACCGTAACATTAACCCTAACCCTAATCCTAACCCTAACCCTAACTCTAACCCTAAACCTAACCCTAATGCTTACCTTACCCTAACCATGACCCTAACCCTAAACCTTACCATAACCCTAACCGTAACCCTAACTCTAACCCTACCACTTACCCTAACACTAACCCTAACCCTAACCCTAACCCTTACCCTAACCCTAACCTTAACCCTAACCCTAACCCTAAACCTAACCTTAACCCTAACCCTTA
>JANJXV010000047.1:3892500-3895000 GCA_024803745.1 Megascapheus bottae | reverse complement strand
CTAATCCCAACCCTAACCCTAACCCTATCCCTAAACCTTACCCTTACCCTAAACCTAACGCTAACCCTAACCCTTACCCTAACCCTTACCCTTATCCTAAACCTAACCCTAACCCTAACCCTAAACTTTACCCATACCTTAACACTAACCCTAACCTTAACCCCAACCCTAACCCTAACCCTAACCCTAACCCTAACTCTTAACGTAACCCTAACACTTTCCCTAACACTAACATTTAACCTTGCCTAACCGTAACCGTAACCCTAACCCTAACCCAAACTCTAACCCTAAACCTAACCGTAATGCTTACCTTACCCTAACCATGACCCTAACCCTAAACCTTACCCTAACCCTATCCGAAACCCTAACTCTAACACTTACCCTAACCCTAACCCTAACCCTAACCCTTACCCTAACCCTAACCTTAACCCTAACCCTAACCCTAAACCTAACCTTAAACCTAACCCTCATCCTTTCCCTAAACCTAACCCTAACCCTAACCCTAACCATTTCCCCAACCCTAACCCTAACCCTAACCCTTACCCTTAACCTAACCCTAATCCTAACCCTAACCCTAACACTAAACCTAAACCTAACCCTAACCCTAACCTTAACCATAAACCTTACCCTTACCCTAACCCTAACCCTAACCCTAACCTTAAACCAAACCCTAACCCTAACCCTAACCCTTACCCTTACACTAACCCTAACCCTAAACCTAACCATAACCCTTATCCTTACCCTAACCCTATCCATAACCTTAACCCTAACCCTAAACCTAACCATAAACCTTACCCTCACCCTAACCCCAAACCTAACTCTAACCCTAAACCTTACTCTTACCATATACCTAAACCTAACACGAACCCTAACCACTAACCGTAACCCTTACCCTAACCCTAACCCTAACCCCCAACCCTAACGCTTATCCTAACCCTAACCCTAACCCTAACCCTAACCATAAACCTAACCCTAACATGAACCCTAACCCCTAACCCTAATTCTTACCCTAACCCTAATCCAAAACCTAACCCTAACCTCTAAGCCTAACCTAACCCTAAAACCTAACCCTAACCCTAACCCTAACCCTTACCCTTATTCTAACCCTAAACCTAACCCTAACACTTACCCTTACCCTAATCCCAACCCTAACCCTAACCCTAACCCTATCCCTAACCCTTACCCTTACCCTAAACCTAACACTAACCCTAACCCTTACCATAACCCTTACCCTTATCCTAACCCTAACCCTAACCCTAACCCTAAACTTTACCCATACCTTAACGCTAACCCTAACCTTAACCCCAACCCTAAACCTAACCCTAACCCTAACCCTAACCCTAACCCTTAACGTAACCCTAACACTTTCCCTAACACTAACATTTAACCTTCCCCTAACCGTAACCGTAACCCTAACCCTAACCCTAATCCTAACCCTAACCCTAACTCTAACCCTAAACCTAACCCTAATGCTTACCTTACCCTAACCCTAACCCTAACCCTAACCCTTACCCTTACACTAACCCTAACCCTAAACCTAACCGTAACCCTATCCTTAAACCAAACCCTAACCCT
Source organism: Megascapheus bottae (assembly GCA_024803745.1). Classification (NCBI taxonomy): domain Eukaryota; kingdom Metazoa; phylum Chordata; class Mammalia; order Rodentia; family Geomyidae; genus Megascapheus; species Megascapheus bottae. The sequence goes on along the minus strand of JANJXV010000047.1, from coordinate 3,893,425 downwards.
AACCCTAACCCTTACCCTTACACTAACCCTTACCCTAACCCTAACCCTAACCCTATCCTTAAACCAAACCCTAACCCTAACCCTAACCCTTACCCTTACACTAACCCTAACCTTAACCCTAACCCTAAACCTAACCCTAAACCTTACCCTTACCCTAACTCCAAACCTAACTCTAACCCTAAACCTTACTCTTACCATATACCTAAACCTAACACGAACCCTAACCACTAACCCTAACCCTTAACCTAACCCTAACCCTAACCCCCAAACCTAACGCTTATCCTAACCCTAACCCTAACCATAACCATAAACCTAACCCTAACACCAAACCTAACCCCTAACCCTAACTCTTACCCTAACCCTAACCCTAAACCTAACCCTAACCCCTAAGCCTAACCTAACCATAAACCCTAACCCTAACCTTAACCCTAACCCGTACCCTTATTCTAACCCTAAAGCTAACCCTAACACTTACCCTTACCCTAATCCCAACCCTAACCCTAACCCTATCCCTAACCCTTACCCTTACCCTAAACCTAAAACTAACCCTAACCCTTACCCTAACCCTTAACCTTATCGTAACCCTAACCCTAACCCTAAACTTTACCAATACCTTAACACTAACCCTAACCTTAACCCCAACCCTAACCCTAACCCTAACCCTAACCCTTAATGTAACCCTAACACTTTCCCTAACACTAACATTTAACCTTCCCCTAACTGTTACCGTAACCTTAACCCTAACCCTAACCCTTACACTTACACTAACCCTAACCCTAAACCTAACCGTAACCCTTACCCTTACCCTAACCCTAATACTAACCTTAACCCTAACCCTAAACCTAACCCTAAACCTTACCCTTACCCTAACCCCAAACCTAACTCTAACCCTAAAACTCACGCTTACCATATAGCTAAACCTAAC
>JANJXV010000047.1:3867500-3887500 GCA_024803745.1 Megascapheus bottae | reverse complement strand
CCTAACCCTAACCCTAACCTTAACCCTAAACCTTACCCTTACCCTAACCCTAACTCCAAATTTAACCCTAACCTAACCCTAACCCTTACCCTTATTTTAACACTAAACCTAACCCTAACACTTACCCTTACCCTAATAGCAACTCTAACCCTAACCCTAACCCTAAACCTTACCCTAACCCTAACCCTAACCCTAACCCTTATCCTTACCCTAACCCTAAACCAAATCCTAAAGCTAACCCTAAACCTCACCTTTACCCTTACCCTAACCCTAACCTTAACCCTAACACTAACCCTAAACCTTACCCTTACCCTAACCCTAAACCTAACCCTAACACTTACCCTAACCCTTACCCTTATCCTAACCCTAACCCTAACCCTAATCCTAAACCTTACACTTACCCTAACGCTAACACTAAGCTTAACCCCAACCCTAAACCTAACCCTAACCCTTACCGTAACCCTAACCCTTACCCTAACACTAAAACTTACCCTTACCCTAACCGTAACCGTAACCCTAAACCTAACCCTTATCCTAACACTAACCCTAACTCTAACCCTAAACCTAACCCTAACCCTTACCCTTACCCTAACCCTAACCCTAACCCTAACTCTAAACCTTACCCTTACGCTAAACCTAACCCTAACCCTAACCCTAACCCTTACCCTAACCCTAACCCTTACCTAAACCTTACCCTAACCCTAACCTAACCCTAAATCTATCCCTTACTCTTACACTAAACCTAAACCTAACCCTAACCCTAACCTTTACCCTTACCCTAACCCTAACCTTAACCCTAACCCTAACCCTAAACCTAACCTTAACCCTAACCCTTATCCTTTCCCTAACCCTAACCCTAACCCTAACCCTTAACCTAAGCCTTACCTTTACCCTAACCCTATTCATAAACCTAACCCTAACCCTTACCTTACCCTAACCCTAACCATAACCCTAAACTTAACCCTAAACCTTACCCTTACCCTAACCCTAACCCTAACCCTAACCCTAAACCTAACCCTGACCCTAACACTAACCCTTACCCTAACCCTAACCCTAATCCTAACCCTAACCCTAACCTAACCCTTACCCTTACCCTAACCCTAACTGTAAATTTAACCCTAACCCTAACCCTAACACTTACCCTTACCCTAAACCTAACCATAATCCTAACTCTAATCCTAACCCTGTACCTAAACCTATCCCTTACCCTTACCCTAACCCTAACCCTAACCCTAAACCTAACTCTAACCGTAACCTCTAAACCTAAACCTAACCCTAAACCTTATCCTTATACTAACCCTAACCCTAACCCTAACCCTTACCCTTACCCTAACCCTAACCCTAACCTTAAACCCAAACCTAAACCTAACTCTAACCCTAACCCTATCCCTTATCCTAACCCTAACCCTAACACTAACACTTACCCTTACCCTAACCCTAACCCTAACCCTAACACTAACCATAACCCTTACCCTTATCTTAAACCTAACTCTAACACTAACCCTATCCCTTACAATAACCCTAAACATAACCCCTAACCCTAAACCTTACCCTAACCCTAACCCTAACCATAACCCTAAGCCTTTCCGTTAACCTAACCCTAACATTAACTCTAACCCTAACCCTAACCCTAACCCTTACCCTAACCCTAACCCTAAAACTTACCCTAACCCTACCCTTAACTCTAAACCTAACCCTTATCCTTTCCCTAACCCAAACCGTAAACCTAAACCTAACTCTAAACCTAATCCTTACCCTACCCTAAACCTAATCCTAACCCTAACCCTTATCCTTACCCTAACCCTACCCCAACCCTAAACCTAAAACTAACCCTAACCTTAACCCTAACACTTACCCTTACCCTAACCGTATCCCTAACACTAAACATAACCCTAAACCTAACCCTAACCTTAACCCTAAACCTAACCCTAAACCTAACCTTAACCCTAACCCTTATACTTTCCCTACTCCCTATCCCTAACCCTAACCCTAAACATAAGCATAACCCTAAACCTATCCCTTACACTTACCTCACCTTAACCCTAAACCTAACCCTAACCCTTAAACTTACCCTAACCCTAACCCTAACTCAAAACCTAACCTTAACCCTAACCCTTATCCTTACCCTAAACCTAACCCTAATCCTAACCCTAAACCTAACCCTAACTCTAACCCTATCCCTACCCCTATTCTATACCCTTTCTCTACCCTAACCCTAAACCTAACCCTAACCTTAAGCACTAACGCTAACGCTAACCCTAATTCTTACCCTTACCCTAACCCTAACCCTAATCCTAATCCGAAGCCTAACCCTAACCCTAACCCTTACCCTATCCCTAAACCTAACCCTTACCCTTACCCTAACCCTAAACCTAACCCTAAACCTAACTCTAACCCTAACACTTATCCTTACCCAAACCCTAAACCTAACCCTAATCATAACCCTAAACCTTACCCTTACCCTTACCCTAAACCTACCCTAACCCTTACCCTAAACCTAATCCTAACCCTAACCCTAACCCTTACCATTACTTTAACCCTAACCCTAACCCTAACCGTTACCCTTACCCTACCGCTAACCATAACCCTAACCCTAACCCTAACACAAAAACTTATCCTAACCCTCACCCTAACCCTAACTGTAAGCATAAACCTAACCCTAAACCTAACCCTAACCCTTATCCTAACCCTAACATTAACCCCAACACTAAACCTAACCTTAATCCTAACCCTATCCCTTACCCTTAACCGAACCCTAACCCTAAACCTAACCCTAACCCTAACCCTAACCCTTTCCCTAACCCCAACCCTAACCCTAACCTAACCCTAACCCTTACCCTAACCCTAAACCTAACCCTAACCCTAACACTAAACCTAACCCTAAACCTAACCTTAACCTTAACTGTAAACTTTACCATTATCCTAACCCTAACCCAAACTTAAACCTAACCCTAAACCTAACCCTAACCCTAACCCTTACACTAACCCTAACCCTATCCCTAACCCTAACCCCTAACCCTAACCCTTACACTAACCCTAACCCTAATCCTAACCCTAACCCTTCACCTAACCCTAACACGAACCTTAACCCCTAACACTAACTCTTACCCTAACACTAATCCTAAACCTAACCCTAACCCCTAAGCCTAACGTAAACCTAACCCCTAACCCTAAACCTAACCCTAACCCTTACCCTTATCCTAACCCTAAACCTAACCCTAACACTTACCCTTACCCTAATAGCAACCCTAACCCTAACCCTAACCCTAACCCTTACCCTAACCCTAACCCTTACCCTTATCCTTACCCTAACCCTAAACCAAATCCTAAACCTAACCCTAAACCTAACCTTTACCCTTACCCTAACCCTAACCTTAACCCTAACACTAACCCTAAACCTTACCCTTATCCTAACCCTAACCCTAACCCTAACCCTTACCCTAACCCTTACCCTTATCCTAACCCTAACCCTAACCCTAACCCTAAAACTTACACTTACCTTAACGCTAATCCTAACCTTAAGCCCAACCCTAAACCTAACCCTAACCCTAACCCTTACCGTAACCCTAACCCTTACCCTAACACTAACACTTACCCTTACCCTAACCGTAACCGTAAAGCTAAACCTAACCCTTATCCTAACCCTAACCCTAACTCTAACCCTAAACCTAACCCTAAACCTTACCCTTATCCTAACCGTAACCCTAACCCTAAACCTAACACTTACCCTAACACTAACCCTAACCCTAAACCTTACCCTAACCCTAACCCTGACCCTAACACTTACACTAACCCTAACCATAAGCCTAACTCTTAAACTAACCCTAACACTAACTCTAAAATCTAACACAAACCCTTACCCTAAACCTAACCCTAAACCTAACCCTAACCCTAACCCCTAACCCTAACCCTAACCCTAACCCTTACCCTTACCCTTATCCTAACCCTAAACTTAACCCTAACACTTACCCTTACCCTAACCCCTATCCTAACCCTAAACCTTACCCTAACCCTAACCCTAACCCTAACCCTAACCCCTACCCTAACCCTATCCCTAACCCTAACCCTTACCCTAACCCTAACGCTAACCCTAACCCTAACCCTTACCCTAACACTAACCCTAACCCTAACCCTAACCCTTACTGTAACCCTAAACCTAACCCTAACCCTAAACCTAACTCTAACCCTAACCCTAACCCTAACCCTAAACCTTACCCTTACACTAAACCTAACCCTAACCCTTACCCTAAATATACCCGTAACCCTAACTCTAACCGTTACCCTTACATTAACCCTAACCCTAACCCTAAAACTTACCCTTACACTTACCCTAACTCTAACACTAACCCTAACCGTAACCCTAAACCTAACCCTAAACCTTACCCTAACCCTAACCCTAACCGTAACCCTAACACTTACCCTAACCCTAACCGTAAGCCTAAATCTTAAACTAACCCTAACCCTAACTCTAAAATCTAACACAAACCCTTACCCTAAACCTAATCCTAAACCTAACCCTAACCCTAACCCTCACCCCTAACCCTAACCCTAACCCGAACCCTTACCCTTACCCTAACCCTAAACTTAACCCTAACACTTACCCTTACCCTAACCCCTACCCTAACCCTAACCCTTACCCTAACCCTAACCCTAACCCTAACCCCTACCCTAACCCTATCCCTAACCCTAACCCTAACCCTAACCCTAACCCTAACCCTAACCCTTAATTTAACACTAACCCTAACCCTAACCCTTACCCTAACCCTAAACCTAACCCTAACCCTAAACCTAACTCTAACCCTAACCCTAACCCTTACCATTACCCTAACCCTAACCCTAACCCTAATCCTTACTCTTACTCTAAACCTAACCCTAACCCTTACCCTAAATATACCCCTAACCCTAACTCTAACCGTTACCCTTACATTAACCCTAACCCTAACCCTAAACCTTACCCTTACCCTTACCCTATCTCTAACCCTAACCCTAACCGTAACCCTAAACCTAACCCTAAACCTTACCCTAACACTAACCCTAAACCTAACCCTAACACTTACCCTAACCCTAACCGTAACCCTAACTCTTAAACTAACCCTAACACTAACTCTAAAATCTAACACAAACCCTTACCCTAAACCTAACCCTAAAGCTAACCCTAACCCTCACCCTAACCCCTAACCCTAACCCTAATCCTAACCCTTACACTTATCCTAACCCTAAACTTAACCCTAACACTTACCCTTACCGTAACCCCTACCCTAACCCTAACCCTTACCCTAACCCTAACCCTAACCCTAACCTCTACTCTAACCCTAACCCTAACCCTAAACCTAACCCTAACCGTAAGCCTAACCCTAAACTTAAACCTAACCCTAAACCTAATCCTTACCCTAACCCTAACCCTAAACCTAACCATATCCCTTACCCTTCCAGTAACCCTAATCCTAACCTTTACCCTAAACCTAACCCTAAACCTAACCTTAATCTTAACCCTTACCTTTCCCTAACACTAAACCTAAACCTAAACCTAAACCTCACCCTAACCCTAAACCTAAACCTTACCCTTATCCTAAACCTAACCTAAACCTAACCCTATCCCTTAACCTTACTGTAACCCTAACTATAACCGGAACCCTTACCCTTACCCTAAACTTAACCCTAAACCTAACCCTAAACATAAACCTAACCCTTACCCTAACCCTAACACTAATCCTAAACCTAACCCTTACCCAAACCCTACCCTAAACCTAAACCTAACCCTAACCCTAACCTTAACCCTAAACCTGACCCTTACACTAACCCTAACCCTAACCCTAAACCTAAACCTAACCCTAACCGTAACCCTAACCCTTACCCTAACCCTAACCCTAACCCTAACCCTTACCCTTACCCTAACCATAACCCTAAACCTAAACTTAAACCTAACCCTAAACCTTACCCTTACCCTAACCCTAAACCTAACCCTAAACCTAACCTTAACCCTAACCATTATCCTTTTCCTACTCCCTAACCCTAAGCCTAACCCTAACCCTTAACCTAACCCTAACCCTTACCCTAACCCTAACCTTAACCCTAAACCTTACCCTAAACCTAACCCTAACCCTAATCCTAACCCTAACCCTAACCCTAACCATAACCCTGTCCCTAACCCTATCCCTAACCCTTACCCTAACAAAACCCTAAACCTAACCCTAACCGTAACCCTGACCCTTAACCTAACCCTAACACTAACCCTAACCATAACACTTACCCTTACCCTAACCCTAAACCTAACCCTAACCCTTACCCTAACCCTAAACCTAACCCTAACTTTACCTAACCCTAACCCTAATACTAACCCTAACCGTTACCATAACGCTAAACCGAACCCCTAACCCTAACCCTTACCCTAAACCTAACCCTATCCCTAACCCTGACCCTAACCTTTACACTTAACCTAACCCTAAAGTTAACTCTTACCCTAACCCTAACCCTAACCCTAAACCTTACCCTAACCCTAACCCTAACCCTTACCCTTACCCTAACCCTAACCCTAACCCTAACCCTAAACATAAACCTAACCCTTACTCTAACCCTAACACTAATCCTAACCATAACCCTTACCCTTACCCAAACCCTACCCTAACCCTAAACCTAACCCTAACGCTAAACTTAACCCTAAACCTTACCCTTACCCTAACACAAACCCTACCCCTAAACCTAAACCTAACCTTAACCGTAACCCTAACCCTTACCCTAACCCTAACCCTAACCCTTACCCTAACCCTAACCCTAAATCTAAACCTAACCCTAAACCTAACCCTTACCCTTACCCTAACCCTAACTCTAATCCTAACCCTAACCCTTATCCTTACCCTAACTGTAACGCTAACCTTAACCCTAACCCTACACCTAAACTTAACCCTAACCATTATCCTTTCCCTACTCCCTAACCCTAAACCTAACCCTAACCCTAAATCTAACCCTAACGCTTACCCTTACCTTAACCCTAACCCTAACGCTGACCCTAACCTTAACCATAACCCTCACCCTTACCCTAACCCTAACCCAAATCCTAACCCTAAACCTAACCCTAACCATAACCCTAACCCTAACCCTTACCCTAACTCTAACCCTGTCCCTAAACCTAAACCTAAATCTAACCGAAACCCTAACCCTTACCCTAACCCTAACCCTAACAATAACCCTTACCCTTACCCTAACCCTAACCCTAAACCTAAACATAATGCTGACCCTAACCCTAACCATTACCCTTACCCTAACCCTAACCCTAGTCTTAACCCTAATCCTAACCCTAACCGTAACACGTACCCTTACCCTATCCATAACCCTAACCTTAAACCTGACCCTATCCCTACCCTTTCCCTTACCCTTCCCCTAACCCTAATCCTAAACCTAACCCTAATCTTAACCCCTAACCCTAACCCTAACCTTAACACATACCCTTACCCTAATCCTAACATTAACCTCAACACTAAACCTAACCCTAACTCTAACCCTTACCCTAACCCTAACCCTAACCCTTACCCTTACCCTAAACCTAACCCTAAACCTAACCATAACCCTTACCCTTACCGTAACCCTAATCCTAACCTTTACCCTAAACCTAACCCTAAACCTAAACTTAACCTTAACCCTTACTTTTCCCTAACCCTAAACCTAAACCTAAACCTAACCCTAACACTAAACCTAACCCTTTTCCTTACCCTAACTCTAACCCTAACCCTTACACTTAACCAAACCCTAACCCTAACCTTACCCCTAACCCTAACCCTAAACATAACCTTAACCCTAACCATTATCCTTTCCCAAGTCCCTAACCCTAAACCTAACCCTAACCCTTAACCTAACCCTAACCCTTACCCTTACCCTAACCCTAACCCTAACCCTAACCCTAACCTTAACCCTAACCCTTACCCTTACCCTACCCCTAACCCTAATCCTAACCCTAACTCTAACCCTAACCATAACCCTGTCCCTAACCCTATCCCTTACCCTTACCCTAACAAAACCCTAAACCTAACCCTAACCGTAACCCTAACCCTTACCCTAAACCTAACCCTAACCATAACCCTAACACTTACCCTTACACTAACCCTAAACCTAACCCTAACCCTTACCCTAACCCTAAACCTAACCCTAACTTTAACCCTACCCCTAACCCTAACCCTTACCCTAACGCTAAACCTAGCCCCTAACCCTAAACCTTACCCCAACCCTAACCCTATCCTTTAACCTTACCCTAACCGTAACCATAACACTTACCCTAACCCAAACCCTAAACCTAACAGTAACCTTTGCCCTAAACGTAATCCTAACCCTAACCATAACCCTAACCCTTAACCTAACCCTAACCCTAAACTTAAACATAACCCTAACCCTTACCCTTACCCTAACCCTAACCCTAACACCTAATCCTAACCCTTAACCTAACCCTAAGCCTAACCCTAACCCTTACCCTTACCCTAAACCTAACCCTAACCCTAACCCTTACCCTTACCCTAACCCTACCCCTAACTCTAAGCCTAACCCTTACCCTTACCCTAACCCTAACCCTAACCCTAACCCTAAACATAAACCTAACCCTTACCCTAACCCTAACACTAATCCTAACCCTAACCCTTACCCTTACCCAAACCCTACCCTAACCCTAAACCTAACCCTAACCCTAACCTTAACCGTAAACCTTACCCTTACCCTAACCCTAACCCTATCCCTAAACCTAAACCTAACCTTAACCGTAACCCTAAACCTTACCGTAACCTAACCCTAACCCTTACCCTTACCCTAACCCTAACACTAAACCTAAACCTAACCCTAACCCTAACCCTTACCCTTACCCTAAACCTAACCCTAAACCTAACCCTAACCCTAACCATAACCATAACCTTAACCCTAACCCTTACACTTACCCTAAACCTAACCCTAAACCTAACCCTAAACCTAACCCTAACCATAACCCTAACACTAACCCTTATCCTAACCCTAACACCAAACCTAACCCTAACACTTAACCTAACCCTAACACTAACACAAACCCCTAAACCTAAACCTTACCCTAACCCAAACCCTAACCCTAACCCTTACCCTTACCCTAACCCTAAACCTAACGCTAACCCTAACCATAAACCCAACCCTAACCCGTACCCTAACCCTAACCCTAACCCTTACTCTAACTCTAACCCTAACCTCAAACTTAACCCTAACCCTAACCCTTACCCGAACCCTAACCCTAACCTTTATCTAACCCTAACACTAACCCTAACCTCAACCTTAAACCTAACCCTAAACCTAACCCTAACCCTAACCCTTACCCTTACCCTAACCCTAACCATAAAAATAACCCTAACCCTAAACTTAATCCTTACCCTTACCCTAACCATACTCATAAACCTATCCCTAACCCTCACCCTAACCCTAACCCTAACCCTTACCCTTACCCTAACCCTAACCCTAACCATAACCTCAACCCTAAACCTAACCCTAAGCCTAACCCTTACCCTAACACTTACCCTAACCCTAACCCTAACCCTAAACTTAACACTTACCCTTACCCTAACCCTAACTCTAATGCTAACACTTACCCTAACCCTAACCATAAACCTAAACCTAACCCCGAACCGTAACCCTAATCCTAACCCTTAACCTTATCCTACCCCTAACCCTCACCCTAACACTTACCCTTTCTCTAACCCCTACCCTAACGCTAACCCTGACCCTAATCCTTACCGTAACCCTAACCCTAACCCTTTCCCTTACCCTAAACCTAAACCTAACCCTTACCCAAACCCTAACCCTAACCCTTACCCGTAGACTAACCCTAACCTTAACCCTAACCTTAACACTTGCCCTTACCCTAACCCTAAACCTAACCCTAACCCTAACTCTTATCCTAACCCTAACCCTAACCCTAACCCTTAACCTAAACCTAACCCTAACCCTAACCCCTAACCCTAACCCCTAACCCTAACCTTAACCCTAACCCTTAATCTAACCCTTATCCTAACCCAGCAGTAACCCTAACCCTACCCCTAACGCTAACCATAACCCCTAACCCTAACCCTAACCCTAACTCTTACCCTTAACCTAACCCCAACCCAAACCCTAAACCTATCCCTAATCCTTACCCTTACCCTAACCCTAACCATAAACTTAACCCGAACCCTAAAACTAACCCAACCCTAACTCTAACACTAACCCTAACCCCTAACCTTACCCTAACCCTAACCCTTACCATTACCCTAACCCTAACCCTAACCCTAACACTTACCCTTACCCTAACCCTAAACCTAACCCTAACCCTAACCCTAACACTAACAGTAAAACGAAACCCTAACCCTACCCTAACCATAACCCTTAACCTTATCCTAACCCTAACGCTAACACTAACCCTAACCCTAACACTAACACTAACCCTTAACCTAAACCTAACACTAACCCTAACCCTAACCCTAACCCAAAACCTAACCCTAACCCTAACCTTAACCCTAACCCTTACCCTTAAACTAACGCCAACCCTAACCCTAACCCTAACACTAACACATACCCTTACCCTAACCATAATCCTAACCCTAACCATAACCCTAATCCTAACCCTAAACCTAACCCTAACACTAACTGAAACCCTTACTCTAACCCTAAAATTAAACCGAACACTAAACCTTACCCTAACCCGAACCCTTACAGTAACCCTAACCCTAACCCTAACCCTAACACTTACTCTAACTCTAACCCTAACCTTAAACCTTACACTTACCGTAACCCTAACCCTAAACTTAACCCCAAACTTATACTTAACCCTAACCCTAACCCTAAACCTTACCCTAACCCTAACATAACCCTAACCCTAACACTTACCATTACCCTAACCCTAACCCTAACCCTAATCCTAACTCGTACCCTAACCCTAAACCTAACCCTTACTCTAACACTAAACCTAACCTCAACCTTTACCCTAACCCTAACTCTATCCCTTTCACTTAGCCTAACCATAACCCTAACCCTAACCTTTACCCTAACCCTAACCCTAAACCTTACCCAAAACCTAACCCTAACCCTAACTTCAACCTTAAACCTAAACCTAAACCTAACCCTAACCCTAACCCTTACCATTGCCCTAACCCTAACCCTAAAAATAAACCTAACCCTAACCCTAACCCTTATTCTTACCATAACCCTAACCCTAAACCTAACCCTAACCCTAACCCTAACCCCTAAAACTATCCCTAACCCTAATGCTAACCCTAACCCTTACCCTTACCCTAACCCTAACCCCAACCCTTACCCTAACCCTAACTGTAACCCTAACCCTAACCCTAACCCTAACCCCCAACCCTAATGCTAACCCTAACGCTAACTCTAACCCCTAACCCTAACCCTAACCCTAACGCTAACCATAACCCTTACCCTTAACATAACCCTAAACCCAACCCTAACCCTAACCCTTACCCTTACCCTAACCCTAACCTTAACCCTAACAATAACCCTAAACCTTACCCTTTCCCTAAACCTAACCCTAACCCTTTCCTAAAACTAACCCTACCCTAACCCTAACCCTAACCCCTAACCCTAAACCTAAGCCTAACCCTAAACGCTAAGCCTAACCCAAACACTAATCCTTACCTTTATCCTAACCCTAACCCTAACCCTAACACCCTTTTCCTAACCCCTACCCTAACGCTAACCCTAACCCTAACCCTTACCCTAACCCTAACCCTAATCCTAAACCTAACCCTAACCCTTACCATACCCTATCCCTAAACCTAACCCTAACCCTAACCCTTATCTTAACCCTAACCCTAACCCTAACCCTAAAACTAAACATAACCATAACACTATCCCTAGTCCTAACCCTAACCCCTAACCCTAACCCCTAACCCTAACACTAACCCTAACCCTAACCCTTAACCTAACCCTTACCCTAACCCTAACCGTAACCCTAACCCTAACCCTAACCCCTAACGCTAACCGTAACCCCTAACCCTAACCCTAACCCTAACCCTTACCCTTACCCTAACCCTAACCCAAACCCTAACCCTAACCCGAATCCTTACCCTTACCCTAACCCTAACCCTAACCTTAACCCCCACCCTAAAACTAACCCTAAACCCTAACCCTACCCTAACACTAACCCTTACCCTTATCCTAACCCTAACCCTAACCCTAACACTTACCCTTACACTAATCCTAAACCTAACCCAATCCCTAACACTAACCCTAACCCTAATCCTTACCCTTACCGTAACACTAACCTTAACCTTAACCCCAAACCTAAACCTAACCCTAACCCTAAACCTTACCCTTTCCCTAAACCTAACCTTAACCTTAACCCTAACCCTAACCCTAACCCTAACCCTTACCCTTAACCTAACGCTATCTCTAACCCTAACCCTAACACTAACACATACCCTTACACTAACCATAAACCTAACCCTAACTGTAACCCTAAACCTCACCCTAAACCTAACCATAACCCTAACCTTAACCCCAACACTAAACCTAACCCTAACCCTATTCCTTACCCTAACTCTAACCCTATCCCTAACGCTAACACTTAGCCTAACCCTAACTCAACCCTAAACCTTACACTTACCGTAACCATAACCCTAAACTTAACCCCAAACTTAAACCTAACCCTAACCCTAAACCTTACACTAACCCTAACCCTAACCATAACCCGTACCCTAATCCTAACCCTAAAACTAACCCTTACTCTAACTCTAACCCTAACCTCAACCTTTACCCTAACCCTATCCCTATCCCTTACCCTTAGCCTAAGCCTAACCCTAACCCTAACCTTTACCCTAACCCTAACCCTAACCCTTACTCTTACCCTAACCCTAACCCTAAACCTAACCCTAACCCTAACCCCTAAAGCTAACACTAACCCTAACGCTAATCCTAACCCTTACCCTTACCCTAACCCTAACCCTAACCTGAACCTTTACCCTAACCCTAACTCTAACCCTAACCGTAACTCTAACCCTAACTCTAACCCTAACACTAACCCCTAACCCTAACCCTAACCCTAACCCTTACGCTTATCCTAACCCTAACCCTAACCCTAACACTTACCGTTACCCTAACCCCAACCCTAACCCTAACCCTAATCCTTACCCTAACCCTAACACTAACCCTTACACTTACCCTAACCATAAACCTAACCCTAACCCTAACCCTTACCCTTACCCTAACCCTAAACTTCGCCCTAACCCTAACCCTTACCTAAACCCAACCCTACCCTAACCCTAACCCTATCCCCTAACCCTAACCCTAACCCTAACGGCTAACCCTAACCCTAACACTAACCCTTACCCTTATCCTAACCCTAACCCTAACACTTACCCTTTCCCTAACCCCTACCCTAACGCTAACCCTAACCCAAACCCTTAACCTAACCCTAACCCTAACCCTATTCCTTACCCTTACCCTAAACCTAATCCTAACCCTAACCCTAACAATTACCCTTAGCCTAACCCTAACCCTAACCCTAACCAAAAACCTTGCCCTTACCGTAACCCTAAACCTAACCCTAACCCTAACCCTTGCTAAACCCTAACCCTAAACCTAACCCTTAACATAATCCTAACACTAACCCTAATCCTAACCCTGACCCCTAACCCTAACCCCTAACCCTAACCCTAACCCTAACTCTTAACATAACACTTACCCAAACCCTAACCCTAACACTAACACATACCATTACCCTAACCATAACCCTAACCCTAAACGTAACCCTAAACCAAACCCTGACCCTAACCGTAAACCTTACTCTAACCCTAACCTTAACCCCAACCCTAAACCTAACCCTAACCCTAACCCTTACCCTAACTCTAACCATATCCCTAACCCTTACACTTACCCTAACCATAACCCTAACCATAACCGTTACACTTACCGTAACCCTAACCATAATCTTAACCCCAAACTTAAACCTAACCCTAACCCAACCCTAAACCTTACCCTAACCCTAACCTTAACCCTAACACTTAACATTACCCTAACCCTAACCCTAACCCTAACCCGTACCCTAACCCTAAACCTAACCCTTACTCTAACCCTAACCGTAACCTCAAACTGTACCCTAACCCTAACCCTATCCCTTACCCTTAGACTAACCCTAACCCTAACCCTAACCCAAACCTTTACCCTAACCCTAACCGTAACCCTTACCCTAACCCTTACCCTAATCCTAACCTCAACTTTACACCTAAACCTAACCCTAAACCTAAGCCTTACTCTGACCCTAACCCTAAGAATAACCCTAACCCTAACCCTAACCCTTACTCTTACACTATCCATAAACCTAAACCTAACCCTAAAACTAAACCTAACCCTAACCCCTAAGCCTAACCCTAACCCTAACCCTTCCCCTTAACCTAACCCTAACCCTAACCTTAACCCTTACCCTAAACCTAATCATAACCCTAACCTAACCCTAACCCCTAACCCTAACCCTAACCCTAACGCTAAACCTAACCCCTAACCCTAACCCTAACCATAAACCTTACCCTTATCCTAACACTAACTCTAACCCTAACACTTACCCTTACCCTAACCCCAACCCTAACCCTAACCCTAACCATAATCCTTACCCTAAGCCCAACCCAAACCCTAACCCTAACCCTTACCCTTACCCTAACCCTAAATCTAACCCTAAACCTAACCCTTACCCTTACCCTAACCCTAACCTTAACCCTAACCCTAACAATAAACCTAAACCTTACCCTTACCCTAAACCTAACCCTAACCATTACCTAAACCTAACCCTACCCTAACCCTAAGTCTAACCCTAACCCCTAACCCTAACACTAACACTAACACTAACCGCTAACCCTAACCCTAACCCTAACCCTTACCCTTATCCTAACCCTAACCCTAACCCTAACACTTACCCTTTCCCTAACCCCTACCCTAACGATAACCCTAACCCTAACCCTTACCCTAACCCTAACTCTAAACCTAACCCTTACCCTTACCCTAAACAAAAACCTAACCCTAACCCTAACCCTAACCCTTACCCTTAGCCTAAACCTAACCCTAACCCTAACCATAAACCTTGACCTTACCCTAACCCTAAACTTAACCCTAACCTTAACCCTTATCTTAACCCTAACCCTAACACTAACCCTAACCCTTAACGTAACCCTAACACTAATTCTAATCCTAACCCTAACCCCTAAACATAACCCTAACCCTAACCCTAACCCTAAACCTAACCCTTACCCTAAACCTAACCGTAATCCTAACCCTAACCCTAACCCCTAATGCTAACTGTAACCCCTAACCCTAACCCTAACCCTAACCCTTACACTTATCCTAACCCTAACCCAAACCCTAACCCTAACCCGAATCCTTACCCTTAACCTAACCCTAACCCTAACCTTAACCCCAAGCCTAATCTAACCCTAAACCTAACACTAACACTAATCCTAACCCCTAACCCTACCCTAACCCTAACCCTTACCCTTTTCCTAACCCTAACCCTAACCCTAATACTTACCCTTACCCTAACCCCAACCCTAACCCTAACCCTAACGATAACCCTTACCCTAACCCTAACCCTAAACATAAACCCTTACCCTTACCCTAACCCAAACCTAAACCTAACCATAACCCTAACCCTAACCCTTACCCTTAGCCTAACCCTAACATTAACCCCCACCCTAACCCTAAACCTTACCCTTACCCGAAACCTAACCTTAACCCTAACCCTCACCCTAACCCTTACCCTTGCCATTACGCTAACCCTAACCCTAGCCCTAACCCTAACCCTAACACATACCCTTACCCTATCCCTAACCCTAACCGTGAACCTATGCCTAACTCTAACCCTAACACTAACCCTTACTGTAACCCTAACTTAACCTCAACACTAAACCTAACCATAACCCTAACCCTAACACTTACTCTAACTCTAACCCTAACCTAACCCTAACACTTACCCTAACCCTAACCCTATCCCTTACACTTACCATAACCCTAACCCAAACCCTAAACCTAACCCTAACCCATACCCTAACCCAAACCCTAACCCTTACTCTAACACTAACCCTAACCTAAACCTTAACCCTAACCCTAACCCTATCCCTTAACCTAACCCTAACCCTAACCCTAACGCTAAACCTTACCCGTATCCTTTCCCTAACCCTAACCCTAACCCGTAACCCTAAACCTAACCCTAACCCTAACACTAACCCTTATCCTAACACTAACCTCTAACCCTAACCCTTACCCTAAACCTTACCCTAACACTAACCCTAACCCTAACCCTAACCCCTAACTCTAACCCTAACCCTAACCCCTAACCCTAACCCTAACCCTAACCCTTACCCTTATCCTAACAATAACCCTAACCCTAACACTTACCCTTACCCTAACCCCTACCCTAAAACTAACCCTAACCCTAACCCTTAACCTAACCCTAACCCTAACCCTAACCCTTACCCTTACCCTAACCCTAAACCTACCCTAACCCTAACCCTAATCCTTACACTTACCCTAAAGCTAAGCCTAACCCTAACTCTAACCCTTATTCTAACCCAAACCCTAACCCTAAACGCTACCCTTACCCTTACCCTAACCCTAACCCTAACCCTAACTCTAACCTAACCGTTACCCTTACACTAACCCTAACCCTAACCCTAACCCTTATCCTAACCCTAACCCTAACCCTATCCCTAACCCTATCCCTTACCCTTACCCTAACCCTAACCCTAAAACTAACCCTCACGGTAAATCCTAACCCTAACCCTAAACCTTACCTTAACCCTAACTCTGACAAAAATCCTAATCCTTATCCTAACCCTAACCATAACCCTAACCCTAACCCTTAACCTAACCCTAACCCAGACCCTAACCCTAACCCTTACACTTACCATAACCATTACACTAACCCTAACCCTAAAACTAATCCTAACCGTATCCCCAAAACCTAACCCTAACCCTAACCCTTACCTTTACCCTAATTCTAACCCAAACCCTAACCCTTATCCTAACCCTAACCCTACCCCTAATCCTTAACCTAACCCTAACCCTAACCCTTACCCTTACCCTAACCATTACCCTATCCCTAACCCTTACCCTATCCCTTACCTTTACCCTTACTCTAACCCAAATCCTAACCCTTATCTTAAACCTAACCATAACCCTAACCCTAACCCTTACCTTTACCCTAACTCTAACCCAAACCCTAACCCTTATCCTAACCCTAACCTCTAACCCTAACCCTTACCCTAAATCTAAAACTAACACTAACCCTAACCCTAACCCTAACCCTAACACCAAACCCTAACCCTAACCCTAACCCCTAACCCTAACCCTAACGATAACCCTTACCCTAACCCTAACCCTAAACCTAACCCTTACCCTTACCCTAACCCAAACCTAAACCTAACCATAACCCTAAACCTAACCCTTACGCTTAGCCTAACCCTAACATTAACCCCCACCCTAACCCTAAACCTTACCCTTAACCGAAACCTAACCTTAACCCTAACCCTCACCCTAACCCTTACCCTTACCATTACGCTAACCCTAACCCTAGCCCTAACCCTAACCCTAACACATACCCTTACCCTATCCCTAACCCTAACCGTAAACCTATGCCTAACTCTAACCCTAACCCTAACCCTTACTCTAACCCTAACTTAACCTCAACACTAAACCTAACCATAACCCTAACCCTAACACTTATTCTAACTCTAACCCTAACCTAAACCTAACACTTACCCTAACCCTAACCCTATCCCTTACACTTACCATAACCCTAACCCAAACCCTAAACCTAACCCTAACCCATACCCTAACCCAAACCCTAACCCTTACTCTAACACTAACCCTAACCTAAACCTTAACCCTAACCCTAACCCTATCCCTTACCCTAACCCTAACCCTAACCCTAACGCTAACCCTTACCCGTATCCTTTCCCTAACCCTAACCCTAACCCGTAACCCTAAACCTAACCCTAACTCTAACCCTAACCCTTATCCTAACCCTAACCTCTAACCCTAACCCTTACCCTAAACCTAACCCTAACACTAACCCTAACCCTAACCCTAACCCCTAACCCTAACCCTAACCCTAACCCCTAACCCTAACCCTAACCCTAACCCTTACCCTTATCCTAACAATAACCCTAACCCTAACACTTACCCTTACCCTAACCCCTACCCTAACCCTAACCCTAACCCTAACCCTTAACCTAACCCTAACCCTAACCCTAACCCTTACCCTTACCCTAACCCTAAACCTACCCTAACCCTAACCCTAATCCTTACACTTACCCTAAAGCTAAGCCTAACCCTAACTCTAACCCTTATCCTAACCCGAACCCTAACCCTAAACCCTACCCTTACCCTTACCCTAACCCTAACCCTAACCCTAACTCTAACTTAACCCTTACCCTTACACTAACCCTAACCCTAACCCTAACCCTTATCCTAACCCTAACCCTAACCCTATCCCTAAACCTATCCCTTACCCTTACCCTAACCCTAACCCTAAAACTAACCCTCACGGTAAACCCTAACCCTAACCCTAACCCTAAACCTTACCTTAACCCTAACTCTAACAAAAATCCTAATCCTTATCCTAACCCTAACCATAACCCTAAACCTAACCCTTAACCTAACCCTAACCCAGACCCTAATCCTAACCCTTACCCTTACCATAACCATTACACTAACCCTAACCCTAAAACTAATCCTAAACGTATCCCCTAAACCTAACCCTAACCCTAACCCTTACCTTTACCCTAACTCTAACCCAAACCCTAACCCTTATCCTAACCCTAACCCTAACCCTAATCCTTAACCTAACCCTAACACTAACCCTTACCCTTACCCTAACCATTACCCTATCCCTAACCCTAACCCTAACCCTTACATTTACCCTTACTCTAACCCAAATCCTAACCCTTATCTTAAACCTAACCCTAAACCTAACCCTAACCCTTACCTTTACCCTAACTCTAACCCAAACCCTAACCCTTATCCTAACCCTAACTTCTAACCCTAACCCTTACCCTAAATCTGAAACTAAGACTAACCCTAACCCTAACCCTAACCCCTGACCCTAACCCTAACCCTAACCCCTAAACCTAACCCTAACCCTTATCCTTATCCTAACCCTAACCCAACCCTAACCCTAACACTTACCCTTACACTAACCCCTACCCTAACCCTAACCCTAACCCTAACCCTTACCCTAACCCTAAACCTAACCCTAACCCCTAACCCTAACCCTAACCCTAACCCTTATCCTTATCCTAACCCTAACCCAAACCTAACCCTAACACTTACCCTTACACTAACCCTAACCCTAACCCTAACCCTAACCCTAAACCTTACACATATTCTAAACCCTACCCTAACCCTTACCCTAAATCTAACCATAACCCTAACCCTTACCCTTACCTTAACCCTAAACCTGACCCTAAACCTAACCTTAACCCTAACCCTATCTCTAACCCTTACCTTAACCCTAACCCTAATCCTAATCCTAACACTTACAATTGACCTACCCCTAAACCTAACCCTAAAATTAACCCTAAACCTAAACCTAACCTTAACCCTAACCCTAACCCTTAACCTTACGCTAACCCTAAACCTAACCCTTACCCTAACCCTAACCCTAACCCTAATCCTAATTCTAACCTTTTCCCTTAGCCTAACCCTAACCCTAAACGTAAACCTAACCCTAACCCTAACCTTAACCCTAACCCTTAACCTTACCCTAACCCTAACCGTAAACCTAACCCTAGCCCTAACCCTAACTTTACCCTTACCCTTACCCTAACCCAAAACCTAACCCTAACCATGACTCTTACCCAACTAACCCTCACCTTAACCCTCACCCTAACCCTAAACCTAACCTTTACCCTAACCCTTATCCTTTCCCTAACCCTAACCCTAACCCTAACTCTAACCCGTACCCCAAACCTAACCCTAACCCTCACCTAACCCTTATCCTTACCCTAACCCTAACCCTAACCCTTACC
>JANJXV010000047.1:3847500-3865000 GCA_024803745.1 Megascapheus bottae | reverse complement strand
CCTAATCCTAACCCTAACACTTATCCTTACCCTAACCCTAAACCTAACCCTAATCCTAACTCTAACCCTTACCCTTCGCTAACCCTAACCCTAACCCTAAACCTAACCCTAACCCTAACCTTAACCCTAACTTTACCCTTACCCTAACCATTACCATAACCCTAACACAAAACCTAACCCTAACCCTGACCCTTACCCAACTAACCCTCACCTTAACCCTAAACCTTACCCTTCACCTAACCTTAATCCTAACCCTTATACTTTCCCTAACCCAAACCCTAACCCTAACCCTAACCCTAACCCTAACCTAACCCTTACCCTTTTCCTAACCCTAACCCTAACCCTAACCCTTATCCTAACCCTAACCCTAACCCTAACCCTCACCCTTAACCTAACCCTAACACTAACCCTAACACCTAACGCTAAAACTTATCCTAACCCTAACCCTAAGCCTAACACTAACCCTAACCCTAACCCTAACCCCTAGCCCTAACCCTAAACCTAAACGTAACCCTAACCCTAACCTAACACTTAAACTTAACCTAACCCTAACCCTAACCCTAACACTTATCCTAACCCTAACCCTAACCCTCACCCTTAACCTAACCCTAACACTAACCCTAACACCTAACGCTAAAACTTATCCTGACCCTAACCCTAACCCTAAGCCTAATCCTAACCCTAACCCTAAACCCTAGCCCTAACCCTGCCCTAACCCTTACCCTTATCCTAACCCTAACCCTAACCCTAACACTTACCCTTACCCTAACCCCAAGTCTAACCCTAAGAGTAACCCTAAGCCTTACCATAACCATAACCCTCACCCTAAACCTAAACCTTACCCTTACCTTAAACCTAAACCTAAACCTAAACCTAACCCTAACCCTAACACTTACCCTTACCCTAACCCTAACCCTAACACTAATCCTAACCCTAAACCTTACCCTTACCCTAAACCTAACCCTCTACCTAACTCTAACCCTAACCCTTACCCTTACACTAAACCTAACCCTAAAGCTAACCCTTACCCTTACCTTAACCCTAAACCTAACCGTAACCATAACCCTAACCCTAACCCTAACCCTAACTCTTACCCTTACCCTAATCCTAACCCTAACCATTACCCTAATCCTAACCCTAACCCATACCCTAACGCTAACTCTAACCCTAACCCTAACCTTAACCCCAACACTAAACCTAACCCTAACCCTAACCCTAACCCTTACCCTAACCCTAACCCTAACCCTAACACTAACCCCAAACCCTAGCCCTTACCCTTAACCTAACCCTAACTTAACTCTAACCCTAACCCTAACCCTAACCCTAACCCTTACCCTAACCCTAACCCTTACCCTAAACCTAACCCTAACACTAACCCCTAACCCTAACCCTTACCCTTAACCTAACGCTAACATTAATTCTAACCCTCACCCTAACCCAAACCTTAACCCTTACCCTTACCCTAATCCTAACCCTAACCTTAACCCCAACCCTAAACATAACCCTAACCCTAACCCTAACCCTAACCCTTAACCCTTACCCTGACCCTAACCCTAACCCTAACCCTAACCCTAACCGTAACTCTATCCCTATCCCTAACCCTAACCCTTACCCTAACCCTAACCTTAACCCCAACCCTAAACCTAACCATAACCCTAACCTAACCCTTACCCTAAACCTAACCCTAACCATAACACTAACACTTACCCTTACCCTAACCCTAACCCTAACCCTAACCCTTATCCTAACGCTAACCCTAACCCTAACCCCAACGATTAAATTAACCCTAACACTAACCCTAACCCCTAACACTACCACTTACCCTAACCCTACCATTACCCCTAAACCTAACCCTAACCGTAACCACTAACCCTAACCCTCACCCCAACCCTTACCCTTATCTTAACCCTAACCCTATACCTAACACTTACCCTTATCCTAACCCCAACCCTAACCATAACCCCAACCCTTACCCTAACCCAAACCTTAACCCCAACCCTAAACCTAACCCTAACCCTAAACCTAACCCTTACCCTTACCCTAACCCTAACCCTAACCCTTACCCTAACCCTAACCCTAACCTAAACCTTACCCTTACGCAAACCCTAACCCTAACCTCAACCCTAACCCTAAATCTAACCCTAATCCTTACCCTAACCCTAACCCTAACCCTAACCCTAAGCCTAACCCTAACCCTATCCCTAACCCTATCCCTGACCCTTACCCTAACCCTAACCTAAACCTAACTCTAACCGTAACCCCTATCCCTAAACCTAACCCTAACCCTTACCCTAACCCTAACCCTAACACTAACACTAACCCTTCCCCTTCCCCTAACCCTACCCCTAACCTTAAACCCAACACTAAACCTAACCCTAACCCTAAGCCTATCCCTTACCCTAACCCTAACCCTAACTCTAACACTAACCCTTACCCTAACCCTAACCCTAACCCCTAACCCTAACCCTAATAATGACCCTAACCATAACCCTTACCCTAACCCTTAACCTAACCTAACACTAACCCTTATAATAACCCTAACCCTAACCCTAACCCTTAACCTAACCCTAACACTAACTCTAACCTTTAATCCTAACCCTTACCCTAACCCTAACCCTAACCCTAACATTAACCCCAACATTAAACCTAACCCTAACCCTAACACTTACCCTTACCATAACCCTAACCCTTACCCTAACCCTAACATTAACCCCAACACTAAAACTAACCCTAAACCTAACACTTACCTTACCCTAACCGTAACCCTAAAACTAACCCTAACCCTAACCCTTACCCTAACCCTAACCCTAATCCTAACCCTAACCCTTACCCTTACCCTAACCTTAACCCTAACCCTAACACTAACCCTTACCCTTACCCTAACCCTAACCCTAACCTAACCCTAACCCTAACACTTACCCTTACCCTGACCCTAACCCAAACCCTAAACCTAACCCTTACCCTTACCCTAACCCTAACCCTAAGCCTAACCCAAACCCTTACACTTACCCTAACACTAACCCTAACCCTAACCTTAATCTTAACCCTTACCCTTACCCTAACCCTAACCCTAACCCTAACCCTAACCGTAACTCTATCCCTAAACCTAACCCTAACCCTTACCCTAACCCTAACCTTAACCCCAACCCTAAACCTAACCCTAACCCTAACCTAACCCTTAACCTAACCCTAACCCTAACCATAACACTAATACTTACCCTTACCCTTACCCTAACTCTATCCCTAACCCTAACCCTTATCCTAAGGCTAACCCTAACACTAACCCTAACCCCTAACACTACCACTTACCCTAACCCTAACCCTAACCCCTAACCCTAACCTTAACCATAACCCCTAACCCTAACCCTCACCCCACCCCTTACCCTTATCTTAACCCGAACCCTTTACCTAACACTTACCCTTATCCTAACCCCAACCCTAACCATAACCCCAACCCTTACCCTAACCCTAACCCAAACCTAAACCCCAACCCTAAACCTAACCCTAACCCTAAACCTAACCCTTACCCTTACCCTAACCCTAACCCTAACCCTTACTCTAACCCTAACCCTAACCTGAACCTTACCCTTACGCAAACCCTAACCCTAACCTCAACCCTAACCCTAAATCTAAACCTAATCCTTACCCTAACCCTAACCCTAACCCTAAGCCTAACCCTAACCCTATCCCTAACCCTATCCCTGACCCTTACCCTAACCCTAACCCTAAACCTAACTCTAAACGTAACCCCTATCCCTAAACCTAACCCTAATCCTTACCCTAACCCTAACCCTAACCCTAACACTAACCCTTCCCCTTCCCCTAAACCTACCCCTAACCTTAAACCCAACCCTAAACCTAACCCTAACCCTAAGCCTATCCCTTACCCTAACCCTAACCCTAACTCTAACACTAACCCTTACCCTAACCCTAACTCTAACCCCTAACCCTAACCCTAATACTTACCCTAACCATAACCCTTACCCTAACCCTTAACCTAACCTAACACTAACCCTTATAATAACCCTAACCCTAACCCTTAACCTAACCCTAACACTAACTCTAACCTTTAATCCTAACCCTTACCCTAGCCCTAACCCTAACCCTAACATTAACCCCAACATTAAACCTAACCCTAACCCTAACACTTACCCTTACCCTACCCTAACCCTAACCCTTACCCTAACCCTAACATTAACCCCAGCACTAAAACTAACCCTAAACCTAACACTTACCCTTACCCTAACCGTAAGCCTAAACCTAACCCTAACCCTAACCCTAATCCTAACCCTAACCCTTACCCTTACCCTAACCTTAACCCTAAACCTAACACTAAACTTTACCCTTACCCTAACCCTAACCCTAACCTAACCCTAACCCTAACCCTTACACTTACCCTAACCCTAACCCAAACCCTAAACCTAACCCTTACCCTTACCCTAACCCTAACCCTAAGCCTAACCCAAACCCTTACACTTAACCTAACACTAACCCTAACCCTAACCTTAATCTTAACCATTACCCATACCCTAACCCTAACCCTAACCCTAACCGTAACTCTATCCCTAAACCTAACCCTAACCCTTACCCTAACCCTAACCTTAACCCCAACGCTAAACCTAACCCTAACCCTAACCTCACCCTTAACCTAACCCTAACCCTAACCATAACACTAATACTTACCCTTACCCTAACACTAACCCTAACCCTTATCCTAAGGCTAACCCTAACACTAACCCTAACCCCTAACACTACCACTTACCCTAACCCTAACCCTAACCCCTAACCCTAACCCTAACCGTAACCCCTAACCCTAACCCTCAACCCACCCCTTACCCTTATCTTAACCCTAACCCTATACCTAACACTTACCCTTATCCTAACCCCAACCCTAACCATAACCCCAACCCTTACCCTAACCCTAACCCAAACCTAAACCCCAACCCTAAGCCTAACCCTAACCCTAAACCTAACCCTTACCCTTACCCTAACCCTAACCCTAACCCTTACCCTAACCCTAGCCCTAACCTAAACCTTACTCTTACGCAAACCCTAACCCTAACCTCAACCCTAACCCTAAATCTAACCCTAATCCTTACCCTAACCCTAACCCTAAGCCTAACCCTAACCCTATCCCTAACCCTATCCCTGACCCTTACTCTAACCCTAACCCTAAACCTAACTCTAAGAGTAACCCCTATCCCTAAACCTAACCCTAACACTAACACTTCCCCTTCCCCTAACCCTACCCCTAACCTTAATCCCAACACTAAACCTAACCATAACCCTAAGCCTATCCCTTACCCTAACCCTAACCCTAACCCTAACTCTAACACTAACCCTTACCCTAACCCTAACCCTAACCCCTAACCCTAACCCTAATAATGACCCTAACCATAACCCTTACCCTAACCCTTAACCTAACCTAACACTAACCCTTATAATAACCCTAACCCTAACCCTAACCCTTAACCTAACCCTAACACTAACTCTAACCTTTAATCCTAACCCTTACCCTAACCCTAACCCTAACCCTAACATTAACCCCAACATTAAACCTAACCCTAACCCTAACACTTACCCTTACCCTAACCCTAACCCTAACCCTTACCCTAACCCTAACATTAACCCCAACACTAAAACTAACCCTAAACCTAACACTTACCCTTACCCTAACCGTAACCCTAAACCTAACCCTAACCCTAACCCTTACCCTAACCCTAACCCGAATCTTAACCCTAACCCTTACCCTTATCCTAACCTTAACCCTAACCCTAATACTAACCCTTACCCTTACCCTAACCCTAACCCTAACCTAACCCTAACCCTAACCCTTACCCTTACCCTAACCCTAACCCAAAGCCTAAACCTAACCCTTACCCTTACCCTAACCCTAACCCTAAGCCTAACCCAAACCCTTACACTTACCCTAACACTAACCCTAACCCTAACCTTAATCTTAACCCTTACCCTTAATCTAACCCTAACCCTAACCCTAACCCTAACCGTAACTCTATCCCTAAACCTAACCCTAACCCTTACCCTAACCCTAACCTTAAACCCAACCCTAAACCTAACCCTAACCCTAACCTAACCCTTAACCTAACCCTAACCCTAACCATAACACTAATACTTACCCTTACCCTAACACTAACCCTAACCCTAACCCTTATCCTAAGGCTAACCCTAACACTAACCCTAACCCCTAAAACTACCACTTACCCTAACCCTAACCCTAACCCCTAACCCTAACCCTAACCGTAACCCCAAACCCTAACCCTCACCCCACCCCTTACCCTTATCTTAACCCGAACCCTATACCTAACACTTACCCTTATCCTAACCCCAACCCTAACCATAACCCCAACCCTTACCCTAACCCTAACCCAAACCTAAACCCCAACCCTAAACCTAACCCTAACCCTAAACCTAACCCTTACCCTTACCCTAACGCTAACCCTAACCCTTACCCTAACCCTAACCCTAACCTAAACCTTACCCTTATGCAAACCCTAACCCTAACCTCAACCCTAACCCTAAATCTAACCCTAATCCTTACCCTAACCCTAACCCTAACCCTAAGCCTAACCCTAACCCTAACCCTATCCCTAACCCTATCCCTGACCCTTACCCTAACCCTAACCCTAAACCTAACTCTAACCGTAACCCCTATCCCTAAACCTAACCCTAACCCTTACCCTTACCCTAACCCTAACCCTAACACTAACACTAACCCTTACCCTTACCCTAACCCTAACCCTAACCCTTAACTTAACCATAACCCTAACCCTAACCCTAACCCTAACCCTAACCTAACCCTAACCCTAACCTTACCTGAACCCTAACCCTAACACTAACCCTTACCCTAACCCTAACCGCTAACCCAACCCTAATACTTCCCCTAACCATAACCCTAATCCTAAACCTTAACCTAACCTAACCCTAAAACTTATAATAACCCTAACCCTAACCCTAACCCTTAACCTAACCCTAACACTAACTCTAACCTCTAACCCTAACCCTTACCCTAACCCTAACCCTTACCCTAACCCTAACCTTAACCCCAACACTAAACCTAACCCTAACCCTAACACTTACCCTTATCCTAACCCTAAACCTAACCCTTACCCTTACTCTAACATTAACCACAACACTAAACCTAACCCTAACGCTCACACATACCCTTACCCTAACTCTAACCCTAAACATAACCCTAACCCTAACCCTAACCCTTACCGAACCCTAACCCTAATCCTAACCGTAACCCTTACCCTTACCCTAACCCTAACCCTAACCCTAACACTAACCCTTACCCTTACCCTAACCCTAAACCTAACCCTAACCCTAACCCTTACTCTTACCCGAACCCTAACCCCTAACCCTAACCCTAACCGTAACCCCTAACCCTAACCCTAACCACAACCCTTACCCTTATCCTAACCCTAAACCTATACCTAACACTTACCCTTATCCTTACCCCAACCCTAACCCTAAACCTAACCCTTACCCTTACCCTAACCCTAGCCCTAAGCCTAACCCAAAACCTTACACTTACCCTAACACTAACCCTAACCCTAACCTTAATCTTAACCCTTACCCTTACCCTAACCCTAACCCTAACCGTAACTCTATCCCTAACCCTAAACCTAACCCTTACCCTAACCCTAACCTTAACCCCAACCCTAAACCTAACCCTAACCCTAACCTAACCCTTACCCTAACCCTAAACCTAACCATAACACTAATACTTACCCTTACCCTAACCCTAACCATAAACCTAACCCTTATCCTAAGGCTAACCCTAACCCTAACCCCAACGCTTAAATTAACCATAACCCTAACCCTAACCCCTAACACTACCACATACACTAACCCTAACCCTAAACCCTAACCCTAACCCTAACCGTAACCCCTAACCCTAACCCTCACCCCACCCCTTACCCTTATCTTAACCCGAATCCTTTACCTAACACTTACCCTTATCCTAACCCCAACCCTAACCATAACCCCAACCCTTACCCTAACCCTAACCCAAACCTTAACCCCAACCCTAAACCTAACCCTAACCCTAAACCTAACCCTTACCCTTACCCTAAACCTAACCCTAACCCTTACCCTAACCCTAACCCTAACCCTAACCTAAACCTCACCCTTACGGAAACCCTAACCCTAACCTCAACCCTAACCCTAAATCTAACACTAATCCTTACCCTAACCCTAACCCTAACCCTAACCCTAACTCTAACCCTATCCCTAAACCTATCCCTGACCCTTACCCTAACCATAACCCTAAACCTAACTCTAACCGTAACCCCTATAACTAAACCTAACCCTAACCCTTACCCTTACCCTTACCCTTACCCTTACCCTTACCGTAACCCTAACCCTAACCCTAACACTAACCCTTACCCTTCCCCTAACCCCAGCCCTAACCCTTACCCTTACCCTAACCCTAACCCTAATCCTAACCCTAACCCTAACCTAACCCTAACCCTAACCTTACCTGAACCCTAACCCTAACACTAACCCTTACCCTAACCCTAACCCCTAACCCAACCCTAATACTTACCCTAACCATAACCCTAATCCTAAACCTTAACCTAACCGAAACCTAAACCTTATAATAACCCTATCCCTAACCCTAACCCTTAACCTAACCCTAACACTAACTCTAACCTCTAACCCTAACCCTTACCCTAACCCTAACCCTGACCCTAAACCTTACCCTAACCCTAACCTTAACCCCAACACTAAACCGATCCCTAACCCTAACACTTACCCTTACCCTTACCCTAAACCTAACCCTTACCCTAACTCTAACATTAACCCCAACATTAACCTAACCCTAACCCTCACATTTACCCTTACCCTAACCCTAACCCTAAACATAACCCTAACCCTAACCCTAACCCTATCCCTAACCCTTACCCGGACCCTAACCCTAATCCTAACCCTAACCCTTACCCTTACCCTAACCCTAACCCTAACCCTAACACTAACCCTTACCCTTACCCTATCCCCAAACCTAACCCTAACCCTAACCCTTACCCTTACCCTAACCCTAACCCTAAACCTAACCCTTACCCCTATCCTAAACCTAACCCTAAGCCTAACCCAAAACCTTACACTTACCCTAAACCTAACCCTAACCCTAACCTTAACACTAACCCTTACCCTTACCCTAACACTAACCCTATCCGTAACTCTATCCCTAAACCTAACCCTAACGCTTACCATAACCCTAACCTTACCCCAATCCTAACCCTAACCCCAACCCTAACCCTAACCCTTACCCTAACCCTAACCCTAACCCTAATACTACTACTTACACTTACCCTAACCCTAAACCTAAACCTTATCCTAACGCTAACCCTAACCCTAACCCCAACCCTTAAACTAAGCCTAACACGAACCCTAACCCCTAACACTACCACTTACCCTAACCCTAACCCTAACCCTAACCGTAACCCCTAACACTAACCCTCACCACAACCCTTACCCTTATCCTAACCCTAAACCTATACCTAATACTTACCCTTATCCTAACCCCAACCCTAACCCTAAACCCAACTCTTACCCTAACCCTAACCCTAACCCTAACCCTTACCCTTACCCTAACCCTAAACCTAACCCTCTACCTAACTCTAACCCTAACCCTTACCCTTACACTAAACCTAACCCTAACGCTAACCTTTACCCTTACCGTAACCCTAAACCTAACCGTAACCCTAACCCTAACCCTAACCCTAACCCTAACCCTTACCCTAACGCTAACTCTAACCCTAACCCTAACCCTAACCCTAAACCTAACACATACACTTTCCTAACCCTAAACCTAATCGTAACCTTAACCCCAACACTAAACTTAACCCTAACCCTAATCCCAAACGTTACCCTTACCCTAAACCTAACCCTAGTCCTAACCCTAACCCTAAACCTAAACTTAACCCTAACCCTTATCCTTTCCCTAACCCTAGTCCTAACCCTAAACCTAAACCTAACCCTAATCATAATCCTAACCCTTACCCTTACCCTAACCCTAACTCTAAACCTAACCATAACTCTTACCCTTACCCCAAACTTAAACCTAACCCTAACCCTAACCTTAAACCTAACCCTTACCCTTGCCCTAACCCTAACCCTAAACCTAACCCTAAACATTATCCTAACCCTAAGCCTAACCGTAACCATAACCCTAAACCTAACCCTAAACCTAATCCTAACCCTTCCACTAACCATAACCCTAACCCTAAACTAACCCTTGCCCTTACCATAACCCTAACCCTAACCTTAACCGTAACCCTAAACCCAACCCTAACCATTACCCTTACGCTAGCCCTAACCCTAAACCTAACCCTAACCCTAACCCTATCCCTATCCCTAACCCTATCCCTTACCCTTACCCTAAACCTAACCCTAAACCTAACTCTAACCATAACCCCTAATGCTAAACCTAACCCTAACCCTAACCGTAAACCTAAACCTAACCCTTACCCTTACACTAACCTTAACACTAACCTTAACCATAACCCTAACCCTAAACCTAACCTTAACGCTAACCCTTATCCTTTCCCTAACCCTAACAGGAAACCTAACCCTAACCCTAACCCTAACCCTTACCCTAAACCTAACCCTAACCCTCAACCTTACCCTAACCCTAAACCTAACCCTAAACCTAACCCTAACCCTAACCTTACCCTTAACCTAACCCTAACCCTAACCCTAACCATAACCCTAAACCTTACCCTTACCTTAACCCTAACCCTAACCCTTACGCTTACCCTAATGCTAACCCTAATCCTAACCCCAACCCTAACCCTAACCCTTACCCTTACCTTAACCCTAACCCTAACCCTAACCCTTACCCTTACCCTAATGCTAACCCTAACCCTAACCCTAACCCTAACCCTGACACATACCCTTATCCTAACCCTCACCCTAACCCTAACTGTAACCATAAACCTAACCCTAAACCTAAACCTAACCCCAACCCTAACCCTTACCCTAACCCTAAACCTAACATTAACCCCAACACTAAACCTCACCCAAACCCTAACCCTAACCCTTACCCTTACGGGAACCCTAACCCTAAACCTAACCCTAACATTAACCCTAACCCTAACCCTTACCTAGCCCTAAACCTAACCCTAACCCGAACCCTTACACTTTCCCTAACCCTAACCCTAACCCTAACACTAACACTAAACCTAACCCTAACCCTAACCTTAACTCTAAACCTTACCCTTACCCTAACCCTAACCCTAACCCTAACCCTAAACCTAACGCTAACCCTAACCCTAACCCTCACCCTTACCCTAACCCTAACCCTACACCTAACCCTAACCCTTACCCTTACCGTAACCCTAACCCTAACCTTAACCCTAACAATAACCCTAAACCTAACCTTAACCCTATCCCTAACCCTAAACCTAACCTTAACCCTAATCTTTACTTTCCCTAACCCTAACCCCAACCCTAAACCTAAACCTAATCCTAAACCTAAACACTAACCCTTACGCTAACCCTAACCCTAACCCTAACCCTAAGCCTAAAACTAACCCTAACCCTAACCCTAAACCTAACCCTAACCTGAACCCTAACCCTTACGCTTATCCTAACCCTAACCCTATCCCTAAGATTAAAACTAACCCTAACCCTAACTCTAAGCCTAACCCTAACATTAACCCTAACCCTTACGTTCACCCTAACCCTAAACCTAACACTAACCCTAACCCCTAACTCTAACCGTAACCCTAACCCTAACCCTAAGCCTTAACCTTAACCTTACCCTAACACTAACCCTAAACTTAATGCTAACCATAACCCTAAACCTAACCCTTACCCTAACTCTAACCCTAACCCTGATCCTTACCCTAACCCTAACCCATACCCTTTCCCTAACCCTACCCTAATCCTAACCCTAACCCTTACCCTTACCCAAACCCTAACCGTAAACCTAACACTAATCCTAACCGAAACCCTAACCCTAACTAACCTTAACCCTAACCCTAACCCTAACCCTAACCCTTACCCTTTCCCTAAACCTAACCCTAAACCTAACCCTAACCCAAACCCTAAACCTTAACCTTACCCTCACCCTAACTCTAACCTAACCCTAACACTAACCCTAATCCTAAAGCTTAACCCTAACCATAAACCTAACCCTTACCATTACCCTAACCCTAACCCTAAACCTAACTCTTACCCTAACCCTAACCCTAACCCTAACCCTTACCGTTACCCTAACGCTAAACCTAACCCTCACCCTAACACTTTCCCTGACCCTAACCCTAAACTTAACCCCAATCCTAAACCTAACCCTAACCCTAACCCTAACCCTAACCCTTACCCTTACCATAACGCTAAACCTAAACATAACCCTAACACTTTCCCTTACCCTAACCCTAACCCTTATCCTAACCCTAACCTAACACTAACCCTAACCCTAACCCTAACCCTTACCCTAACCATAACCCTAAACATACCCTAACCCTTACCCTTACCCTAACCCTAACCCTAACACTAACACTAAACCCAACCCTAAACCTAAACCTTACCCTAAACCTAAATCTTACTCTAACCCAAACCCTAACCTCAACCTTAACCCTAACCCTAACCCTACCCCTTACCCTTACCCTAACCCTAACCCTAACCCTACCCGTAACCCTAACACTTACCCTAACCCTAACCTCTACCCTAACCATAAACGTCACCCTAACCTAACCCTAACCCTAACCCTAACCCTAATCCTAATCATAATCTTAACCCTAACCCTAACAATAACCCCAAAACTTACCCTTATCCTAACCCTAACACCTAACCCTAACCCTAACCCTAACCCTTACCCTTACCCTAACCTTAACCCTTACCCTAACCCTAACGCTTACCCTAACCCTAACCCTTACCATTACCCTAACCTCAACCTTATCCCTAACCCTAACCCTAACCCCAACCCTAACCCTAACCCTAAACTTAACCCTAACCCTAACAATAACCCTAAAACTTACCCTTACCCTAACCCTAACCCCTAACCCTAACCCTAACCCTAACCCTTACCCTTACCCTAACCCTAACCCTTACCCTAACCCTAACGCTTACCCTAACCCTAACCCTTACCCTTACCCTAACCCTAATCTTAATGTTAACCTCAACCCTAAACCTAACCCTAACCCTAACCCTTACCCTAACACTTACCCTAACCCTAACCCTAACCCTAACACTTACCCTTACCCTAAACCTAACAATAACCCTAACCCTAACCCTAACTCTTACCCTAACCCTAACACTAACCCTAACCCTAACTCTCATCCTTACCCTAACCCTAACCCTAAACCTAACACTAACCATAACCCCTAACCCTAAGCGTAACCGTAACCCTAACCCTAAATCTTAATCTTACCCTTACCCTAACCCTAACCCTAAACTTAATTCTAACCCTAACCCTAAACCTAACCCTTACTCTAACCCTAACCCTAATCCTTACCCTAACCCTAACCCTAACCCTATCCCTAACCCATACCCTTTCCCTAAACATACCCTAACCCTAACCCTAACCCTTACCCTTACCCAAACCCTAACCATAAACCTAAACCTAACCCTAACCCAAATCCTAACACTAACCCTAACCTTAACCCTAACCCTAACCCTAACACTTACTCTTTCCCTAACCCTAACCCTAAACCTAACCCTAACCCTAACCCTAAACCTTACCCTTAACCTCAGCCTAACTCTAAACCTAACCCTAACACTAACCCTAATCCTAACACTTAACCCTAACCCTACACCTAACCCTTACCCTTACACTAA
This sequence comes from Megascapheus bottae, assembly GCA_024803745.1. Lineage (NCBI taxonomy): Eukaryota > Metazoa > Chordata > Mammalia > Rodentia > Geomyidae > Megascapheus > Megascapheus bottae. Next base: position 3,851,194 of record JANJXV010000047.1, on the reverse strand, counting down.
CCCTAACCCTCACCCTAACCCTAACTCTTACACTAACCCTAACCCTGACACTAACCGTTACCATTACCCTAACCCTAACTCTAACCTTAAACCCAATCCTAAACCTAACCATAACCCTAACCCTTACCCTTACCGTAACGCTATAAAAACGCTAACCCTAACACTTTCCCTTACCCTAACCCTAACCCTAACCCTTATTCTAACAATAACCCTAACCCTAAACCTAACCCTTAACCTAACCCTAACACTAACCCTAAGCCCTAACCTTAACCCTTAACCTAACCCTAACACTAACCCTAAGCCCTAACCCTAACCCTAACCCTCACCCTAACCCTAACACCAACCCTAACCCTAACCCTTACCCTAACCCTAAACCTTACGCTAACCCTAACCCTAACCTCAACCTTAACCCTAACCCTAACATTCCCCTTACCCTTACCCTAACACTAACACTAACCCAACCCCTAACCCTAAACCTTACCCTAACCCTAACCTGTACCCTAACCCTAAGGGTAACACTAACCTCAACCTTAACCCTAACCCTAACCCTTACCCTAACCCTAACCCTACCGTCAACCTTAACCCTAACCTTAACCCTAATCGTAACCCTAACCCTTACAATAAGCCTAACCCTAAACCTAACCCTAAACTTAACCCTAACCCTTACCCTTACCCTAACCCTAACCCTAACCCTAACCCTAACACTTACCCTAACCCTAACCCTATTCCTAACCCTTACCCTTACCCTAACCCTAACCCTAACCCTTACCCTTACCCAAACCCTAACCCTAAACCTAACCCTAACCCTAACCAAAATCCTAACACTAAACCTAACCTTAACCATAACCCTAACCCTAACACTTACCCTTTCCCTAACCCTAACCCTAGCCTAACCCTAACCCTAACCCTAAACCTTACCCTTAACCTCACCCTAACTCTAAACCTAACCCTAACACTAACCCTAAACCTAACACTAACCCTTACCCTTACCCTAACCCTAACCCTAACCTTAACCCCAATCCTAAACCTAACCCTTACCCTAAACCTAAACCTAACCCTTACCCTAAACTTAACCCTACCCTAAGCCTAACCCTAACCCTAACCCTAACCCTAACGCTAACAGTTACCCTTACCCTAACCCTAAACATAACCCTTACCCTAACCCTAAACCTACCCCAACCCTTATCCTAACCCTAACCTAACACTAACCTTAACCCTTACCCTAACCCTAAACCTAACCCCTAACCCTAACCCTTACCCTAACCCTAACCATAACCCTTATCCTTAACTAACCCTAACATTAACTCTAACCCTAACCCTAACTCTAACGCTAATCCTTACCCTAACCCTAACCCGTACCCTTACCCTAACCCTAATTCTAAACTTAAACCTATCCCTAACCCTATCTCTAACCCTAACCTTAACCCTAACCCTTAAAATTACCCTAACCCTAACCCTAACCCAAACCTAACCCTAACCCTAACCCTTACCCTTACCCTAACCTTACCCTTACCATAACCCTAACCGTAACCCAAATCTAACTCTAAAACTTACACTTCGCTAACCCTAACCCTAACCCTTACCCGTACCCTAACCCTAAAACTAATGCTAACCCTAAACCTTACCCTAACCCTAACCCTAACCTTAACCCTAACCCCTACACTTACCCTAACCCTAACCCTAACCCAAAACCTAACCCTAACCCTAACCCTAACCCTAACCCTTACCCTAACCCTAACCCTAACCCTAAACCGTACCCTTACCCTAAACCTAAACCTAACCGTAACCCTATCCCTTACCCTGACCCTAACCCTAACCCTAAACCTTACCCTTCCCCTTCCCCTAACACTAACCCTAACCCTGACCCTAAGACATACCCTAACACATACCCTTACCCTAATCCTAACCCTAACATTAAACGTAACCCTAAACCTAACCCTAAACCTAACCCTAACCCTAACCCTAACCATTACCCTAACCCTAACCTTAACCCCAACACTAAACCTAACCCTAACCCTAACCGTAACCCTTACCCTTACCCTAACCATAATTCTAAACTTCACCCTATCCCTAACCTTATCTCTAACCCTTACATTAACGCTAACCCTAATCCTAACCATAACCCTTACCCTTACCCTAACCCTAAACCTAACCCTAATCCTAACTCTAAACCTTACCCTTCGCTAACCCTAACCCTAACCCTAAACCTAACCCTAACCCTAACCTTAACCATAACCCTTACCCTTACACTAACCATTACCCTAACCCTAACACAAAACCTAACCCTAACCATGACCCTTACCCAACTAACCCTCACCTTAACCCTAACCCTTACCCTACACCTAACCTTAACCCTAACCCTTATACTTTCCCTAACCGAAACCCTAACCCTAACCCTAACCCTAACCGTAACCCTTACCTAAACCTTACACTTATCCTAACCCTAACCCTAACCCTAACCCTCACCCTTAACCTAACCCTAACACTAACCCTAACACCTAACGCTAAAACTTATCCTAAATCTAACCCTAACCATAAGCCTAACCCTAACCCTAACCTTAACCCCTAGATCTAACCCTGCCCTAACCCTTACCTTATCCTAACCCTAACCCTAACCCTAACCCTAACACTTTCCCTTACACTAAACCCAAGTCTAATCCTAACCCTAACCCTAAGCCTTACCATAACCATAATCCTCACACTAAACCTAAACCTTACACTTACCTTAAGCCTAAACCTAACCCTAAACCTAACCCTAACCCTAACCCTTACCCCTACCCTAACCCTAACCCTAACACTAACCCTAACCCTAAACCTTACCCTTACCCTAAACCTAACCCTAACCCTAACCCTAACGCCTAACCCTAACCCTCACCCTTAACCTAACCCTAACGTTAACTCTAACCCTACCCCTAACCCAAACCTTAACCCTTACCCTTACCCTAATCCTAACCCTAACCTTAACCCCAACTCTAAACCTAACCCTAACCCTTACCCTAACCCTTACCCTAACCCTAACCCTAACCCTTACCCTAACACTAACCATAACCCTTACCCTAAACCTAAACCTAACCCTTACACTAACCCTAACCCTAACACTAACCCTAACCCTGACCTAACCCTAAACCTAACCCCTAACCCTAACCCTTACCCTAACCCTAACCCATACCCTTAACTAACCCTAACCATAACCCTAACCCTAACCCTTACCCTTACCCTAACCCTACCCCTAACTCTAAACATAACCCTTACCCTTATCCTAACCATAAACCGAAACCTAACCCTAACCCTAAACCTAGCCCTTACCCTAAACCTAACCCTAATCCTAAAACTAACCCTTACCCTTACCCTAACCCTACCCTACCCCTAAACCTAACCCTAACCCTAAACCTAAACCTTACCCTTACCCTAACCCTAACCCTAACTCTAACCCTAAACCTTACCCTTACCCTAACCCTAACCCTAACCCTAAACCCAACCCTATCACTAACCCTATCCCTTACCCTTACCCTAACCCTAACCCTAAACCAAACTCTAACCGTAACCCCTATCCCTAAACCTAACCCTGACCCTTACCCTAACCCTAACCCTAACACTAACCCTAAACCTTACCCTTACTCTAAACCTAACCATAACCCTTACCCTAAATCTAACCCTAAACCTAACCCTAACCCTTACCCTTACCTTAACCCTA
>JANJXV010000047.1:3777500-3845000 GCA_024803745.1 Megascapheus bottae | reverse complement strand
CCCTAACCCTAAAACTAACCCTAACTCTAACCGTAACCCTAACCTGAACCCTAACTCTTACCCTAACACTTACCCTAACCCTAACCCTAACACTAACACTTACCCTTACCCTAACCTAACCCTAACCCTATCCCTTATCCTAACCCTAACCCTAACTCTAACCCTAAATCTAACCCTAACCCTAACCCTAACCCTAAATCTTACCCTTACCCTAAACCTAACCCTAACCCTAACCCTTACCCTAACCCTAAACCTAACCCTTACCATAACCCTAACCTTAACCCCAACACTAAACCTAACCCTAACCCTAACACTTACCCTTACCCTAACCCTAACCCTATCCCATACCCTAACCCTAACATTAACCCCAAAACTAAATCTAACCCTAAACCTAACACTTACCCTTACCCTAACCGCAAACATAAACCTAACCCTAACACTAACCCTAACCCTTACCCTAACCCTAACGTTTATCCTAACCCTAACCCTTACCCTTACCCTAACCCTAACCCTAACCCTAACACTAACCCTTACTCTTACCCTAACCCTAACCCTAACCTAACCCTAACCCTAAACCTTACCCTTACTCTAACCCTAACCCTAACCCTAACTCTATCCCTAACCCTAACCCTTACCCTAACTCTAACCTTAACCCCAATCCTAAACCTAACCCTAACCCTAACACTAACCCTTACCCTAACCCTAACCCTAACCCTAACACTAATACTTACCCTTACCCTAACCCTAACCCTAACCCTTATCCTAATGCTAACCCTAACCCTAACCCCAACGCTTAAACTAACCCTAACACTAACCCTAAACCCTATCATTACCACTTACCATAACCCTAACCCTAACTCCTAACCCTAACCCTAACTGTAACCCCTAACCCTAACCCTCACCCCAACCCTTACCCTTATCCTAACCCTAAACCTATACCTAACACTTAAGCTTATCCTAACCCCAACCCTAACCCTAACCCAAACCTTACCCTAACCCTAACCCAAACCTTAACCCCAACCCTAAACCTAACCCTAACCCTAACCCTAACCCTTACCCTTACCCTAACCCTAACCCTAACCCTAAACCTAACCCTATCCCTAACCCTATCACTGACCCTTACCCTAACCATAACCCTAAACCTAACTCTACCCGTAACCCCTATACCTAAACCTAACCTAACCCTTACCCTTACCCTAACCCTAACCCTAACCCTAACACTAACCCTTACCCTTCCCCTAACCCTGACCCTAACCTTAAACCCAATCCTAAACCTAACCCTAACCCTAAGCCTAACCCTTACCCGAACGTAACCCTAACCCTAACACTAACACTTACCCTTACCTTAACCCTAACACTAACACTAACCCTTACCCTAACCCAAACCCCTAACCCAAACCTAATACTTACCCTAACCATAACCCTAAACCTAAACCTTAACCTAACCTAACCCTAACCCTTATAATAACCCTAACCCTAACCCTAAACCTTAACCTAACCCTAAAACTAACTCTAACCTTTAAACCTAATCCTTACCCTAACCCTAACCCTAACCCTAACCCTTACCCTAACTCTAACATTAACCCCAACACTAAACCTAACCCTAACCCTAACACTTACCCTTACGCTAACCCTAACCCTAAACCTAACCCTAACCCTAACCCTAACCCTAACCCTAACCCTTACCCGAACCCTAACCCTAATCCTAACCCTAACCCTTACCCTTACCCTAACCCTAACCCTAACCCTAACCCTTACCCTTACCCTAACCCTAACCCTAAAGCTAACCCTTACCCTTATCCTAAACCTAAACCTAAGCCTAACCCAAACCCTTACACTTACCCTAACCCTAATCCTAACCATAAACTTAACCCTAACCCTTACCCTTACCCTAACCCTAACCCTAAACCTAATCCTAACCCTAACCCTAACCCTAACCCTAATTCTAACCCTTATCCTTTCCCTAACCCTAACCCTAACCCTAAACCTAACCCTAACCCTATACCTAACCTATCCCTTACCTTTATCCTAACCCTAACACTAACCCTTATCCTAACCCTAACCCTAACCCTAACCCTCACCCTTAACCTAACCCTAACGCTAATCCTAACCCCTAAGCCTAACCCTTATCCTAACCCTAACCCTAACCCTAAGCCTAACCCGAACCCTAACCCTAACCCCTAGCCCTAACCCTGCCCTAACCCTTACCCTTACCCTAACCCTAACCCAAACACTTACCCTTACCCTAACCCCATATCTAACCCTGACCCTAACCCTAAGCCTTACCCTAACCATAACCCTAGCCCTAAACCTAAACCTTACACTTACCTTATACCTAAACCTAACCCTAACCCTAACCCTTACCCTTACCCTAACACTAACCCTAACCCTAACCCAAAACCTTATCCTTCCCCTAAACCTAACGCTAACCCTTACCCTAAAACTAACCCTAACCCTAACCCTTACCCTTACCCTTACCCTAAACCTATCCCTAACCCTAACCGTAACCCTAAACCTAACTCTAACCCAAACCCTAACCCTTAACCTAACCCTAACCTTAACCCCAACACTAAACCTAACCCTAACCCTAACCACAACCATAACCCTTAACCTAACCATAAACCTAACCCTAACCCTTACCCCAACCCTAACCCTAACACTAACCCCTAACCCTAGCCCTTACCCTTAACCTAACCCTTACATTAACTCTAAACCTAACCCTAACCCTAACCCTAACCCTTACCCTAACCCTAAACCTTACCCTAAACCTAAACCTAACACTAAATCCTAACCCTAACCCTTACCCTTAACCTAACCCTAACATTAACTCTAACCCTAACACTAACACTAACCCTAACCCTAAACCTTACTCTTACCATAAACCTAACCCTAACCCTTACTCTAAACCTAACCCTAACCCTAACCCTTACCTTTACCCTAATGCTAAACCTAACCCTAACCCTAACCTTAACACATACCCTTACCCTAACCCTAACCCTAACCCTAATCCTAACTCTAACCCTTACCCTTACTAACCCTAACCTAACCCTATTCCTTACCCTAACCCTAACCCTAACCTTAACCCTAAACCTAACCCTAACCCTAACCGTTACCTTTACCCTAACCCTAAACCTAAACCTAACCCTAACCCTAACCCTATCCCTAACCATATAACTTACCCCTACCCTAACCCTCAACTTAAACCTAACCCTAACCGTAACCCCTACCCCTAATCCTTACCCTTACCCTAACCCTAAACCTAACCCTAAACCTAACCCTAATCCTTACCCTTACCCTAACCCTAACCATAACCTAATCATAACCCTAAAACTTACCCTTACCCTTAACCTAAACCTAACGCTCACCCTTACCCTAAATCTAATCCTAAACCAAACCCTAACCCTTACCCTTACCTTAACCCTAACCCTAACCCTAACCCTTACCCTGACCCTAACGCTAACCCTATCCCTAACCCTAACCCTAACGCATACTCTTATCCTAACCCTCACCCTAACCCTAACTGTAACCATAAACCTAACCCTAAACCTATCCCTAACCCTAACCCTAACCCTTACTCTTACCCTAACCCTAACCCTAACCCTAACACTAAACCTAACCGTAACGCTAACCTTAACCATAAACCTTACCCTTACCCTAACCCTAACCCTAACCCTAACCCTAAACCTAACCCTAATCCTAAACCTAACCCTTACTCTTACCCTAACCCTAACCCTAACCCTAACCCTAAACCTAACCCTAATCCTAAACCTAACCCTTACCCTTACCCTAACCCTAACCCTAAACTAACCCAAATCCTTACCCTTACCCTAACAATAACCATAACCATAACCCTAACCCTAAACTTAACCTTAGCCCTAACCCTTTCCTTTTCCTAACCCTAACCTAACCAGAACCCTAAACCTAATCATAACCCTAAACTTAACCCTAACCCTTACCCTTACCCTAACCCTAACCGTAACCCTAACCCTAAACCTAACCCTAACCCTAAACCTAACCCTTACCCTAACCCTAATCCTAAACCTAAACCTAACCCTAACCCTAACCCAACCCTAACCCTAACACTAAACCGAACCCTAACCCTAACACTAAACCTAACTTTAACCCTAACCCTAACCCTAACCCTAACCCTAACCCCTAACCCTAACCTAATCATAACCCTAAACTTAACCCTAACCCTTACCCTTACCCTAACCCTAACCGTAACCCTAACCCTAAACCTAACCCTAACCCTAAACCTAACCCTTACCCTAACCCTAATCCTAAACCTAAACCTAACCCTAACCCTAACCCTTATCCTAACCCTAACCCAAAGCCTAACCCTAACCCTAACCCTAAACCTAATCGTAACCCTTACCCTAACCATAACCCTAACCCTAACCTAACCCTTACCCTTACCCTAACCCTAACCCTAAACTTAACCCTAACCCTAACCCTAACCCTAACCCTTACCCTAACCCTTACCCCTAACCCTAAAACTTCTGTAACCTTTCCCTTATCCTAATCCTAACCCTAAACTTACCCTAACCCTAACCCTAAACCTAACCCTTACCCTAACCTAATCCTAACCCTAACACTAAACCGAACCCTAACCCTAACACTAAACCTAACTTTAACCCTAAACCTAACCCTAACCCTAACCCTTACCCTTACCTTAACCCTAACCGTAAACCTAACCCTAAACTTAACCCTAACCCTAACCCTTACCCTAGCCCTAAACCTAACCCTAAACCTAACCCTAACACTTACCATTTCCCTAACCCTAACCCTAACCCTAACACTAAACCTAACCCTTACCCTAACCTTAACCCTAAACCTTACCCTTACCCTAACCCTAACCCTAACCCTAACTCTAACCCTAAACCTAATCCTAACCCTAACCCTAAATCTTACACTTACCCTAACCCTAACCCTAACCCTACACCTAACCCTAACCCTAACCCTTACCCTCACGCTAACCCTAACCCTAACCCTAACCCTAAACCTAAGCTTAACCCTAACCCTTACTTTCCCTAACCCTAACCCTAACCCTAAATCTAAACCTAACCTTAAACCTAAACATAACAATTACCCTTACCCTAAACCTAACCCTAAACCTAACCCTAACGCTTGCCCTTACCCTAACCCTAACCCAAAACCTAACACTAACCTGAACCCTAACCCTTACACTTACCCTAACCCTAACCCTAACCCTAGCCTTAAACTAACCCTAACCTTAACCCTAAACCCAACCCTAACCCTTACCCTAACCCTTACCCCTAACCCTAAAACTTCCCAAACCTTTCCCTTATCCTAACCCTAACTCTAACCCAAACACTTACCCTTACCCTAACCCCAGCCCTAACCCTACCCCTAACCCTAAGCATACCCTAAACCTAACCCTAAACCTTACCGTTACCCTAACCCTAATATTTACCCTAACCTTAACACTAAACCTTACCCTTATCCTAACACTAACCCTAACCCTAACCCTTACCCTTACCCTAACCCTAATTCTAAACCTAACCCTAATCCTAAACATAACCCTTACCCTTACCCTTACCCTAAACCTAACCCTAAACCTAACCCTAACACTTACCCTAACCCTAACCCTAACCCAAATCCTAAACATAAACTTAATCATACCCTTACTGTAACCCTAACCGTAACCCTAACCCTAAACCTAACGCAAACCCTAAACCTAACCCTTACCCTGACCATAACAATAACCCTAATCCTAACCCTAAACCTAACCCTAAACCTAATCCTAACCCTTACCCTAACCATAACTCTAAGCCTAACCTAACCCTTACCCTTACCCTAACCCTAACCCTAACCTTAACCCTAAACCTAACCCTAACCCTAACCCTTACCCTAACCCTAACCCCTAACCCTAAAACTTCCCTAACCTTTCCCTTATCCTAACCCTAACCCTAACCTTAACACTTACCCTTACCCTAACCCTAACCCTAACCCTAACCCTAACCCTTACCCGAACCCTAACCCTAACCCTAACCCTTACCTTAACCCTAACCCTTACCCTAAACCTTACCCTTACCCTAATGCTAAACCTAACCCTAACCCTCACCCTAAACTTAACACACACCCTTACCCTAACCCTAACCTTAACCCTAATTGTAACACTAAACCTAACCCTAACCCTAAACCTAACCCTTACCCTTACCCTAACCCTAAAACTAAACCTAACCCTAAACCTTACCCTAACCTGAACCCTAACCCTAAACCTAAACCTAACCGTAACACTAACCTTAACCCTAACCCTTACTCTTACCCTAATCCTAACACTAAACTTAACCCTTACCCTAACCCTAAACCTAAACTTAACCCTAACCCTTATCCTTTCCCTAACCCTAACCCTAACCCTAACCCTAAACCTAACCCTAACCCTAAACCTAACCCTTACCCTTACCCTAAACCTAACCCTAATCCTAACCCTAACCCTTACCCTTACCCTAACCCTAAACCTAACCCTAACCCTAACCTTAACCCTAACCCTTTCCCTTACCGTAACCCTAACCCTAAACCTAAAACTAAACCTAAACCTAACCCTAAGCCTAACCCTTACCCTAACCCTTACACTAACCCTAACCCAAACCCTAAACATAAAGTTAACCATACCCTTACTGTAACCCTAACCGTAACCCTAACCCTAAACCTAACGCAAACCCTAAACCTAACCCTTACCCTGACCCTAACACTAACCCTAATCCTAACCCTAAACCTAACCCTAAACCTAATCCTAACCCTTACGCCAACCATAACCCTAACCCCAACCTAACCCTTACCCTTACGCTAACTCTAACCTTAAACTTAACCCTAATCCTAAACCTAACCCTAACCCCTACCCTTAGTCTAGCCCAAATCCTAAACATAACCCTAACCCTAACCCTATCCCTAACCCTATCCATTACCCTTACCCTAACCCTAACCCTAAACCTAACTCTAACCGTAACCCCTAACCCTAAACCTAACCCTAACCGTAACCTAAACCTAACACTTACCATAACCCTAAAGCTAACCCTAACCTTAACTGTAACCCTAACTCTAAACCTAATCATAACCCTAAACCTTATTCTTTCCCTAACCCTAAACCTAACCCTAAACCTAACCCTAACCCTAACCCTAACCCTAACCCTTACCCTAACCCTAACCCTTACCCTTACCCTAACCCTAAACCTAACCCTAAAACTAACCCTAACCCTAACCCTTACCCTTACACTAACCCTAACCATAACCCTAAACCTTACCATTACCCTTACCCTAAACCTAAGCCTAACCCTTAACCTAAACCTAATCCTAACCTTAAACCTAACCCTTACCCTTACCTTAACCCTAACCTTACCCTTACCCTTACCCTAATGCTAACCCTAACCCTAACCCTAACCCTAACACTAACACATACCCTTATCCTAACCCTCAACCTAACCCTAACTGTAACCATAAACCTAACCCTAAACCTAACCCTAACCCTAAACCTAACCCTTACCCTAACCCTAACATTAACCCCAACGCTAAACCTCAGCCTAACCCTAACCCTAACCCTTACCCTTACCTTAACCCTAACCCTAAACCTAAACCTAAACTTGACCCTAACCCTAACCCTTACCCTAGCCCTAAACCTAACCCTAACCCTACCCCTAACCCTTACCCTTACCCTTTCCCTACCCCTAACCCTAACCCTAAACCTAAACCTAACCCTAAATTTTACCCTTACCCTCACCCTAACCCTAACCTTAAACCTTACCCTAACCCTAACCATAACGCTAACCTTAACACGAACTCTTATCCTTACCCTAACCCTAACCCTAACCCTAAACCAACTCTAACCTTAACCCTTACCCTTACCCCAACCCTAACCCTAAACCTAACCGTAACGCTTACCCTAACCCTAACCCTAAACCTAACCCTAAACCTAACCCTTACCTGTACCCTAACCCCAACCCTAAACCTAACCCTAACCCTAACCCGAACACTAACCCTAAACCTTACCCTAAAACTAACCCTAACCCCAACCTTAAACCTAACCCTAATCCTAACCTTAACCACAAACCTTACCCTTAACCTAACCCTAAACCTAAGCCTAAACATAACCCTAACCCTAACCCTAACCTTACCCTTACCCCAACCCTAACCCTAAACCTGACCCTAATCCTTACCCTTACCCTCACCCTAACCCTAACCTTAAAGCTAACCCTAACCCTAACCCTAAACCTAATATAAACCCTAAACTTAACCCTTACCCTTACCCTAACCCTATCCCTAACTCCAACCCTAACCCTAACCTTAACCCTAACCCTTACCCTTACCCTAACACCAACCCTAACCCTAAACCTAACCCTAACCCTAACCCTAACCCTGACCCTTACCCTAACCCTAACCCTAAAATTAACTCTAACCCTTACCCTTACCCTAAACCTAACCCTAAACGTAAGCCTAACCCTAACCTAACCGTAACCCTAACCCTAACCCTTAACCTTCCCCTAACCCTAGCCCTAACCCTAACCCTAAACCTTACCCTTACCCTAAACCTAACCCTAACTCTTACCCTAAACTTAACCTTAACCCTAACCCTAACTTTGACCCTTACCTTAAACCTAAACCTAACCCTAATCCTTACCCTTACCCTAACGCTAACCCTAAAACTAACCCTGACCCTAAATCTAAACCTAACACACACCCTTACCCTAAACCTAACCCTAACCCTAATCGTAACCCTAAACCTAACCCTAAACCTAACCCTAACAATAACCCTAACCATTACCCTAACCCTAAACTTAAACACAACCCTAAACCTAACCCTAACCCTAACCCTTATCCTAACCCTAACCCTAACTCTAACCCTAAACCTAACCCTAACCCTAACCCTAAACCTAACCCTAATCCTAACCCTAACCCTAACATTTACCCTAACCCTAACACTAAACCTTACCCGAAACCTTATCCTAACCCCAACCCTAACCCTAAACCTTACCCTTACCCTAACCCTAACCCTAACCCTAACCCTTACCCTAACCCTAACCCTAACCCTAACGCTAAACCTTATCCTATACCTAACCCTAACCCTTAACCTAACCCTAACCCTAACCATAACACTTACACTTTCCCTTACCCTTACCCTAACCCTAACCCTAACCCTTACCCTTATCCTAACCCTAACCCTAACCCTAACCCTTACCCTTACCCTAACCCTAATCCTAAACCTAACCCTAATCCTAAACATAACCCTTACCCTTACCCTTACCCTAAACCTAACCCTAAACCTAACCCTAACACTTACCCTAACACTAACCCTAACCCAAACCCTAAACATAAACTTAACCATAACCCTTACCGTAACTCTAACCATAACCCTAACCCTAAACCTAACCCAAACCCTAAACCTAACCCTTACCCTGACCCTAACACTAACCCTAATCCTAAACCTAAACCTAACCCTAAACCTAATCCTAACCCTTACCGTAACCATAACTCAAAGCCTAATCTAACCCTTACCCTTACCCTAAACCTAACCCTAACCTTAACCCTAAACCTAACCCTAACCCTAACCCTTACCCTAACCCTTACCCCTAACCCTAAAACTTCCCTAACCTTTCCCTTATCCTAACCCTAACCCTAACCCTAACACTTACCCTTACCGTAACACCAACCCTAACCCTAACCCTAACCCTAACCCTTACCTGAACACTAACCCTAACCCTAACCCTTACCTTAACCCTAACCCTTACCCTAAACCTTACCCTTACCCTGATGCTAAACCTAACCCTAACACTCACCCTAATCTTAACACACACCCTTACCCTAACCCTAACCTGAACCCTAATTGTAACACTAAACCTAACCCTAATCCTAACCCTTATAAAAACCCTAACCTTACCCTAACCAAAACCTTAACCCCAACACTAAACCTAACCCTATCCCTAACCCTAAACCTAACCCTAACCCTAACCCTAACACTTACCGTTACCCTAACCCTAACCCTACCCTAAGACTAAAACTAACCCTAACCCTAACCCTAACCCTAACCTGAACCCTAACCCTTACCCTAACACTTACCCTAACCCTAACCCTAACACTAATACTTACCCTCACCCTAACCGTAACCCTAACCCTAACCCTAACCCTTATCCTAACCCTAACCCTAACTCTAACCCTAAACCTATCCCTAACCCTAACCCTAAATCTTACCCTTACCCTAACCCTAACCCTAACCCTAAACCTTATCCTAACCCTAACGCTAAACCTAACACTTACCCTAACCCTAACACTAAACCTTACCCTACACCTTACCCTAACCCTAAACCTAACCCTAACCTTAACACTTACCCTACCCTAACCCTAACCCTAACCCTTACCCTAACCCTAACCCTAACGCTAACCCTTATCCTAACCCTAACCCTAACCCTAACCCTAACCCTTAACCTAACCCTAACCCGAAACCTTTACCCTTACACTTACACTTCCCCTAACCCTAACCCTAACCCTTACCCTTATCCTAACCCTAACCCTAACCCTAACCCTTTTCCCTAACCCTAAACGTAACCGCTATCCCTAACCCTAACCCATACCCTTATCCTAACCCTAAAACTTACCCTAACCCTTACCCTTACCCTAAACCTAACCCTAAAATTAACTCTAACCCTTACCCTTACCCTAAACCTAACCCTAAACCTAAGCCTAACCCTAACCTAACCCTAACCCTAACCCTAACCCTTAACCTTCCCCTAACCCTAACCCTAACCATAACCCTAAACCTTACCCTTACCCTAAACCTAACCCTAACTCATACCCTAAACTTAACCCTAACGCTAACCCTAACTTTGACCCTTACCTTAAACCTAAACCTAACCCTAATCCTTACCCTTACCCTAACGCTAACCCTAAAACTAACCCTAACCCTAAATCTAAACCTAACACACACCCTTACCCTAAACCTAACCCTAACCCTAATCGTAACCCTAAACCTAACCCTAAACCTAACCGTAACAATAACCCTAACCCTTACCCTAACCCTAAACTTAAACACAACCCTAAACCTAACCCTAACCCTAACACTTACCCTTACCCTTACCCTAACCCTAACCAAAACTTAATCCCAACCCTAAACCTAACCCTAACCCTAACCCTTACCCTAACACTTACCCTAACCCTTACCCTAACCCTAACCCTAACCCTAACCCTAACCCTAACACTTACCCTAACCCTAACCCTAACTATTACCCTTACCCTAAACTTAATCCCAACCCTAAACCTAATCCTTACCCTAACCCTAACCCTAAACCTAAACATAACCCTAAGCCTAACCCTAACCCTAACCTTAACTCTAAACATTACTCTTACCTTAACCCCAACCCTAACCCTAAACCTAACCATAACCCTAACCCTAACCCTTATCCTTACCCTAACCCTAACCCTAAAATTAACCCAAACCTTACCCTTACCCTAAACCTAAACCTAAACCTAAGCCTAACCCTAACCCTAACCCTAACCCTAACCCTAACCCTTATCCTAACCCTAACCCTAACCCTAACCCTAAACCTAACCCTAAACCTAATCCTAACCCTTACCCTAACCATAACCCTAACCCTAACCTAACCCTTACCCTTACCCTAACCCTAACCCTAAACTTAACCCTAACCCGAACCCTAACCCTAACCCTTACCCTAAACCTTACCCCTAACCCTAAAACTTCTGTAACCTTTCCCTTATCCTAATCGTAACCCTAACCCTTACCCTAACCCTAACCCTGAACCTAACCCTTACCGTTACCCTAAACCTAAACGTAAACCTAACCCTAACCCTACCTAACCCTTACCCTTACCCTAACCGTAAGCCTAACCCTAAACCTTACCCTTATCCTAACCCTAACCCTAACCCTAACCTTAACCCTAAACCTTACCCTTACCCTAACCATAACCCTAATCCTAACCCTAATCCTAACCCTAACCCTAACCCTAACCCTTACCCTAACCTAACCCTAACCCTAACCTAACCCTTATCCTTATCCTAACACTAAACCTAACCTTAACCCTAAACCTAACCCTAACCCTAACCCTTTCCTAACCGTAAACCTAACCCTAAACTTAACCCTAACCCTAACCCTTACCCTAGCCCTAAACATAATCCTAAACCTAACCCTAACCCTTACCCTTTCCCTAACCCTAAACCTAACCCTAACACTAAACCTAACCCTTAACCTAACCTTAACCCTAAACCTTACCCTTACCCTAACCCTAACCCTAACCCTAACCCTAACTCTAACCCTAAACCTAATCCTAACCCTAACCCAAAACCTTACACTTACCCTAACCCTAACCCTACACCTAACCCTAACCCTTGCCATTTCCGCAATCCTAACCCTAACCTTAACCCTAACCCTAACCCTAAACCTAAGCTTAACCCTAACCCTTACTTTCCCTAACCCTAACCCTAACCCTAAACCTAAACCTAACCTTAAACCTAAACATAACACTTACCCTTACCCTAAACCTAACCCTAAACCTAACCCTAACGCTTGCCCTTACCCTAACCCTAACCCTAAACCTAACGCTAACCTGAACCCTAACCCTTACACTTACCCTAACCCTAACCCTAACACAAGCCTTAAACTAACCCTAACCCTAACCCTAACCCTAACCCTAACCCTAAACCTTACCCTAAACCTAATCCTAACCCTTACCCTAACCATAACCCTAACCCTAACCTAACCCTTACCCTTACCCTAACCCTAACCCTAAACTTAACCCTAACCCGAACCCTAAACCTAACCCTTACCCTAACCCTTACCCCTAACCCTAAAACTTCTGTAACCTTTCCCTTATCCTAATCGTAACCCTAACCCTTACCCTAACCCTAACCCTAAACCTAACCCTTACCGTTACCCTAAACCTAAACGTAAACCTAACCCTACCCTTACCCTAATACTAAACCTAACCTTAACCCTAAACATAACCCTAACCCTAACCCTTACCCTTACCTTAACCCTAACCGTAAACCTAACCCTAAACTTAACCCTAACCCTCACCCTTACCTTAGCCCTAAACCTAACCCTAAACCTAACCCTAAACCTTACCCTTTCCATAACCCTAACCCTAACCCTAACACTAAACCTAACCCTTACCCTAAGCTTAACCAAAAATCTTACCCTTACACTAACCCTAACCCTAACCCTAACTCTAACCCTAAACCTAATCCTAACCCTAACCCTAACCCTAACCCTAACCCTAACCCTACACCTAACCCTAACCCTTACCATTACCGCAACCCTAACCCTAACCTTAACCCTAACCCTAACCCTAAACCTAAGCTTAACCCTAACCCTTACTTTCCCTAACCCTAACCCTAACCCTAAACCTAAACCTAACCTTAAACCTCAACATAACACTTACCCTTACCCTAAACCTAACCCTAAACCTAACCCTAACGCTTGCCCTTACCCTAACCCTAACCCTAAACCTAACGCTAACCTGAACCCTAACCCTTACACTTACCCTAACCCTAACCCTAACACAAGCCTTAAACTAACCCTAACCCTAACCCTAACCCTAACCTGAACCCAAACCCTTACCCTAACACTTACCCTAACCCTAACACTAACACTAACACTTACCCTTAACCTAACCGTAACCCTAACCCTAACCCTAACCCTACCCTAAACCTAACCCTAACCCTAACCCTAACATTTACCCTAACCCTAACACTAAACCTTACCCAAAACCTTACCCTAACCCCAACCCTAACCCTAACCCTAACACTTACCCTAACCCTAACCCTAACCCTAAACCTTACCCTAACCCTAACCCTAACCCTAACGCTAAACCTTGTCCTATCCCTAACCCTAACTCTTAACCTAACCCTAACCCTAACCATAACACTTACACTTTCCCTTACCTTACCCTAACCCTAACCCTAACCCTTACCCTTATCCTAACCCTAACCCTAACCCTAACCCTTACCCTTACCCTAACCCTAATCCTAAACCTAACCCTAATCCTAAACATAACCCTTACCCTTACCCTTACCCTAAACCTAACCCTAAACCTAACCCTAACACTTACCCTAACCCTAACCCTAACCCAAACCCTAAACATAAACTTAACCATAACCCTTACCGTAACCCTAACCGTAACCGTAACCGTAAACCTAACCCAAACCCTAAACCTAACCCTTACCCTGACCCTAACACTAACCCTAATCCTAACCCTAAACCTAACCCTAAACCTAATCCTAACCCTTACCCTAACCATAACTCTAAGCCTAACCTAACACTTACCCTTACCCTAACCCTAACCCCAACAATAACCCTAAACCTAACCCTTACCCTTACCCTAACCCTAACCCTAAAATTAACTCCAACCCTTACCCTTACCCTAAACCTAACCCTAAACCTAAGCCTAACCCTAACCTAACCCTACCCCTAACCTTCCCCTAACCCTAACCCTAACCCTAACCCTAAACCTTACCCTTACCCTAAACCTAACCCTAACTCTTAC
The DNA here is from genome assembly GCA_024803745.1 of Megascapheus bottae. NCBI lineage: Eukaryota > Metazoa > Chordata > Mammalia > Rodentia > Geomyidae > Megascapheus > Megascapheus bottae. Next base: position 3,830,493 of record JANJXV010000047.1, on the reverse strand, counting down.
CTTAAACTTAACCCTAACCCTAACCCTAACTTTGACCCTTACCTTAAACCTAAACCTAACTCTAATCCTTAGCCTTACCCTAACGCTAACCCTAAAACTAACCCTAACCCTAAATCTAAACCTAACACACACCCTTACCCTAAACCTAACCCTAACCCTAATCATAACCCTAAACCTAACCCTAAACCTAACCCTAACAATAACCCTAACCCTTAACCTAACCCTAAACTTAAACACAACCCTAAACCTAACCCTAACCCTAACACTTACCCTTACCCTAACCCTAACCAAAACTTAATCCCAACCCTAAACTTAACCCTAACCCTAACCCTTACCCTAACACTTACCCTAACCCTTAACCTAACCCTAAACCTAACCCTTACCCTAACCCTAACACTTACCCTAACCCTAACCCTAACAATTACCCTTACCCTAAACTTAACCCCAACCCTAAACCTAATCCTTACCCTAACCCTAACCCTAACCCTAAACATAACCCTAAGCCTAACCCTAACCCTAACCTTAACTCTAACCCTTACCCTTACCCTAACCCCAACCCTAACCCTAAACCTAACCCTAACCCTACCCCTAACCCTTATCCTTACCCTAACCCTAACAATAAAATTAAACCAAACCTTACCCTTACCCTAAACCTACCACTAAACCTAAGCCTAACCCTAACCCTAACCCTAACCCTAACCCTTACCCTAACCCTAACCCTAACCCTAACCTAACCCTTATCCTTACCCTAACCCTAACCCTAAACTTAACCCTAACCCGAACCCTAACCCTAGCCCTTACCCTAACCCTTACCCCTAACCCTAAAACTTCTGTAACATTTCCCTTATCCTAATCCTAACCCTAACCCTTACCATAACCCTAACCCTAACCCTAACCCTAACCTTAACCCTAAACCTTACCCTTACGCTAAACATAACCATAATCCTAACCCTAATCCTAACCCTAAACCTAACCCTTACCCTAACCTAACCCTAACCCTAACCTAACCCTTATCCTTACCCTAAAACTAAACCTAAACTTAACCCTAAACCTAACCCTAACCCTAACCCTTACCATTACCTTAACCCTAACCGTAAACCTAACCCTAAACTTAACCCTAACCCTAACCCTTACCCTAGCCCTAAACCTAACCCTCAACCTAACCCTAAACCTTACCCTAACCCTAACCCTAACCCTAACCCTAACACTAAACCTAACCCTTACCCTAAGCTTAACCCTAAACCTTACCCTTACCCTAACCCTAACCCTAACCCTAACTCTAACCCTAAACCTAATCCTAACCCTAACCCAAAACCTTACACTTACCCTAACCCTAACCCTACACCTAACCCTAACCCTTACCATTACCGCAACCCTAACCCTAACCTTAACCCTAACCCTAACCCTAAACCTAAGCTTAACCCTAACCCTTACTTTCCCTAACCCTAACCCTAACCCTAAACCTAAACCTAACCTTAAACCTAAACATAACACTTACCCTTACCCTAAACTTAACCCTGAACCTAACCCTAACGCTTCCCCTTACCCTAACCCTAACCCTAAACCTAACGCTAACCTGAACCCTAACCCTTACACTTACCCTAACCCTAACCCTAACTCTAGCCTTAAACTAACCCTAACCCTAACCCTAACCCTAACCTGAACCCAAACCCTTACCCTAACACTTACCCTAACCCTAACACTAACACTAACACTTACCCTTAACCTAACCGTAACCCTAACCCTAACCCTAACCCTTATTCTAATCCTAACCCTAACTCTAACCCTAAACCTAACCCTAAACCTAACCCTAAACCTAACCCTTACCCTAACCCTAAACCTAACATTTACCCTAACCCTAACACTAAACCTTACCCGAAACCTTACCCTAACCCCAACCCTAACCCTAACCCTTACCCTTACCCTAACCCTAACCCTAACCCTAGCACTTACCCTTACCCTAACCCTAACCCTAACGCTAAACCTTATCCTATCCCTAACCCTAACCCTTAACCTAACCCTAACCCTAACCATAACACTTACACTTTCCCTTACCCTTACCCTAACCCTAACCCTAACCCTTACCCTTATCCTAACCCTAACCCTAACCCTAACCCTTACCCTTACCCTAACCCTAATCCTAAACCTAACCCTAATCCTAAACATAACCCTTACCCTTACCCTTACCCTAAACCTAACCCTAAACCTAACCCTAACACTTACCCTAACACTAACCCTAACCCAAACCCTAAACATAAACTTAACCATAACCCTTACCGTAACCCTAACCGTAACCCTAACCCTAAACCTAACCCAAACCCTAAACCTAACCCTTACCCTGACCCTAACACTAACCCTAATCCTAACCCTAAACCTAACCCTAAACCTAATCCTAACCCTTACCGTAACCATAACTCAAAGCCTAACCTAACCCTTACCCTTACCCTAACCCTAAACCTAACCTTAATCCTAAACCTAGCCCTAACCCTAACCCTTACCCTAACCCTTACCCCTAACCCTAAAACTTCCCTAACCTTTCCCTTATCCTAACCCTAACCCTAACCCTAACACTTACCCTTACCCTAACCCCCAACCTAACCCTAACCCTAACCCTAACCCTAACCCTTACCCGAACCCTAACCCTAACCCTAAACCTTACCTTAACACTAACCCTTACCCTAAACTTTACCCTTACCCTAATGCTAAACCTAACCCTAACCCTCACCCTAATCTTAACACACACCCTTACCCTAACCCTAACCTGAACCCCAATTGTAACAATAAACCTAACCCTAATCCTAACCCTTATAAAAACCCTAACCTTACCCTAACCAAAAACTTAACCCCAAAACTAAACCTAACCCTAACCCTAACCCTAAACCTTACCCTTACCCTAACCCTAAAACTAATCCTAACCCTAACCCTTACCCTAACCCTAACCCTAACCCTAACCCTTACCCTAACCCTAAACCTAAACTTAACCCTAACCCTTATCCTTTCCCTAACCCTAACCCTAACCCTAACCCTAATCCTAACCCTAACCCTAAACCTAACCCTTACCCTTACCCTAAACCTAACCCTAAACCTAACCCTAAACCTTACCCTTACCCTAACCCTAAACCTAACCCTAACCTTAACCCTAAACCTTAAACTTACCCTAACCCTAATCCTAACCCTAAAACTAACCCTAACCCTAACCCTAACCCTAACCCTTACCCTACCCCTAACAATAACCCTAACCCTAATCCTAAAGATAAACCTAAACCTAATCCTAACCCTTACCCTAACCATAACCCTAACCCTAACCTAACCCTTACCCTTACCCTAACCCTAACGTTAAACTTTACCCTTACCCTAAACCTAACCCTAACCCTAAAACTAAACCTAACCCTAACCCTAACTCTAACCCTTACCCTACCCCTAACACTAACCCTAACTCTAATCCTAAACTTAAACCTAAACCTAATCCTAACACTTACCCTAACCCTAACCCTAACCCTAACCTAACCCTTACCCTTACCCTAACCCTAACCATAACCCTAACCCTAACCCTAAACCTAAACCTAACCCTAACCTTAACCCTAACACTTACACTTACCCTAACCCTAACTCTAACCCAAAACCTAACCCTAACCCTAACCCTATCCCTAACCCTATCCTTACTCTTACCCTAAACCTAACACTAAACCTAACTCTAACCGTAACCCCTAACCCTAAACTTAACCCTAACCCTAACAGTAAACCTAAACCTAACCCTTAACCTTACCCTAAACCTAACCCTAACCTTAACTGTAACCCTAACCCTAAACCTAACCATAACCCTAACCCTTATACTTTCCCTAACCCTAACCCTAACCCTAACCCTACACCTAACCCTTACCCTAACCCTAACCCTAAACCTTACCTTACCCTAACCCTAAACCTAACCCTAAACCTAAACCTAATCCTAACCCTTACCCTTACCCTAACCATAAGCCTAAACATAACCCCAAACCTTACCCTTAACCTTACCCTAAACCTACGCCTAAGCCTTACCCTAAACCTAATCCTAACCCTAACCCTAACCCTAACCCTTACCCTTAACTTAACCCTAACCCTAACCCTTACCCTTACCCTAATTCTAATCTTAACCCTAACCCTAACGCTAACACATACCCTTATCCTAACCCTAACTGTAACCCTAACCTTACCCTAAACCTAACCATAACCCTTACACTTACCCTAACCCTAACCCTAAACCTAAACCTAAACTTAACCATAACCCTAACCCTTACCCTAGCCCTAAACCTAACCCTAACACTAACCCTAACCCTTACCCTACACCTAACCCTAACCCTAACCCTAAACCTAAACCTAAACTTAACCATAACCCTAACCCTTACCCTAGCCCTAAACCTAACCCTAACACTAACCCTAACACTTACCCTACACCTAACCCTAACCCTTACCCTTACCGAACCCTAACCCTAACCTTAACCATAACCCTAACCCTAAACCTAAACTTAACCCTAACCCTTACTTTCCCTAACCCCAACCCTAAACCTAAACCTAAACCTAACCCTAAACCTAAACATAACACTTACCCTAACCCTAAACCTAACCCTAACCCTTACGCTTACCCTAACCCTAACCCTAAACCTAACCCTACCTGAACCCTAACACTTACCGTTACCCTAACCCTAACCCTAACCCTAAGACTAAAACTAACCCTAATCCTAACCCTAAACCTAACCTGAACCCTAACCCTTACCCTAACACTTAACCTAACCCTAACCCTAACACTAACACTTACCCTTACCCTAACCGTAACCCTAACCCTAACCCTAACCCTTATCCTAATCCTAAACCTAACTCTAACCCTAAACCTATCCCTAACCCTAACCCTAAATCTTACCCTTACCCTAACCCTAACCCTAACCCTAAACCTTACCCTAAACCTAACCCTAAACCTAACACTTACCCTAACCCTAACACTAAACCTTACCCTACACCTTACCCTAACCCTAAACCTAACCCTAACCCTAACACTTACCCTAACCCTAACCCTAACCCTTACCCTAACCCTAACCCTAACCCTAACGCTAACCCTTATCCTCACCCTAACCCTAACCCTAACCCTTAACCTAACCCTAACCCTAACCCGAAACCTTTACCCTTACCCTTACCCTTACCCTAACCCTAACCCTAACCCTTACCCTTATCCTAACCCTAACCCTAAACCTAACCCCTATCCCTAACCCTAAACGTAACCCCTATCCCTAACCCTAACCCATACCCTTATCCTAACCCTAAAACTTACCCTAATCCTTACCCTTACCCTAAACCTAACCCTAAAATTAACTCTAACCCTTACCCTTACCCTAAACCTAACCCTAAACCTAAGCCTAACCCTAACCTAACCCTAACCCTAACCCTAACCCTTAACATTCCCCTAACCCTAATCCTAACCATAACCCTAAACCTTACCCTTACCCTAAACCTAACCCTAACTCATACCCTAAACTTAACCCTAACCCTAACCCTAACTTTGACCCTTACCTTAAACCTAAACCTAACCCTAATCATTACCCTTACCCTAACGCTAACCATAAAACTAACCCTAACCCTAAATCTAAACCTAACACACACCCTTACCCTAAACCTAACCCTAACCCTAATCTTAACCCTTAACCTAACCCTAAACCTAACCCTAACAATAACCCTAACCCTTACCCTAACCCTAAACTTAAACACAACCCTAAACCTAACCCTAACCATAACACTTACCCTTACCCTTACCCTAACCCTAACCAAAACTTAATCCCAACCCTAAACCTAACCCTAACCCTAACCCTTACCCTAACACTTACCCTAACCCTTACCCTAACCCTAAACCTAACCCTAACCCTAACCCTAACACTTACCCTAAGCCTAACCCTAACAATTACCCTTACCCTAAACTTAACCCCAACCCTAAAACTAATCCTTACCCTAACCCTAACCCTAACCCAAAACATAACCTAAGCCTAACCCTAACCCTAACCTTAACTCTAACCTTTACCCTTACCCTAACCCCAACCCTAACCCTAAACCTAACCCTAACCCTTATCCTTACCCTAACCCTAACCATAAAATTAACCCAAACCTTACACTTACCCTAAACCTAACCCTAAACCTAGCCTAACCCTAACCCTAACCCTAACCCTAACCCTAACCCTTATCCTAACCCTAACCCTAACCCTAACCCTAAACCTAACCCTAAACCTAATCCTAACACTTACCCTAACCATAACCCTAACCCTAACCTAACCCTTACCCTTACCCTAACCCTAATCCTAAACTTAACCCTAACCCGAACCCTAACCCTAAACCTTACCCTAACCCTTACCCCTGACCCTAAAACTTCTGTAATCTTTCCCTTATCCTAATCGTAACCCTAACCCTTACCCTAACCCTAACCCTAAAACTAACCTTTACCGTTACCCTAAACCTAAACGTAACCCTAACCCTAACCCTACCTAACCCTTACCCTTACCCTAACCGTAAGCCTAACCCTAAACCTTACCCTTATCCTAAACCTAACCCTAACCCTTACCCTTACCATAACCCTAACACTAACACTTACCCTTAACCTAACCGTAACCCTAACCCTAACTCTAACCCTTATCCTAACCCTAACCCTAACTCTAACCCTAAACCTAACCCTAACCCTAACCGTAAACCTACCCCTAACCCTAACCCTAAACCTAACATTTACCCTAACCCTAACACTAAACCTTACCTGAAACCTTAACCTAACCCCAACCCTAACCCTAACCCTAACACTTACCCTAACCCTAACCCTAACCCTAACCCTTACCCTAAACCTAACCCTAACGCTAAACCTTATCCTATCCCTAACCCTAACCCTTAACCTAACCCTAACCCTAACCATAACACTTACACTTTCCCTTACCCTTACCCTAACCCTAACCCTAACCCTTACCCTTATCCTAACCCTAACCCTAACCCTAACCCTTACCCTTACCCTAACCCTAATCCTAAACCTAACCCTAATCCTAAACATAACCCTTACCCTTACCCTTACCCTAAACCTAACCCTAAACCTAACCCTAACACTTACCCTAACACTAACCCTAACCCAAACCCTAAACATAAACTTAACCATAACCCTTACCGTAACAATAACCGTAACCCTAACCCTAAACCTAACCCAAACCCTAAACCTAACCCTAACCCTTACGCTACCCCTAACACTAACCCTAACCCTAATCCTAAAGAAAAATCTAAACCTAATCCTAACCCTTACCCTAACCATAACCCTAACCCTAACCTAACCCTTACTCTTACCCTAACCCTAACACTAACCCTAATCCTAACCCTAAACCTAACCCTAAACCTAATCCTAACCCAGACCATAACCATAACTCTATGCCAAACCTAACCCTTACCCTTACCCTAACCCTAATCCTAACCTTAACCCTAAACCGAACCCTAACCCTAACACTTACCCTAACCCTTACCCCTAACCCTAAAACTTCCCTAACCTTTCCCTTATCCTAACCCTAACCCTACCCCTAACACTTACCCTTACCCTAACCCCAACCCTAACCCTAACCCTAACCCTAACCGTTACCCGAACCCTAACCCTAACCCTAACCCTTACCGTAACATTAACCCTTACCCTAAACCTTACCCTTACCCTAATGCTAAACCTAACCCTAACCCTCACCCTAAACTTAACACACACCCTTACCCTAACCCTAACCTTGACCCTAATTGTAACACTAAACCTAACCCTAATCCTAACCTTATAAAAACCCTAACCTTACCCTAACCAAAACTTTAACCCCAAAACTAACCCTAACCCTAACCCTAACCCTTACCCTTACCCTAACCCTAAAACTAATCTTAACCCTAACCCTTACCCTAACCCTAACCCTATCCCTAACCCTAACCCTAACCCTTACCCTAACCCTAAACCTAAACTTAACCCTAACCCTTATCCTTTCCCTAACCCTAACCCTAACCCTAACCCTAAACCTAACCCTAACCCTAAACCTAACCCTTACCCTTACCCTAAACCTAACCCTAAACCTAACCCTAAACCTTACCCTTACCCTAAACCTAAACCTAACCCTAACCTTAACCCTAAACCTTACCCTTACCCTAACCCTAACCCTAACCCTAAAACTAACCCTAACCCTAACCCTAACCCTTACCCTACCCCTAACACTAACCCTAACCCTAATCCTAAAGATAAACCTAAACCTAATCCTAACCCTTACCCTAACCATAACCTTAACCCTAACCTAACCCTTACCCTTACCCTAACCCTAATGTTAAACTTTAGCCTTACCCTAAACCTAACCCTAACCCTAAAACTAACCCTAACCCTAACCCTAACCCTTACCCTACCCCTAACACTAACCCTAACCCTAATCCTAAAGATAAACCTAATCCTAATCCTAACCCTTACCCTAACCATAACCCTAACCCTAACCTAACCCTTACCCTTACCCTAACCCTAATGTTAAACTTTACCCTTACCCTAAACCTAACCCTAACCCTAAAACTAACCCTAACCCTAACCCTAACCCTAACCCTTACCCTACCCCTAACACTAACCCTAACCCTAATCCTAAACGTAAACCTAAACCTAATCCTAACACTTACCCTAACCCTAACCCTAACCCTAACCTAACCCTTACCCTTACCCTACCCCTAACCATAACCCTAACCCTAACCCTAAACCTAAACCTAACCCTAACCTTAACCCTAACACTTACACTTACTCTAAACCTAACCCTAACCCAAAACCTAACCCTAACCCTAACCCTATCCCTAACCCTATCCTTACCCTTACCCAAAACCTAACCCTAAACCTAACTCTAACCGAAACCCCTAACCCTAAACCTAACCCTAACCCTAACAGTAAACCTAACCCTAACCCTTAACCTTACCCTATACCTAACCCTAACCTTAACTGTAACCCTAACCCTAAAACTAACCATAACCCTAACCCTTATACTTTCCCAACCCTAACCCTAACCTTAACCCTAACCCTAAACCTAACCCTTACCCTAACCCTAAACCTAACCCTAACCCTTACCCTTACCCTAACCCTAAACCTAACCCTAAACCTAACCCTAATCCTAACCCTTACCCTTACCCTAACCATAACCCTAAACATAACCCTAAACCTTAACCTAATCCTAACCCTAACCCTAACCCTTACACTTACCTTAACCCTAACCCTAACCCTTACCCTTACCCTAATGCTAATCTTAACCCTAACCCTAACGCTAACACATACCCTTATCCTAACCCTAAATGAAACCATAAACCTAACCCTAAACCTAACCCTAACCCTAACCCTAACCCTTACCCTAACCTAACATTAACCCCAACACTAAACCTCACCCTAACCCTAACCCTAACCCTTACACTTACCCTAACCCTAACCCTAAACCTAATCCTAAACTTAACCATAACCCTAACCCTTACCCTAGCCCTAAACCTAACCCTAACACTAACCCTAACCCTTACCCTACACCTAACCCTAACCCTTACCCTTACCGAACCCTAACCCTAACCTTAACCATAACCCTAACCCTAAACCTAAAGTTAACCCTAACCCTTACTTTCCCTAAACCTAACCCTAACCCTAAACCTAAACCTAACCCTAAACCTAAACACAACACTTACCCTTACCCTGAACCTAACCCTAAACCTAACCCTAACCCTTACCCTTACCCTAACCCTAACCTAAACCTAACCCTAACCTGAACCCTAACACTTACCGTTACCCTAACCCTAACCCTAAGACTAAAACTAACCCTAACCCTAACCCTAACCCTAACCTGAAACCTAACCCTTACCCTAACACTTACCCTAACACTAACACTTACCCGTACCCTAACCGTAACCCTAACCCTAAACCTAACCCTAACCCTTATCCTAACCCTAACCCTAACTCTAACCCTAAACCTATCCCTAACCCTAACCCTAAATCTTACCCTTACCCTAACCCTAACCCTAACCCTAAACCTTACCCTAACCCTAACCCTAAACCTAACACTTACCCTAACCCTAACACTAAACCTTACCCTACACCTTACCCTAACCCTAAACCTAACCCTAACCCTAACACTTACCCTAACCCTAACCCTAACCCTTACCCTAACCCTAACCCTAACCCTAACGCTAACCCTTATCCTAACCCTAACCCTAACCCTAACACTTAACCTAACCCTAACCCTAACCCGAAACCTTTACCCTTACCCTTACCCTTACCCTAACCCTAACCCTAACACTTACCCTTATCCTAACCCTAACCCTAACCCTAAACCCTATCCCTAACCCTAAACGTAACCCCTATCCCTAACCCTAACCCTAACCCATACCCTTATCCTAACCCTAAAACTTACCCTAACACTTACCCTTACCCTAACCCCTACCGTAACCCTAACCCTAACCCTTACCCTAAACCTAACCCTAACCCTCACTCTTACCCTAACCCTAAACCTAACCCTAACGCTAACCCTAACCCTTTCTCTTACCCTAATCCAAAACCTAACCCTAACCCTTAACTTTACCCTCACCCTAAACCTAAACCTAAACCTTACCCTAAACCTAACCCTAACCCTAACCCTTACCCTTACCCTAACGCTAACCCTAACCCTAACTCTAACCCTAACCCTAACCCTAACCATTACCCTAACCCTAAACCTAACCCTAAGCCTTACCCTAACCCTTACCCAAACCTTAACCCCAACCCTAAACCTACCCCTAACACTAACCCTAACCCTTACCCTTACCCTAACCCTAAACCTAACACTAACCCTAACCCTAACCCTAACCCTAACCCTTACCCTAACCCTAACCCCAATTCTAACCCTCACCCTTACCCTTACCCTAACCCTAAACCGAACCCTAACCCTAACTCTAACCCTAACCCTAACCTTAACCCTAACCCTTTCCCTTACCCTAACCCTAACATTAACCCTAACTCTTACGCTAACCCTAACCCTAACATTAACCCTTAACTTTACCCTAACAGTAACCTTAATGATAACCATAACCCTTACAGTAATCCTTACCCTAACCCTAACACTAACCCTAATCCCTACCCTAACCATAACCCTAACCCTAATCCTTACCCTTTCCCTAACCCTAACCCTAACTCTTGCCCTTACCCTAACCCTAACCCTAACACTAAACCTAACCCTAACCCTAACCCTAACCCTAAACTTAACCCTAACCCTAACCCTAAGCCTAACTCTAACCGTACCCTTACCCTAACCCTAACACTAACGCTAACTCTAACCCTAACTCTTACCCTAACCCTAACCCTTACCCTTACCCTAACCCTAACCCTAAACAAAACCCTAACCCTAACCCTAACACCTAACCCTAACCCTAACCCTTACCCTTACCCTAACCCTAACCGTAAACCTTACCCTTACCCTAAAACTAACCCTAACCCTTACCCTAAACCGAACCCTAACCCTAACCCTAAACTTTACCCTTACCTTAACCCTAACCCTAACCCTAACCCTTACCCTTATCTAACGCTAAACCTAACCCTAACTCTAACCCTAACCCTAACACATACCCTTACCCTAACCCTAACCCTAACCCTAACTTTAACTCTAAACCTAATCCTAAACCTAACACTTACCCTAACTCTAACCCTAACCCTAACCCTTACCCTAACCCTAACCCTTACCCTTAACCTAACCCTAACCCAAACATTATCCTCACCCCTAAACCTAACCCTAAACCTAACCCTAACCCTTACCCTTACCCTAACCCTAAACCTAAACCTAAACCTAACCCTAACCCTAACCCTTACCCTAACCCTAATCCTAACCCTAACACTTACCCTTACCCTAACCCTAACCGTAACCCTAACCCTTATCCTAATCCTAACCTTAACCCTAATCCTTATAGTTACAATAACCCTAACCCTAACCCTAACCCTAAACCTAACCTTAACCCTAAACCTAATTTTTACCCTTACCTAACCCTAAACCTAAACCTTACCGTAATCATATCCCTACCCCTAACCTTAAACCTAACCCTTACTCTTACCCTAACCCTAAACCTAACCCTTACCCTAACACTTACCATAACCCTAACCCTAACCCTAACCTTAACCCTAACCCTAACCGTAACCCTAACTCCAACCCTAACCCTTACCCTTACCCTAACCCTAACCCTAACCTAACCCTAACCCTAACCCTAACACCTAACCCTAACCTTAACCCTAAACCTTACACTTACCGTACCCCTAACCCTAACCCTAACACCTACCCTAACCTTAACCCTAACCCTAAACGTTACCCTAACCTTAACCCTAACCTTAACCCCAAACCTTACACTTACCCTAAACCTAACCCTAACCCTAAACCTAAACCTAACCCTAACCCTAACCCTAACACCTAACCTTAACCCTAAACCTAACCCTAACTCTTACACTTAACCTAAACTTAACCCTAACCCTAACCCTAAACCTAAACCTTACCCTAACCCTAACCCTAAACTTAACCCCAAACCTAAACCTAACCCTAAACCTAACCCTTACCCTAACACTTACCCTAACCCTAACCCTTACCTTTACCCTAACCCTAACCCTAAACCTAACCCTAAATCTTACCCTTAACCTCATCCTAACCCTAACCCTAAACCTAACCCTACACCTAACCTTAACCACAACCCTTACCCTTACCATAACCCTAACCCTAACCCTAAACCTAACCCTAACCCTAACCCTAACCTTACCTTTACCATAACCCTAACCCTAAACCTGACCCTAAACCTTACCCTTACCCTCACCCTAACCCTAATCTTAAAGCTAACCCTAACCCTTACCCTAACCCTTACCTTAACCTTAACCCTTATCCTTACCCTAACCCGAACCCTAACCCTAAACCTAACCTTAACCCTAAAACTAAACCTAACTCATAACCTAAACCTAACCCTAACCCTGACCCTAACCCTGACCCTTACCTTAACCCTAAACCTAACCCTAATCCTTACCCTTACCCTAACGCTAACCCTAAAACTAACCCTAACCATAACCCTAACACATACCCTTAACCTAAAACTAACCCTAACCCTAACCCTAAACCTAACCCTAAACCTAACCCTAACCCTAACCCTAACCCTTACCCTAACCTTAACCTAAACCCCAACACTAAACCTAACGCTAAGCCTAACCCTAACCCTTACCCTTACCCTAACCCTAACCCTAAACTTAACCCCAAACCTAAACCTAACCCTAACCCTAAACCTTACCTAACACTTACCCTAAACCTAACCCTAACCCTAAACCTTACCCTAACACTTACCCTAACTCTAAACCTAAACGTAAACCTAACCCTAACCTTAAACCTAACCCTAACCCTAACCCTAATGCTAAACTTAACCCTATCCCTTCTACTTACCCTAACCCTAACCCTAACCCTAACCCAACCCTAAACTTAACCCTTACCCTTAGCCTAACCGTAACCCTAAACCTAACCATAACGCTTACCCTTACCCTAACCCTAATCCTAACCCAAACCTTAACCTAACACTAACCCTTACTCTTACCCTAACACAAACCCTAACCCTAAACCTAACCCTAACACTAAACATAACCCTTACCCTAACCCTAACCCTAACCCTAACACTTACCCTAACACTAACCCTAACCCTTACCCTAACCCTAAACTTAACCCTTACCCTAACCGTAACCATAACCCTAACCCTAAACCGTAACCCTAACAATTAACCTAACCTTAACCCTAATCCTAACCCTAACATTTACCCTTACTCTAAACTTAAACCTAACTCTAACCCTAACCCTAACCCTAACCCTAAACCTTACCCTAACCCTTACCCTAACCCTTACCCTAACCCTAAACCTAACCCTAACCTTAATCCTAACCCTAAACCTAACCCTTACACTTACCTTACCACTAACCCTAAACCTAACCCTAACCCTAAACCTAACTTTATACCTTCCACTAAGTCTTAACCTAACCCTTCCCCTAACCTTAACCCTAACCCTAACCCTAACCATAACCCTAAACCTTACCCTTACCCTTACCCTAAACCTAACCCTAACCCTTACCCTAAACCTAATCCTAAACCTAACCCTAACCCTTACCGTTACCTTAACCCTAAACCTAACCCTAACCCTTACCCTGACCCTAACGCTAACCCTAACCCTAACCCTAACCATAACGCATACCCTTATCCTAACCCTCACCCTAACTCTAACTGTAACCATAAACCTAACCCTAAACCTAAAACTAACCCTAACCCTAACCCTTACCCTTACCCTAACCCTAACCCTAAAACTAACCCTAAACCTAAACCTAACCCTTACCCTAACCATAACCCTAACACTAAACCTAACCATAACCCTAACCTTAACCATAAACATTACCCTTACCCTAACCCTAACCCTAACCCTAACCCTAAACCTAACCCTAATCCTAACCTAACACTTACCCTTACCCTAACCCTAACCCTAAACTAACCTTAATCCTTACCCTTACCCTAACAATAACCATAACCCTAACCCTAACCCTAAACTTAATCTTAGCCCTAACCCTTTCCTTTTCCTAACCCTAACCCTAACCAGAACCCTAACCTAATCATAACCCTAAATTTAACCCTAAACCTTACCTTTACCCTAACCCTAACCGTAACCCTAACCCTAACCCTAACCCTAACCCTAACCCTTACCCTAACCCTAACACTAAACCTAACCCTAACCCTAAACCTAACCCTAAACCTAATCCTAACCGTTACCCTAACCATAACCCTAACCCTAACCTAACCCTTACCCTTACCCTAACCCTAACCCTAAACTTAACCCTAACCCTAACCCTAACCCTAACCCTTACCCTAAACGTTACCCCTAACCCTAAATCTTCTGGAACCTTTCCCTAATCCTAACCCTAACCCTTACCCTAATCCTACCCCTAAACCTAACCCTTAACGTTACCCTAAACCTAAACGTAACCCTAAACCTAACCCTATACCTTACCCTTACCCTAACCATAACCCTAATCCTAACCCTAAACCTAACCCTTACCCTAACACTTACCCTAACCCTAATCCTAACCCTAACCCTATAACCCTTACCCTAACCTAACCCTAACCCTAACCTAACCCTTATCCTTACCCTAACACTAAACCTAACCTTAACCCTAAACCTAACCCTAACCCTAAGCCTTACCCTTACCTTAACCCTAACCGTAAACCTAACCCTAAACTGAACCCTAACCCTAACCCTTACCCTAGCCCTAAACCTAACCCTAAACCTAACCCTAATCCTTACCCTTACCCTAACCCTAACCCTAACCCTTACCCTTACCCTAACCCTATCCCTAAACCTAACCCTAAATCTTATCCTTACCCTCACCCTAACCCTAACGTTAAACCTAACCCTAACCATAACCCTAAAGCTAACCTTAAGCCTAACCCTTATTCTTACCCTAAACCTAACTCTAACCCTAACCCTAACCCAACCCTAAACTTAACCCTTAACCTTACCCTAACCCTAACCCTAACCCTAACCTAACCCTAAACCTAACCGTAACAATAACCCTAACCTTTCCCTAACCCTAACATTAACCCCAACACTAAACGTAACACTAAACGTAACCCTAACACTTACCCTTACCCTAACCCTAACCCTAAAGTTAACCCCAACCCTAAACCTAACCTTAACCCTAACCCTTACCCTAACACTTACCCTAACCCTAACCCTAACCTAACCCTAACACTTACCCTTACCCCAACCCTAACCCTAACCCTAACCCTTACCCTAAACCTAACCCTAACCCTAACATTTACCCTAACCGTAACCCTAACCTTAACCCTTACCCGAACCCTAACCCTAAACCTAACCTTACCCTAACCCTAACCCTAACCCTAACCCTTACCCTAAACCTAAGCATAACACTAATCCTAACCCTAACCCTAACACTTACCCTTACCCTAACCCTAACCCTATCCCTAACCCCTAACCCTAACCCTTAACCTAACCCTAACCTAACTCTAACCCTAAAATTATCACTAACCCTAAACCTAACCCTTACCCTTACCTTAACACTAACCCTAAAACTAACCCTAACCCTAACCCTAACCCTAAACCTTACCCTAACCCTTACCCTAACCCTAACCTAACCCTAAACCTAACGCTAACAATAACCCTAACCCTTTCCCTTACCCTTACACTAACCTTAACCCTAACCCTTACACTAACCTTAACCCTAAGCCTAACTATAAACTTAAACCTAACCCTAAACCTAACCCTTGCTCTTACCCTAACCCTAACCCTAAACCTATCACTAACCCTAACCCTAAACCCAAACACTAACCCTAACCCTAACCCTAACCCTTACCCTTATCATAACCCTAACCCTAACCCTAACACTTAGACTTACCGTAACGTTAACCCTACACCTAAACCTCACCCTAACCCTAAACCTTACCCTAACCTTACCCTAACCCTAACCATAACCCTAACTCTTACCCTAACCCTAACCCTAAACCTAACCCTAACCATATCCCTAACCCTTTCCCTTACCCTAACCCTAAACCTAACCCTAACCCTTAAACTTACCCTTATCCTAAACCTAACCCTAACCCTAACCCTAACCCTAAACTTAAGTCTAACCCTTACCCTTACCCTAACCCTAACCCTAAACCTAAACCTACCCCTAAACCTACTCCAAACCCTAACCCTAACCCTTTCCCTTACCCAAACCCTAACCCTAACCCTAACCCTAATCCTTACCCTAACCCTAACCCTAACCCTAACCCTAACCCTAACCCGAACCCTAATCTTAACCCTAACACTTACCTTAACCCTAACCCTAACCCTAACCTTACCCTAACCCTAACCACAACCCTAACAATTACCCTAACCCTATCCCTAACCCCTAAACCTAACCCTTAACTTAACCTTAACCCTAACCCTAACCCTGACCCTTACCCTTACTCTAACACTAAACGTAACTCTAACCCTAACCCTAAACCTAACCGTAACCCTAAACCTTACCCTAACCCTTACCCTAACCCTTACGCTAACCCTAACCCTATCCCTAACCCTAAACTTAATCCTAACCCTAACCCTAACCCTAACCCTTACCCTTACCTTAACACTAACCCTAAACCTAACCCTAACCCTAAACCTAACCCTAAACCTTACCCTAACCCTTACCCTAACCCTTACCATAACCTTAACTCTAAGCCTCTCTAACCTTAACCCTAACCCGAAACCTAACCCTTGCACTTACCCTAAACAAATCCCTAAACCTATCACTAACCCTAACCCTAACCCTCACCCTAACCCTTACTCTTACCCTAACTCTAACCCTAAAACTAACCCTAACCCTAAACCCAAACCCTAAACCTAACCCTAACCCTAACCCTTACCTTTATCCTCACCCTAACTCTAAGCCTAACACTTACCCTTAAACTAACCCCTACCCTAACCCTAACCCTAACCCTAAACCTAATCCTAACCATTACCCTTGCACTAACCCTAAACCTAACAGTAACCCTAACCCTAACCTTAACCCTTTCCCTTACCCTAAACATAAACCTAACCCTTACCCTTAACCTTACCCCTACCCTAAACCTAACCCTAACTCTTACCCTAAACCTAACCCTAACCCTAAACCTTAACCTTACCTTAACCCTAACCCTAACCCTAATGCTTACCCTTACCGTAACTCTAACCCTAACCCTAACCCTTACCCTTACCATAAGCCTAAACCTAACCCTAACCTTAACCCTAACACTTATACTTACCCTAACCCTAACCCTAACCCTAAACGTAAACCTAACCATAAACATAAACCAAACCCTTACCCTTACCATAACCCTAACCCTAACCCTAACCCTAACCCTTACCCTTATCCTAACCCTAACCCTATTCCTAACCCTAACCCTTACCCTAACCTTAACCCTAACCGTAACCCTAAACCTAACCCTAACCCTAAGTTTAACCCCAACCCTTACACTTACCCTAAACCTAACCCTAACCCTAATTGTAACCCTAAACCTAAACCTAAACCTAACCCTAACCCTAACCCTAACACTAACCTTAACCCCAACACAAAACCTAACCCTAATCCTAAACCTAAACCTTACCGTTAACCTAACCCTAACCCTAACCCTAACCCTAAGCCTAACCCTAACCCTATTCCTAAACCTAACCCTTACCCTAACCCTAACCCTAACCCTAAACCTAACCTTAACCCTAACCTTAACCCCAACCCTTACCCTTACCCTAACCCTAACCCTAACCCTAAACCTTACCCTTACCCTAACTCTAACCCTATACCTGACCCTAAAACTAACCCTTACCCTCACTTAACCCTAAACTTAAAGCTAACCCTAAACCTAACCATAACCTTTACACTTCCCCTAACCCTAACCCTAAACTTAACCCCAAACCTAAACCTAACCCTAACCTTCA
Source organism: Megascapheus bottae (assembly GCA_024803745.1). Classification (NCBI taxonomy): domain Eukaryota; kingdom Metazoa; phylum Chordata; class Mammalia; order Rodentia; family Geomyidae; genus Megascapheus; species Megascapheus bottae. The sequence goes on along the minus strand of JANJXV010000047.1, from coordinate 3,812,021 downwards.
CTCTTACCCTAACCCTAAAACTAAACCTAACCCTAACCCTAACCCTAACCCCAAACCCTAACCCTAACCCTAACCCTTACCCTCACCCTAACCCTTAGCCTAACACCTACCCTAACCCTAACCCTAACCCTAACCCTACCCTAACCATAACCCTTACCCTTACCCTAACCCTAACCCTAACTCTAGCCCTTTCCCTTAACCTAACCCTCAACCTAACCCTAACCCTTAAACTTACCGTTACCCTAAACCTAACCCTAAACCTTACCCTAAATTTAACCCTAACCCTTACCCTTACCTTAACCCTAAACCTAACCCTAAATCTAATCCTAACCCTAACCCTAACCCTTAGCATAACCCTCACCCTAGCCGTAACACTTACCCTTACCCTAACTCTAACCCTAACCTTAATCCCAACCCTAAACCTAACCCTAACTCTAACCTTAACCCTTACCCTTACCCTAACCCCAACCCTAAACCTAACCCTAACCCTAACACTAACACCTAATCCTAACCCTAACCCTTACCCTACCCTAACCCTGACCCTAACCCTAACCCTAAACCTTACCCTTACGCTAATCATAAACCTAATGCTTACCGTAAACCTAACGCTAAACCTAACCCTAACCCTAACCCTTACCCTTACTTAACCCTAACCCTAAACCTAACCCTTACCATTATACTAACGCTAACCCTAACACTAACTCTAACGCTAACCCTAACACATACCCTCACCCTCACCCTAACCCTAACCCTAACTGTAACCCTAAACCTAACCCTAAACCTAACCCTACCCTAACCCTAACCCTTACCCTAACCCTAATTCTAACCTTAACCCCAACACAAAACCTAACCCTAATCCTAAACTTAACACTTACCCTTACCCTAATCCTTACCCTAACCCTAACCCTTAGCCTAACACTAACCCTAATCCTAAACCTAATCCTTAGCCTAACCCTAAACCTAACCCTAACCCTAAAACTAACTGTAACCCTAACCTTAACCCCAACACAAAACCTAACCCTAATCCTAAACCTAAACCTAACCCTAACCATAACCCTAAACCTAACCCTAACCCTAAACTTAACCTTACCCTTACCTTAACCCTAAACCTAACCCTAACCGTAAACCTAAACCTAACCTTAACCCTAAACCTTACCCTTTCCCTAACCCGAACCCTAACCCTAAACCTAACCCTAAACCGAACCCGAACCCTTACCCTAACCCTAACCCTACACCTAAATTTAACCCTTACCCTTAACCTAAACCTAAACCTAAACGTAAGCCTAACCCTAAACCTAACCCTAACCCTAACCCTAACGCTTACCCTTACTCTAACCCAAACCCTAACCCTAACCCTAAATCTTACCCTTACCCTAAACCTAACGTAACTCTTACCCTAAACCTAACCCTAACCCTAACCCTGACCGTTACCTTAACCCTAACCCTAACCCTGACCCTTACCCTTACCCTAACGCTAACCCGAAAACTAACCCTAACCCTAAATCTAACCCTAACCCTAACTCTAAACCTTACCCTAACCCTAACCCTTACACTTACCCTAACCCTAACCTTAACGCAAACCCTAAACCTAGCCCTAAACCTAACCCTAACCTTTACCCTTACCCTAACCCTAACCCTAAACCTAACCCTAACCCTAACCCTTACCGTAAATCTAACGCTAACCCTAACCCTATCCTTAACACTTACCCTTACCGTAACCCTAACCCTAACCTTAAACCTAAACCTAACCCTTACCCTAACTTTTACCCTAACCCTAACCCTAACCCTAAACCTAAACCTAACCCTAACCTTAACCCTAACAGTTACCCTAACTCTAACCCAAACCCTAACCCTAAACTTAACTCTTATCCTTACCTTAACCCTAACCCTAACCTTAACCCTACCCCTAGCCCTAACAATAACCCTAAACCTTACTGTTACCCTAACACTAACCCTAACCCTTACCCTTACCTTAACACTAACCCTAAACCTAACCCTTACCCTAACCACTAAGCCTAAGCCTAACCCTAACCCTAAACCTAACCCTTACTCTTGTCCTAACCCTAACCCTAACCTTAACCCTAACCCTAACCCTAAACCTTACCCTTGCCCTAACCCTAACCCTAAGCCTAAACCTAACCCTAACCCTAACCCTAACCATAACCCTTACCCTTACCCTAACCCTAACCCTAACCCTGACCCTAACCTTAACCTTACCCTTACCCTTACCCTAACCCTAACCCCAAACCTAACCCTAAACCTAAGCCTATTTCTAACCGTAACCCTAACACTTACCCTTACCCTAACCATAACCCTAACCCTAAACCTAACCCTAACCCTAACCCTAACCATAACCCTTACCCTTACCCTAACCCTAACCCTAACCCTGACCCTAACCCTAACCTTAACCTTACCCTTATCCTAACCGTAAACCTAACCCTAACCCTAAACCTAACCCTAACCCTTACACTTACCCTAACCCTAACCCTACCCCTAACCCTAACACTTACTCTTACCCTAATTCCAGGCCTAACCCTAACCGTTACCCTAACCTTAAACCTAACCCTAACCCTTACACTAACCGTAACCCTAACACTAAACCTTAACCCTTACCCTAACACTAACCCTAACCCTAATCCTTACCCTTACCCTAACGCTAACCCTAACCATAACCCGAACCCTGACACTTACCCTTACCCTATCCCTAACCCTAAACCTAACCCTAACCCTAACCCTATCCCTTACCCTAACCGTAACCTTAACGCCAACCCTAAACCTAGTCCTAACCCTAACCCTAACACTTGCATTTACCCTAAACCTAACCCTAAACCTAACCCTAACCGTTACCCTTACCCTTACTCTTATCCTAACTCTAAGCCTAACCCTAACCCTAACATTAAACCTTACCCTTACCGTAACCCTAACCCTAACCCTAACCCTAACACTAACCCTTACCGTTACCCTAACCCTAACCCTACCCCTAACCCTAGCAATAACCCTTACCCTAACCCCAGCCCTAACCCTAACCCTTACCCTAACCTTAAACCTAACCCTAACCCTTACACAAACCCTAACCCTAATCCTAAACCTAACCCAAACCCTAACCCTAACCTTTACCCTAACACAACCCTAACCCTAAACCTGACCCTAATGCTAACCTTAACCCTAACCTTACCCTAACCCTAACCTTAACTCTAACCCTAACCCTTACCCTTACCTTAACCCTAACCCTAACCTTAACCCTAACCCCTAACGCTAACTCTAACCCTAACCCTAACCCCTAACGCTAACCCTAACCCATAACCTAACCCTTACCCTTATCCTAACACTAACCCTAACCTTAACCCTAATCCTAACGCTATCCCTAACCCTAACCCTAACCCTAACCCTTACCGTCGCCCAGGCTTAACCCTAAACCTAAACCTAACCCTAGCCCTATCTCTAACCCTAACCCTTTACCTTACCCTAAACCTAGCCCTAAACGTACCCTAACCATAAACCTAACCCCTGACCCTAACCCTAACCCTAACCCTTACCCTTACCCTAATCCTAACCCTAAACTTAATGCTCTCCCTAACCCTAACCCTTACCCTAAAGCTAACCCTAACCCTAGCCCTAAACCTTACCCTTACCCTAACCCTAAACCTAAACTTAACCCTAACGCAAACACTAACCAAGCCCTTACCCTTACCCTAACCATACCCTAAACCAAACCCTAACCCTAACCCTAACCCCTAACCATAACCCTAATCCTAACCCTTACCCTTACCCTAACCCTAACCCTAATCCTAACCCTAACCCTAACATTTACCCTTACCCTAACTCTAACCATAACCCTAAACCTAAATCTAAACCTAACCCTAACCATAACCCTAACGCTTACCCTTACCCTAACCCTAACCCTAACGCTAACACTTAACCTTACCTAAACCAAACCCTAACCTTACCCTAAACCTAACCCTAACCCTACCCCTAACCCCTAACCCTAACCCTAACCCTAACCTTAAACCTTATCCTTACCCTTAACCTAACCCTAACCCTAAACCTAACTCTTACCCTAACACTAATCCTAACCCTAAACCTTACCCTTACCCTAAACCTAACCCTAACTTTAACCCCAGCACTAAACCTAACCCTAAATATTACCCTTACCCTAACCCTAAACCTAACCCTTACCCTAACCCTGAACCTTACCCTAGCCCTTTCCCTCACCCTAACCCTAACCCTAACCCTAACCCTAACCCTAAACCTTACCCTAACCCTAACCTTAAACCTAACCCTAACCCGAACCCTAAACCTTACCCTAACCCTAACCCTAAATCTATCCCTATCCATTACCCTTAACTTAACCATAACCCTAACACTAACCCTAACACTAAACCTTATCCTAACCCTAACCCTAACACTAACCCTATCCCTATCCCTTACCCTTACCTGAACCATAACCCTAAAACTAACCCCTAACCCTAACCCTTACCCTTAAACTTACCTTAACCCTAACCATAATCCTAACCCCTAACCTTAACCCTTACCCTTATTCTAATCCTAACCCTAACCCTAAACGTAACCGTAACCCTAACCCTAACCCTAAACCTTACCCTTACCCTAAACCTAACTCTAACCCTAACCCTTACCCTTACCCTAACCCTAACCCTAACATTAATGCTAACCCTAAACCTAACCCTAAACCTTCCGCTAACCCCCACCCTAACCCTAATCCTTACCCTAACCCTAACCCTAAACTTAACCCTAACCCTTACCCTTTCCCTAACCCTTAGCCTTACCCTAACCCTAAATCTAACCCTAACCCTTAGCCTTACCCTAACCCTAATCCTAACTTTAATGCTAACATTAAACCTCACCCTAACCCTTACCCTAACCACAACCCTAACCCTAATGTTTTCCCTAACCCTAACCCTAAACCTAATCATAACCCTTACCCTTACCCTAACCCTAACCTTAACTGTAAACCTAACCCTAACCCTAACCCTAACCCTAACCCTTACCCTAACCCTAACACTTACCCTTACCCTAACCCTAACCCTCACTCTAACCCACACCGTAACCCTAACCTAACCCTTACCCTAACCCTAACCCTAACCCTTAGTCTAACCCTAACCCTAACCCTAACCATAAGCTAAACCCTAACCCTAACCCTAACACTTACCCTAACCCTAACCCTAAACTAACCCTAACATTAACCCTAACCCTAAACCTAACCCTAACACTTACGCTTACCCTAACCCTAACCCTAAACCTCACCCTAAACCAAACCCTAACCCAAACCCTTACCCTTACACTAACCGTAACCCTAAACCTAACCCTTACGCTAACCCTAACACGTAACCCTAACCCTAACCCTAATCCTAAACCTTACACTTTCCCTAACCCTAACCCTAACCCTAACACTTACCCTTACAATAACCCTAAACCTAACCCTAACCCTAATCCTTACCCTAACCCTAAACCTAACCCTAAACTTAACTGTAAACCTAACCCTAACCCTAAACCTAACCCTAACCCTTACCCTAACCCTAACCCTAACCGTAACCCTAAACCTAACCGTAACCCCAAGCTTAACCCTAACCCTAACCCTTACCCTTACCCTAACCCTAACCCTAATCCTAACCCTAATCCTAACACTAACACCTAACCCTAACGCTAACCCTAATCCTAACCCTTACACTTTCCCTAACCCTAGCCCTAACCCTAACACTTACCCTTACCCTTACACTAACCCTAACCCTAAGCTTAACCCAAATACTTAATCTTACTCTAACCCTAACCCTAAACAAACACTTACCCTTAACCTAACCCTAACCATAACACTTACCCTTACTCTAACCCTAACCCTAACCCTAACCCTTACCCTAACCCTAACCCTAAACCTAACTTTTACCCTTACCCTAACCCTAACCCTAAACGTAACCCTAACCCTAACCCTAACCCTAAACCTTACCCTAAACCTAATCCTAACCCTATCCCTATCCATTACCCTTACCTTAACCATAACCCTAACAATAACCCTAAACCTTATCCAAACCTAAACCTAACCCTATCCCTGTCCCTTACCCTTACCTTAAACACAACCCTAAACCTAACCCTAACCCTAACCCTAAACTCACCCTTACCCAAACCCTAACCCTAACCCTAACATTAATCTTTACCCTAATCCTAAACCTAACCCTAAACCTAACCCTTATCCTTACCCTAAACTTAACCCTAAATGTAACCCTAACCCTAACCCTAAGCCCAACCATAACCCTAACCCTAAACCTTATCCTAAACCTAACCCTAACCCTAACCTTAACCCCAACCCAAAACCTAACCATAACAATAAAAGCAATCCTTACCCTTACCCTAAACCTAACCCTAACACTTACCCTTACCATATCCCTAACCCTTACCCTAACCCTACCACTAAACCTTACCCTTACCCTAACCCTAACCCTAAACTTAACACTAACCCAAACACTAACCCTAACCCTTACCCTTACCCTAACCCTACCCTAAACCAAATACTAACCCAAACCATAACCCCTAACCATAAGCCTAATCCTAACGCTTACCCTTACCCTAACCCTTACCCTAATCCTAACCCTAACCCTAACACTTACCCTTACCCTAACCCTAACCCTAACCCTAAACCTAAATCTAAACATAACCCTAATCATAACCCTAACGATTACCCTTACCCTAACCCTATCCCTAACCCTAACCCTAACCCTAACCCTAACACTTAACCTTACCTAACCCACACCCTAACCCTTACCTTAACCCTAACCCTAACCCTAACCCTAACCCTAACCCTATCCCTTACCCTAACCCGAACACTAACCCTAATCCTTACCTAACCCTAACCCTAAACCTAAACCTAACCCTTACCATTTCCCTAACCCTTACTCTTACCCTAACCCTAACTCTAAACCTAACCCTTAGCCTAACCCTAACCCTAACCCTAACCCTAACCCTAAACCTAAACCTAGCCCTAACCATAACCCTAACCCTAACCCTAACCCTAATCATCACCCACACCCTAACCCTAAACCTAACCCTAAAACTTACCCTTACCCTAACCCTAACCCTCACTCTAACCCAAACCGTAACCCTAACCTAACTCTTACCCTAACCCTAACCCTAACCCTTAGTCTAACCCTAACCCTAAACCTAACCCTAAGCTAAACCCTAACCCTAACCCTAACACTTACCCTTACCCTAACCCTAACCCTAAACTAACCCTAACATTAACCCTAACCCTAAATCTAACCCTAACACTTATGCTTACCCTAACCCTAACCCTAAAACTCACCCTAAACCAAACCCTAACCCAAACCCTTACCCTTGCACTAACCGTAACCCTAAACCTAACCCTTATGCTAACCCTAACACGTAACCCTAACCCTAACCCTAATCCTAATCCTTACACTTTACCTAACCCTAACCCTAACACTTACCCTTACCCTAACCCTAACCCTAACCCTAATCCTTACCCGTACCCTAAGGCTAACCCTAACCATAACCCTAACCCTGACACTTATGCTTACCCTATTCCTAACCCTAAACCTAACCCTAACCCTAACCCTAACCCTTATCCTAACCGTAACCTTAACGCCAACCCTAAACCTAGTCCTAACCCTAACCCTAACACTTGCATTTACCCTAAACCTAACCCTAAACCTAACCCTAACCGTTACCCTTACCCTTACTCTTATCCTAACTCTAAGCCTAACCCTAACCCTAACATTAAACCTTACCCTTACCTTAACCCTAACCCTAACCCTAACACTAACCCTTACCGTTACCCTAACCCTAACCCTACCCCTAACCCTAGCAATTACCCTTACCCTAACCCCAGCCCTAACCCTAACCCTTACCCTAACCTTAAACCTAACCCTAACCCTTACACTAACCCTAACCCTAACCCTAAACCTAACCCAAACCCTAACCCTAACCTTTACCCTAACACAACCCTAACCCTAAACCTGACCCTAATCCTAACCTTAACCCTAACCTTACCCTAACCCTAACCTTAACTGTAACCCTAACCCTTACCCTTACCTTAACCCTAACCCTAACCTTAACCCTAACCCCTAACGCTAACTCTAACCCTAACCCTAACCCCTAACGCTAACCCTAACCCATAACCTAACCCTTACCCTTATCCTAACACTAACCCTAACCTTAACCCTAATCCTAACGCTATCCCTAACCCTAACTGTAACCCCAACACTAAACCTAACCCTAAACCTTACCCTTACCCTAACCCTAACACTAACCCTTACCCTAACCCTAACCCTAACCCTTACCCTAGCCCTTTCCCTAACCCTAACCCTAACCATGACCATAACCCTTACCCTTACCCTTACCCTAACCCTAACCCTAAACCTTACCCTTACCCTAACCCTAACCTAACCCTAACCTAACTGTAAAACTAAACCTAACTCTAACCCTTACCCTTACCCTAACCCTAACCCTAAACCTATCCCTAACACAAACCCTAACCCTTACCCTTACCCTTACCCTAACCCTAACCCTAAACCTAACCCTTACCCTTAACCTAACCAGAACCCTAACCCTATCCCTGTCCATTACCCTTACCTTAACCAAAATCCTAACCCTAACCCTAAAACTTATCCTAACTCTAACCCTAAACCTATCCCTATCCCTTACCCTTACCTTAACCATAACCCTAAACCTAACCCCTAACCCTAACCCTAAACCTTATCCTAACCCTAACCCTAACCCTAACCCTTTCCCTAACCCTAACCCTAACCTTAACCCCAACCCCAAACCTAACCATAACCCTAAACCTAACCCTTACTCTTACCCTAACCCTAACCCTAACACTTACCCTAACCATATCCCTAACCCTTACCCTAACCCTAACCCTAACACTTACCCTTACCCTAACCCTAACCCTAAACTTAACCCTAACCCAAAAACTAACCCTAACCCTTATCCTTACCCTAACACTACCCTAAACCAAACCCTAAGCCTAACACCTAACCATAACCCTAATCCTAACCCTTACCCTTACCCTAACCCTAACCCTAATCCTAACCCTAACCCTAACACTTACCCTTACCTTAATCCTAACCCTAACCCCAAACCTAAATCAAAACATAACCCTAACCATAACCCTAACGCTTACCCTTACCCTAACCCTAACCCTAACACTTAACCTTACCTAACCCAAACCCTAACCATCACCCTAACCCTAAACCTAACCGTAACCCCTAACCCTAACCCTAAACCTGACCTTAGCCCTTACCCTTACCCTTACCCTAATCCTAACCCTAACCCTAACCCTTATTCTAACCCTAATCCTAACCCTAACCCTTACCCTTACCCTAACCCTAACCCTAACCCTAAACCTAAACCTAGCCCTAACCATAAGCCTAACCCTAACCCTAACTCTAATCCTTACCCTCACCCTAACCCTAACCCTAACCCTTACCCTTACCCTAACCCTAAACCTCACTCTAACCCTAACAGTAACCCTAACCTAACCCTTATCCTAACCCTAACCCTAACCCTTACCCTAACCCTAACCCTAACCCTAACCTAAATCCTAACCATAACCCTAACCCTTACCCTTACCCTAACCCTAACCCTAAACCTAAACTAACCCTAACTTTAACCTTAACCCTAAACCTTACCCTAACATTTACGCTTACCCTAACCCTAACCCTAACCCTAACCCTAATCCTTACCCTAACCCTAACCCTAAACCTAACCCTAACCTTAACTGTAAACCTAACCCTAACCTTAACTGTAAACCTAACCCTAAACCTAACCCTAACCCTTACCCTAAACCTAACCCTAAACCTGACCCTAAGCCTAAACCTAAATCTTACCCTTACCCTTAACCTAACTCTAACCATAACCCTAACTGTATACCTTACCCTAACCCTAACCCTATCCCTATCCATTACCCTTAACTTAACCCTAACCCTAACCCTAACCCTAAACCTTATCCTAACCCTAACCCTAACCCTATCCCTATTCCTTACTCTTACATTAACCATAACCCTAAACCTAACCCGTAACCCTAACCCTAACCCTTACCCTAACCTTAACGCTAACCATAACCCTAACCCCTAACCCTAACCCTTACCCTTACCCTAACCCTAACCCGAAATCTAACCCTAACCCTAACCCTAACCCTTACCCTAACCCTTAACCTTACCCTAATCCTAAGTCTAACCCTAACGCTTAGCCTTAACCTAACCATAACCCTAAATTTAATGCTAACCCTAAACCTAACCCTAACCCTTACCCTAACCCCAACCGTAACCCAAATTCTTACCCTAACCCTAACCATAAACCTAACCGTAACCCTAACCTTTCCCTAACCCTTAACCTCACCCTAACCCTAACTCTAACCCTAACCCTTAGCCTTACCGTAACACTAACCCTAACTTTAATGCTAACCCTAAACTTAAAACTAAGCCTTAACCTAATCCCAACCCTAACCCTAATCCTTACCCTAACCCTAAACCTAAACCTAATCCTAACCCTTACCCTTACCCTAACCCTAACCCTCATTCTAACCCTAACCCTAACCCTAACCCTAACCATTACCCTAACCCTAACCCTTATCCTAAACCTAACCCTAACCCTAAGCTTAACCCTAACCCTAACCCTAACATTTACCCTTACCCTAACCCTAACCCTAACCCTAAACTAACCCTAACTTTAACCCTAACCCTAAACCTAACCCTAACCCTTACCCTTACCCTAACCCACCCCTAAAAACAACCCTAAACCAATCCCTAAACCTAACCCTTACCCTTACCCTAACCCTAACCCTAAACCTAACCCTAACCCTAAGCCTAACACCTAACCCTATCCCTAACCCTAATCCTAACCCTTACACTTTCCCTAACCCTATCCCTAACACTTACCCTTACCCTACCCTAACACTAACCCTAAGCCTAACACAAATACTTATCCTTACTCTAACCCTAATCCTTACCCTTACCCTAACCCTAACCCTAACACTTACCCTTACCCTTATCCTAACCCTAACCTTAACCTTAATGTTAACCGTAACCCTAACCCTAACCCTTACCCATTCCCTAACCCTAACGCTAACCCTAACCTTAACCCTAACCCTAACCCTAACCCTAACCCTATCCCTTACCCTTACCCTAACCCTAACCTTAAACCTAACCCTAACCTCAACTCTAACCCTAACCCTAACCCTGACCCTTACCCGAACCCTAACCCTAACATTGACCCCAACCCTAACCCTAACGCTAACCCTAACCTTAACCCTAACCCTAACCCTATCCCTTACCCTTACCCTAACCCTAACCTTAAACCTAACCCTAACCTCAACTCTAACCCTAACCCTAACACTTACCCTTACCATAACCCTAACCCTAACCCTGACCCTTACCCGAACCCTAACCCTAACATTAACCCCAACCCTAAACCTAACCCTAAACCTAACCCTAACCCTAACCCTTACCCTTATCCTAACCCTAACCTTAACCTTAATGCTAACTGTAACCCCAACCCTAACCCTTACCCTTATCCTAACCCTAACCTTAACCTTAATGCTAACTGTAACCCCAACCCTAACCCTTACCCTTTCCCTAACCCTAACGCTAACCCTAACCTTAACCCTAACCCTAACCCTAACCCTAACCCTTACCCTTATGCTAACAATAACCCTAACACTTACCCTTACCCTACCCCTAACCCTAACCCTAACCCTAACCCTTACCCTAACCCTAACCATAACCCTAACCCTAACCCTTACCCTAACCCTAACCCTAACCCTAACCCTTACCCTAACCCTAACCCTAACCCTAAACCTAACCGCAAACCTTAACCCTTATCCTAACACTAACTGTAACCCTATCCCTAACCCTTACCCTTACCCTAACCCTAACCCTAAATCTAACCCTAACCCTAAACCTAACCCTAATCCTTACTCTAACCCTAACCCTAACCCTTACCCTAACCCTAACCCTAAACCTAACATTAACCCTAACCCCAATCCAAACCCTTTCCATTACCCTAACCGTAACACTAACCCTAACACGTAACCCTAACCCTAATCCTAATCGTAACCCTTACACTTAACCTAACCTTAATCCTAACCATAACACTTACCCTTACTCTTACCCTAACCCTAACCCTAAACCTAACCCTAACAATTACCCTTACCCTAATCCTAACCCTAATGCTAAAACTAACCCTAACCCTAACACTAACCCTTACACTTACCCTAACCGTTACCGAACACTAACCCTAAAACTTACCCTTACCCTAACCCTAACCCTAACCCTTCCCCTAACCCTAACCCTAACACTCACCCCTAACCCTAACCCTAACCCTTACCCTTACTGTTACCCTAACCCTAACCCTAACCCTAACCCTTACCCTAACCCTAACCATAACACTTATCCTTACCCTAACCCTAACCCTAACCTTAACCACAACCCTAAACCTAAACCTAACGCTCACCCTTACCCTAACCCTAAACCTAAACCTAACTCTCGCTCTAACCCTTACCCTGCCCTAACCCTAACTCTAACCCTAACCCTAACCCTAACCTTGATGCTAAACCTTACCCTTACCCTAAGCCTAACCTTATCCATAAACCTAACCCTAACCCTATCCCTAACCCTTATCCTTACCCTAACCCTAACCCTACACCTAACCCTCCCTAACCCTAACACTTACCCTTAGCCTAAACATAACCATAACCCTAACCCTAACCCTTACCCTTACCCTAACCATAACCCAAAATGTAACCCTAATCCTTACCCTTACCCTAACCCTAACCCTAAACCTAACCCTAACCCTAACCATAACACCTAACTCTAACCCTAACCCTAACACTTACCCTTTCCCTAACCCTAACCCTTATCCTAACCCTATCCCTAACCATTACCCTTACCCTAACCATAACCCTAACCCTAAACCTAAACCTAACCCTACCCAGAACAGTAACCCTAACCATTACCCTTACCCTAACCCTAACCCTAACACTTAACCATAACCTATCCCTAAATCTTACCCTAACCCTAACCCTAACCCTAACCCTTAAACCTAACCCTAACCCTAACCTTAACCCTAACCCTAACCCTAACCCTAACCCTAAAACTTACCCTTACCCTAAACCGAACCGTAAACCTTACCCTAACCCTAACCCTAATCCTTACCCTTACCTTAACCCTAAACCTAACCCTAACCTCAACCCTAACCCTAACCCTAAACCTTACCCTAAACTTAACCCTAAACCTAACCATAACCCTTATCCTTACCCTAACCCTAACCCTAACCCTAATCCCTAACCCTAAACCTAACCCTTACCCTTACCCTAACCCTAACCCTAACCCTAACGCTTACCCTAACCCTAACCCTAACTCTAACCCTTACCCTTACTCTAACCCTAACCCTAACCTTAACCCCAACCGTAAACCTAACCCTAACACTAACCCTAACCCTTACCCTTACCCTAACCCAAACCCTACCCCTAACCCTAACACTTAACCTTACTGTAAACCCAGCCCTAACCCTAACCCTTACCCTAATCCTAACCCTAACCCTAACCCTAACCCTAAACCTAACCCTAACCCTAACCCTAACCGTTACCATTAACTTAACCCTAAACCTAACCCTAAACCTAAACCTAACCCTTACCTTACCCTAACGCTAACCCTAACCCTAACTCTAACCCTAACACTTATTCTAACTCTAAACCTAACCCTAACCGAAACAGTAACCCTAACCATAAACCTAACCCTAACCATAACCTAACCCTTACCTAACTCTAACCCTAACCCTAACCCTTACACTCACCCTTACCCTAACCCTAACCCTAACCTGAACACCAATCCTAAACCTAAACCTAACCCTAACCATAAACCTTACCCTTACCCTAACAATAAACCTAACCCTAACCCTAACCTTAACCAACCCTTACCCTAACCCCAACCCTAATCCTAACCCTAACCCTTACCCCTACCCTAACACTAAACCTAACCCTAAACCTAACCCTAACCCTTACCCTTAAGCTAAGCCTAACCATAAACCTAACCCTAACCCTAACCTTAACCCCTAACCCTAACCCTAACCCTAACCATTACCCTTACCCTTACCCTAACTCTAACCCTAACCCTAACCCTAACACTTACCCTAACCCTACCCCTAACACTTACCCTTAACCTAACCCTAACCCCAACCTTAACGCCAACCCTAAACATAACCCTAATCCAAAACCTAACCCTTACCCTTACCCTAACCCTAAACCTAACCCTAACAATTACCCTTACCCTAATCCTAACCCTAATGCTAAAACTAACCCTAACCCTAACACTAACACTTACACTTACCCTAACCGTAACCCAACTCTAACCCTAAAACTTACCCTTACCCTAACCCTAACCCTAACCCTTCCCCTAACCCTAACCCTGACACTCACCCCTAACCCTAACCCTAACCCTTACCCTTACTCTTACCCTAACCCTAACCCTAACCATAACCCTTACCCTAACCCTAACCCTAACACTTACCCTTACCCTAACCCTAACCTTAACCACAACCCTAAACCTAAACCTAATGCTCACCCTTACCCTAACCCTAACCCTAAACCTAACTCTAGCTCTAACCCTTACCCTAGACCTAACCCTAACTCTAACCCTAACCCTAACCCTAAACTTAACGCTAAACCTTACCCTTACCCTAAGCCTAACCTTAATCGTAAACCTAACACTAAACCTATCCCTAACCTTTATCCTTACCCTAACCCTAACCCTACACCTAACCCTCCCAAACCCTAACCCTTACCCTTAGCCTAAACATAACCGTAACCCTAACCCTAACCCTTACCCTTACCCTAATCATAACCCAAAATGTAACCCTAATCCTTACCCTTACCCTAACCCTAACCCTAAACCTAACCCTAACCCTAACCCTAACAACTAACCCTAACCCTAACCCTAACACTTACCCTTTCCCTAACCCTAACCCTAATCCTAACCCTATCCCTAACCATTACCCTTACCCTAACCATAACCCTAACCCTAAACCTAAACCTAACCCTACCCAGAACAGTAACCCTAACCCTTACCCTTACCCTATCCCTAACCCTAAACCTAATCCTAACCGTAACACTTAACCTTAACCTATCCCTAACTCTTACCCTAACCCTAACCCTAACCCCTAACCCTAAACCTAACCCTAACCCTACCTTAACCCTAACCCTAACCCTAACCCTAAACCTTACCATTACCCTAAACCGAACCGTAAACCTTACCCTAACCCTGAACCTAATCCTTACCCTTACCTTAACCCTAACCCTAACCCTAACCTCAACCCCAACCCTAACCCTAAACCTTACCCTAAACTTAACCCTAACCCTAACCATAACCCTTATCCTTACCCTAAACCTAACCCTAACCCTAACCCCTAACCCTAACCCTAAACCTTACCCTTACCCTAAACCTAACCCTAACCCTAACACTTACCCTAACCCTAACCCTAACCCTAACTCTAACCCTTACCCTTACCCTAACCATAACCCTAACCTTAACCCCAACCCTAAACCTAACCCTAACACTAACCCTAACCCTTACCCTTACCCTAACCCAAACCCTACCACTACCCTAATACTTACCCTTACCGTAACCCCAGCCCTAACCATAACCCTTACCCTAATCCTAACCCTAACCCTAACCCTAACCGTAAACCTAAACCTAACCCTAAACCTAACCCTTATGCTAACCCTAACACCTAACCCTAACCCTAACCCTAATCCTAACCCTTACACTTACCCTTACCCTAACCCTAACCCTAACCCTAACCCTAATACTTACCCTAAACCTAACCCTAAACCTAACCCTTACCCTAACCCTAAACCTAACCCTAAACTTAACTGTAAACCTAACCCTAACCCTAACCCTAACCCTTACCCTAACCCTAACCCTAAACCTAACCCCAACCCTAACCCTAACCCTTACCCTTACACTTACCCTAACTCTAACCATAACCCTAAACCTTTTCCTAACCCTAACCCTAACCATATCCCTATCCCTTACCCTTACATTAAACATAACCCAAAACCTAACCCCTAACCCTAACCCTAACCCATACCCTAACCTTAACCCTAACCATAACCCTAACCCCTAACCCTAACCCTAACCCTTACCCTAATCCTAACCCTAACCCTAAACTTAACCCTAACCCTAACACTAACCCTAACTCTAACCCTTACCCTTACCCTAACCCTAATCCTAAACCTAACCCTAAACCTTACCCATATCCTAAACCTAACCCTAACCCTTACTGTAACCCTAATCCTTACCCTTACCTTAACCCTAACGCTAACACTTACCCTTACACTAACCCTAAGCCTAAGCGTAAACCTAACCCTAACCCTATCCCTAACACTTACCCTTACCCTAAACCTAACCCTACACCTTACCCTAACCCTAACCCTAACCCTTACACTTACCCTAACCCTAACACTAACCCTAACCCTAAACCTTACACTTACCCTAAACCTAACCCTAACCCTTACCCTAAGCCTAACCAGAACCCTTACCCTTACCTTAACCCTAACGCTAACACTTACCCTTACCCTAACCCTAAGCCTAACTGTAAACCTAACACAAACCCTATACCTAACACTTACTCTTACCCTAACCCTAAACCTACACCTTACCGTAACCCTAACCTAACCTTACCCTAACCCTAACCCTTCCCCTTACCCTAACTCTAACCCTAACCCTAACCCTAAGCCTAACACCTAACCCTAACCCTAATCCTAACCCTTACACTTTCCCTAACCCTAACCCTAACACTTACCCTTAACCTGCCCTAACACTAACCCTAAGCCTAACCCAAATACTTATCCTTACTCTAACCCTAACCCTTACCCTTACCCTACCCCTAACCCTAACACTTACCCTTACCCTTACCCTTACCGTAACATTAACCCTAAACCTAACCCCTAACCCTAATCCTAACCCTAAACTTAACTCTTACCCTTACCCTAACACTAACCCTAACCCTAAACCTAAACCTAGCCCTAACCATAAACCTTATCCTAACCCCAACCCTAACCCTAACCCTAATCCTTACCCTAACCCTAACCCTAACCCTAACCCTTACCCTTACCCTAACCCTAACCCTCACTCTAACCCTAACCGTAACCCTCAATTAACCCTTACCCTAACCCTAACCCTAACCCTTACCCTAACCCTAACCCTAACCCATACCGTTACCCTTATTCTAACCCTTGCCCTTACCTTAACCCTAACCCTTACCATAACCCTAACCCTAAACCTAACCTTAACCCTAACCCTTACCCTTACCATAACCCTAACCCTTACCCTTAACTTAACCCTAACCATAAACCTAACCCTTACCCTAACACTAACCCTTACCCTTACCCTTATCTTAACCCTAACGCTAACACTTACCCTTACCCTACCCTATGCCTAACCGTAAACCTAACCCTAAACCTATTCCTAACACTTACCCTTACCCTAACCATAAACCTACACCTTACCGTATGCCTAACCTAAACCTTACCCTAACCCTAACGCTAACCCTAACCCTAAACTAACCCTAACTTTAACCCTAACCCTAAACCTAACCCTAACATTTACACTTACCCTAACCCTAACCCTTACTCTTACCCTAACCCTAACCCTAAACCTAACCCAAACCCTAACCCTTACACTTTCCCTAATCCTTAACCTTAACCTAACCCTAACTCTAACCCTAACCCTTAGTCTTACCCTAACCGTAACCCTAACTTTAATGCTAACCCTAAACCTAAAACTAACCCCTACCCTGACCCCAACTCTAACCCTAATCCTTACCATAACCCTAACCCTAAACCTAATCCTAACGCTTACCCTTAACCTAACCCTAACCCTCACTCTAACCCTAACCCTAACCCTAACCCTAACCCTTACCCTAACCCTAACCCTAACCCTAACCCTTACCCTAACCATAACCCTAAACCTAACCCTAACCCTAACCCTAACAACTAACCCTAACCCTAACCCTAACACTTACCCTTTCCCTAACCCTAACCCTAATCCTAACCCTATCCCTAACCATTACCCTTACCCTAACCATAACCCTAACCCTAAACCTAAACCTAACCCTACCCAGAACAGTAACCCTAACCCTTACCCTTACCCTATCCCTAACCCTAAACCTAATCCTAACCGTAACACTTAACCTTAACCTATCCCTAACTCTTACCCTATCCCTAACCCTAACCCCTAACCCTAAACCTAACCCTAACCCTACCTTAACCCTAACCCTAACCCTAACCCTAAACCTTACCATTACCCTAAACCGAACCGTAAACCTTACCCTAACCCTGACCCTAATCCTTACCCTTACCTTAACCCTAACCCTAACCCTAACCTCAACCCCAACCCTAACCCTAAACCTTACCCTAAACTTAACCCTAACCCTAACCATAACCCTTATCCTTACCCTAAACCTAACCCTAACCCTAACCCCTAACCCTAACCCTAAACCTTACCCTTACCCTAAACCTAACCCTAACCCTAACACTTACCCTAACCCTAAACCTAACTCTAACCCTTACCCTTACCCTAACCATAACCCTAACCTTAACCCCAACCCTAAACCTAACCCTAACACTAACCCTAACCCTTACCCTTACCCTAACCCAAACCCTACCCCTAACCCTAACACTTACCCTTACCGTAACCCCAGCCCTAACTCTAACCCTTACCCTAATCCTAACCCTAACCCTAACCCTAACCTTAAACCTAACCCTAACCCTAAACCTAACCCTTACCCTTAACCTAACGCTAAACCAAACCCTAAACCTAAACCTAACCCTTACCTTACCCTAACGCTAACCCTAACCCTAACCATAACCATAACGCTTATTCTTACTCTAAACCTAACCCTAACCGCAACAGTAACCCTAACCCTAAACCTAACCCTAACCATAACCTAACCCTTACCTAACTCTAACCCTAACCCTAACCCTTACACTCACCCTTACCCTAACCCTAACCCTAACATGAACACCAATCCTAAACCTAAACCTAACACTAACCATAAACCTGACCCTTACCCTAACAATAAACCTAACCCTAACCCTAACCTTAACCAACCCTTACCCTAACCCTAATCCTAACCCTAACCCTTACCCTTACCCTAACCCTAAACCTAACCCTAAACCTAACCCTATCCCTTACCCTTACACTAAGCCTAACCATAAACCTAACCCTAACCCTAACCCTAACCCCTAACCCTAACCCTAACCCTTACCCTTACCCTTACCCTAACTCTAACCCTAACCCTAACCCTAACACTTACCCTAACCCTAACGCTAACCCTTACCCTTAACCTAACCCTAACCCTAACCTTAACCCCAACCCTAAACATAACCCTAACCCAAAACCTAACCCTTACCCTTACCCTAACCCTAAACCTAACCCTAACAAATACCCTTACCCTAATCCCAACGCTAATGCTAAAACTAACCCTAACCCTAACACTAAACCTTACACTTACACTAACCGTAACCCAACCCTAACCCTAAAACTTACCCTTACCCTAACCCTAACCCTAACCCTTCCCCTAACCCTAACCCTAACACTCACACCTAACCCTAACCCTAACCCTTACCCTTAATCTTACCCTAACCCTAACACTTACCCTAACCCTTACCCTAACCCTAACCCTTATGCTAACCCTAACCCTAACACTTACCCTTACCCTAACCCTAACCCTAACCTTAACCACAACCCTAAACCTAAACCTAACGCTCACCCTTACCCTTACCCTAACCCTAAACCTAACTCTAGCTCTAACCCTTACCCTAGCCCTAACCCTAACTCTAACCCTAACCCTAACCCTAAACTTAACGCTAAACCTTATCCTTACCCTAAGCCTAACCTTCACCGTAAACCTAACCCTAACCCTATCTCTAACCCTTATCCTTACCCTAACCCTAACCCTACACCTAACCCTCCCAAACCCTAACTCTTACCGTTAGCCTAAACATAACCCTAACCCTAACCCTAACCCTTACCCTTACCCTAACCATAACCCAAAATGTAACCCTAATCCTTACCCTTACCCTAACCCAAACCTAAACCTAACCCTAACCCTAAAACTAACACCTAACCCTAACACTTACCCTTTCCCTAACCCTAACCCTAATCCTAACCCTATCCCTAACCATTACCCTTACCCTAACCATAACCCTAACCCTAAACCTAAACCTAACCCTACCCAGAACAGTAACCCTAACACTTACCCTTACCCTAACACTAACCCTAACCCTAACCCTAACCCTAAACCTAAAACTTACCCTTACCCTAACCCTAACCGTAACCCTTCCCCTAACCCTAATCCTAACACTCACCCCTAACCCTAACCCTAACCCTAACCCTTACCCTTACTCTTACCCTAACCCTAACCCTAACCCTTACCCTAACCCTAAACCTAACACTTACCCTTACCCTAACCCTAACCCTAACCTTAACCACAACCCTAAACCTAAACCTAACGCTCACCCTTACCCTAACCCTAACCCTAAACCTAACTCTAGCTCTAACCCTTACCCTAGCCCTAACCCTAACTCTAACCCTAACCCTAACCCTAACCTTAACGCTACACCTTACCCTTACCCTAAGCCTAACCTTAACAGTAAACCTAACCCTAACCCTATCCCTAACCCTTATCCTTACCCTAACCCTAACCCTACACCTAACCCTCCCTAACATTAACCCTTACCCTTAGTCTAAACATAACCCTACCCAGAACAGTAACCCTAACCCTTACCCTTACCCTAACCCTAACCCTAACCCTAAACCTAACACTTAACCTTAACCTATCCCTAACTCTTACCCTAACCCTAACCCCAACCCTAACCCTAACCCTAACCCTAACCCTAACCTTAACCCTAACCCTAACCCTAACCCTAAACCTTACCCTTACCCTAAACTGAAACGTAAAACTTACCCTAACCCTAACCCTAAACCTTACCCTAAACTTAACCCTCACCCTAACCATAACCCTTATCCTTAACCTAACACTAACCCTAACCCCTAACCCTAACCCTAACCCTTACCCTTACCCTAACCATAACTATAACGCTTACCCTAACCCTAACCCTTACTCTAACCCTTACCCTTACCCTAACCCTAAACCTAACCTTAACCCCAACCCTAAACCAAACCCTAACACTAACCCTAACCCTTTCCCTTACCCTAACCCAAACCCTACCCCTAACCGTAACACTTACCCTTAACGTAACCCCAGCCCTAACCCTAACCCTTACCCTAATCCTAACCCTAACCCTAACCCTAAACCTAATCCTAACCCTAACCCTAACCCTAAACCTAACACTAACCCTAACCCTTACTCTTAATCTAACCCTAAACCTAACCCTAAACCTAAACCTAACCCTACCCTGAACAGTAACCCTTACCCTTACCCTTACCCTAACCCTAACCCTAACCCTAACACTTAACCTTGACCTATCCCTAACTCTTACCCTAACCCTAACCCTAACCCTTAACCCTAAACCTAACCCTAACCCTAACTCTAACCTTAACCCTAACCCTAACACTAACCCTAACCCTAAACCTTACCCTTACCCTAAACCGAACCGTAAACCTTACCCTCACCCTAACCCTAATCATTACCCTTACCTTAACCATAAACCTAACCCTAACCTCAACCCTAACCATAACCCTAAACTTAACCCTAAACCTAAACATAACCCTTATCCTTACCCTAACCCTAACCCTAACCCTAACCCCTAACCCTAACCCTGACCTTACCCTTACCCTAACCCTAACCCTAACCCTAACGCTTACCCTAACCCTAACCCTAACTCTAACCCTTACCCTTACCCTAACCCTAACCCTAACCTTAACCCCAACCCTAAACCTAACCCTAACACTAACCCTAAACCTTACCCTTACCCTAACCCAATCCCTACCCCTAACCCTAACACTTACCCTTACCGTAACCCCAGCCCTAACCCTAACCCTTACCTTACCCTAACGCTATCCCTAACCCTAACCATAACCATATCACTTATTCTTACTCTAAATCTAAGCCTAACCGCAACAGTAACCCTAAACCTAAACCTAAACCTAACCCTAACCCTAACCCTAACCCTTACCTAACTCTAACCCTAACCCTAACCCTTACACTCACCCTTACCCTAACCCTAACCCTAACCTGAACACCAATCCTAAACCTAAACCTAAACCTAAACATAAACCTTACCCTTACCCTAACAATAATCCTAACCCTAACCCTAAACTTAACCAACCCTTAAACTAACCCTAATCCTAAGGCTAACCCTTACCCTTACCCTAACACTAAACCTAACCCTAACCCTTACCCTTAACCTAAGCCTAACCATAAACCTAACCCTAACCCTAAACCTAACCATAACCCATAAACCTAACCCTAACAGTAACCCTTACCCTTACCCTTACCCTAACTCTAACCCTAACCCTAACCCTAACACTTACCCTAACCCTAACCCTTACCCTTAACCTAAACCTAACCCTAACCTTAACCCCAACCCTAAACAGAACCCTAACCCAAAACCTAACCCTTACCCTTACCCTAACCCTAACCCTAAGCCTAACACTTACCCTTACCGTAAACCCAAGCCTAACCCTAACCCTTACCCTAACCCTAACCCTAACCCTAACACTTACCCTAACCCTAACCCTAATCCTAACCCCTAACCCTAACCCTTACCCTAACCCTAACCCTAACCCTAACCCTTAACCTTACCCTAACGCAAAACCTAACCTTACCCCTAACCCTAACCCTAGCCCTTGACACTTACCCTTATCATAACCCTAACCCTAAACCTAACCCTTACCCTAACCCTAACCCTTACCCATACCCTAACCCTAACCCTAACCTTAACGCCAACCCTAAACCTAGCCCTAACCCTAACCCTAACCCTTACCCTTACCCTAACCCTAACCCTAAACCTAACCCTAACCTGACCTTAACCCTAACCATTACCTTAACCTTAACCCTAACCTTAACCCTAACCCCTAACCCTAAACCTTACTGTTACCCTAGCCCTAACCCTAACACTAACCCTAACCCTAACCCGTAACCGTAACCCTAACCCTTACCCTTACCTTCATACTAACCCTAAACGTCACGCCAACCCTAACCACGAACCCTAACCCTAACCCTAACCCTAACCCTTACTCTTATCCTAACCCTAACCCTAACCTTACCCCTAACCGTAACCCTAACCCTAACCCTTACCCTTGCCCTAACACTAACCCTAAACCTAACCCTAGCCATATCTCTAAACCTAACCCTTAACCTCAACCTAAACTTAGCCCTAAACATAACCCTAACCCTAACCCTAACCCTAACCCCTAACCCTAACCCTAACCCTACCCTAAACCTAAACCTCACCCTAACCCTACACCTAACCGTAACCCTAACTTTAAACCTAACCCTAACCCTAAACCTTACACTTACCCTTCCCCTAACCTTAACCCTAAACCTAACCCTAACCCTAACCCTAACCCTACACCCTTACCCTTACACTAACCCTAACCCTAACCTTCAGCTAACACTTACACTAACCCTAACCCTAAGCCTTACCCTTACAATAACGCTAACCCTAGCATTAACTCCAACCCTAACACTAAGCCTAACCCCAAACCTTACCCTTACCCTAACTTAAACCATAATCCTAACACTCACCCTAACCTTAACCCTAACCCTTACCCTTACCCTTACCCTAACCCTAACCCTAACCCTAATGCTAAACCTAAACCTAAACCTAACCCTTAACCTAACCCTATCCCTAAACCAAACCTAACCCTAACCCTATCCCTTACCCTTACCTTAATGATAACGTAACCCTAACCCTAACACCTAACTCTAACCCTAACCCTTACCCTTACCCTAACCCTAACCCTAACCCTTACCCTTACCCTAACCTTAACTCTAAACCTAACCATTACCCTTACCTCTACCCTAACAATAATCTTAACCCTAACTCTTACCTCAACCCTAAACCTAACCCTAAACCTTACCCTTACCCTAACCCTAACCCTAAGCTTAACCCTAACCCTTACCCTAACCCTAAACCTTACCCTTACTCTAACCCTAACCATAAACCTAACACTAAACCTAAACCAATCCCTACCCCTAACCCTAACCCTTACCCTAAACCTAACCCTAAACCTAACCTTAACCCTAACCCTTACCCTTATCCTAACCCTAACCTTAACCTTAATGTTAACCGTAACCCTAACCCTAACCCTTACCCATTCCCTAACCCTAACGCTAACCCTAACCTTAACCCTAACCCTAACCCTAACCCTAACCCTATCCCTTACCCTTACCCTAACCCTAACCTTAAACCTAACCCTAACCTCAACTCTAACCCTAACCCTAACCCTGACCCTTACCCGAACCCTAACCCTAACATTGACCCCAACCCTAACCCTAACGCTAACCCTAACCTTAACCCTAACCCTAACCCTATCCCTTACCCTTACCCTAACCCTAACCTTAAACCTAACCCTAACCTCAACTCTAACCCTAACCCTAACACTTACCCTTACCATAACCCTAACCCTAACCCTGACCCTTACCCGAACCCTAACCCTAACATTAACCCCAACCCTAAACCTAACCCTAAACCTAACCCTAACCCTAACCCTTACCCTTATCCTAACCCTAACCTTAACCTTAATGCTAACTGTAACCCCAACCCTAACCCTTACCCTTATCCTAACCCTAACCTTAACCTTAATGCTAACTGTAACCCCAACCCTAACCCTTACCCTTTCCCTAACCCTAACGCTAACCCTAACCTTAACCCTAACCCTAACCCTAACCCTAACCCTTACCCTTATGCTAACAATAACCCTAACACTTACCCTTACCCTACCCCTAACCCTAACCCTAACCCTAACCCTTACCCTAACCCTAACCATAACCCTAACCCTAACCCTTACCCTAACCCTAACCCTAACCCTAACCCTTACCCTAACCCTAACCCTAACCCTAAACCTAACCGCAAACCTTAACCCTTATCCTAACACTAACTGTAACCCTATCCCTAACCCTTACCCTTACCCTAACCCTAACCCTAAATCTAACCCTAACCCTAAACCTAACCCTAATCCTTACTCTAACCCTAACCCTAACCCTTACCCTAACCCTAACCCTAAACCTAACATTAACCCTAACCCCAATCCAAACCCTTTCCATTACCCTAACCGTAACACTAACCCTAACACGTAACCCTAACCCTAATCCTAATCGTAACCCTTAC
This sequence comes from Megascapheus bottae, assembly GCA_024803745.1. NCBI lineage: Eukaryota > Metazoa > Chordata > Mammalia > Rodentia > Geomyidae > Megascapheus > Megascapheus bottae. Next base: position 3,786,697 of record JANJXV010000047.1, on the reverse strand, counting down.
ACTTAACCTAACCTTAATCCTAACCATAACACTTACCCTTACTCTTACCCTAACCCTAACCCTAAACCTAACCCTAACAATTACCCTTACCCTAATCCTAACCCTAATGCTAAAACTAACCCTAACCCTAACACTAACCCTTACACTTACCCTAACCGTAACCGAACACTAACCCTAAAACTTACCCTTACCCTAACCCTAACCCTAACCCTTCCCCTAACCCTAACCCTAACACTCAACCCTAACCCTAACCCTAACCCTTACCCTTACTGTTACCCTAACCCTAACCCTAACCCTAACCCTTACCCTAACCCTAACCATAACACTTATCCTTACCCTAACCCTAACCCTAACCTTAACCACAACCCTAAACCTAAACCTAACGCTCACCCTTACCCTAACCCTAAACCTAAACCTAACTCTCGCTCTAACCCTTACCCTGCCCTAACCCTAACTCTAACCCTAACCCTAACCCTAACCTTGATGCTAAACCTTACCCTTACCCTAAGCCTAACCTTATCCATAAACCTAACCCTAACCCTATCCCTAACCCTTATCCTTACCCTAACCCTAACCCTACACCTAACCCTCCCTAACCCTAACACTTACCCTTAGCCTAAACATAACCATAACCCTAACCCTAACCCTTACCCTTACCCTAACCATAACCCAAAATGTAACCCTAATCCTTACCCTTACCCTAACCCTAACCCTAAACCTAACCCTAACCCTAACCATAACACCTAACTCTAACCCTAACCCTAACACTTACCCTTTCCCTAACCCTAACCCTTATCCTAACCCTATCCCTAACCATTACCCTTACCCTAACCATAACCCTAACCCTAAACCTAAACCTAACCCTACCCAGAACAGTAACCCTAACCATTACCCTTACCCTAACCCTAACCCTAACACTTAACCATAACCTATCCCTAAATCTTACCCTAACCCTAACCCTAACCCTAACCCTTAAACCTAACCCTAACCCTAACCTTAACCCTAACCCTAACCCTAACCCTAACCCTAAAACTTACCCTTACCCTAAACCGAACCGTAAACCTTACCCTAACCCTAACCCTAATCCTTACCCTTACCTTAACCCTAAACCTAACCCTAACCTCAACCCTAACCCTAACCCTAAACCTTACCCTAAACTTAACCCTAAACCTAACCATAACCCTTATCCTTACCCTAACCCTAACCCTAACCCTAATCCCTAACCCTAAACCTAACCCTTACCCTTACCCTAACCCTAACCCTAACCCTAACGCTTACCCTAACCCTAACCCTAACTCTAACCCTTACCCTTACTCTAACCCTAACCCTAACCTTAACCCCAACCGTAAACCTAACCCTAACACTAACCCTAACCCTTACCCTTACCCTAACCCAAACCCTACCCCTAACCCTAACACTTAACCTTACTGTAAACCCAGCCCTAACCCTAACCCTTACCCTAATCCTAACCCTAACCCTAACCCTAACCCTAAACCTAACCCTAACCCTAACCCTAACCGTTACCATTAACTTAACCCTAAACCTAACCCTAAACCTAAACCTAACCCTTACCTTACCCTAACGCTAACCCTAACCCTAACTCTAACCCTAACACTTATTCTAACTCTAAACCTAACCCTAACCGAAACAGTAACCCTAACCATAAACCTAACCCTAACCATAACCTAACCCTTACCTAACTCTAACCCTAACCCTAACCCTTACACTCACCCTTACCCTAACCCTAACCCTAACCTGAACACCAATCCTAAACCTAAACCTAACCCTAACCATAAACCTTACCCTTACCCTAACAATAAACCTAACCCTAACCCTAACCTTAACCAACCCTTACCCTAACCCCAACCCTAATCCTAACCCTAACCCTTACCCCTACCCTAACACTAAACCTAACCCTAAACCTAACCCTAACCCTTACCCTTAAGCTAAGCCTAACCATAAACCTAACCCTAACCCTAACCTTAACCCCTAACCCTAACCCTAACCCTAACCATTACCCTTACCCTTACCCTAACTCTAACCCTAACCCTAACCCTAACACTTACCCTAACCCTACCCCTAACACTTACCCTTAACCTAACCCTAACCCCAACCTTAACGCCAACCCTAAACATAACCCTAATCCAAAACCTAACCCTTACCCTTACCCTAACCCTAAACCTAACCCTAACAATTACCCTTACCCTAATCCTAACCCTAATGCTAAAACTAACCCTAACCCTAACACTAACACTTACACTTACCCTAACCGTAACCCAACTCTAACCCTAAAACTTACCCTTACCCTAACCCTAACCCTAACCCTTCCCCTAACCCTAACCCTGACACTCACCCCTAACCCTAACCCTAACCCTTACCCTTACTCTTACCCTAACCCTAACCCTAACCATAACCCTTACCCTAACCCTAACCCTAACACTTACCCTTACCCTAACCCTAACCTTAACCACAACCCTAAACCTAAACCTAATGCTCACCCTTACCCTAACCCTAACCCTAAACCTAACTCTAGCTCTAACCCTTACCCTAGACCTAACCCTAACTCTAACCCTAACCCTAACCCTAAACTTAACGCTAAACCTTACCCTTACCCTAAGCCTAACCTTAATCGTAAACCTAACACTAAACCTATCCCTAACCTTTATCCTTACCCTAACCCTAACCCTACACCTAACCCTCCCAAACCCTAACCCTTACCCTTAGCCTAAACATAACCGTAACCCTAACCCTAACCCTTACCCTTACCCTAATCATAACCCAAAATGTAACCCTAATCCTTACCCTTACCCTAACCCTAACCCTAAACCTAACCCTAACCCTAACCCTAACAACTAACCCTAACCCTAACCCTAACACTTACCCTTTCCCTAACCCTAACCCTAATCCTAACCCTATCCCTAACCATTACCCTTACCCTAACCATAACCCTAACCCTAAACCTAAACCTAACCCTACCCAGAACAGTAACCCTAACCCTTACCCTTACCCTATCCCTAACCCTAAACCTAATCCTAACCGTAACACTTAACCTTAACCTATCCCTAACTCTTACCCTAACCCTAACCCTAACCCCTAACCCTAAACCTAACCCTAACCCTACCTTAACCCTAACCCTAACCCTAACCCTAAACCTTACCATTACCCTAAACCGAACCGTAAACCTTACCCTAACCCTGAACCTAATCCTTACCCTTACCTTAACCCTAACCCTAACCCTAACCTCAACCCCAACCCTAACCCTAAACCTTACCCTAAACTTAACCCTAACCCTAACCATAACCCTTATCCTTACCCTAAACCTAACCCTAACCCTAACCCCTAACCCTAACCCTAAACCTTACCCTTACCCTAAACCTAACCCTAACCCTAACACTTACCCTAACCCTAACCCTAACCCTAACTCTAACCCTTACCCTTACCCTAACCATAACCCTAACCTTAACCCCAACCCTAAACCTAACCCTAACACTAACCCTAACCCTTACCCTTACCCTAACCCAAACCCTACCACTAACCCTAACACTTACCCTTACCGTAACCCCAGCCCTAACCATAACCCTTACCCTAATCCTAACCCTAACCCTAACCCTAACCGTAAACCTAACCCTAACCCTAAACCTAACCGTTACCCTTAACCTAACGCTAAACCTAACCCTAAACCTAAACCTAACCCTTACCTTACCCTAACGCTAACCCTAACCCTAACCCTAACCATAACGCTTATTCTTACTCTAAACCTAACCCTAACCGCAACAATAACCCTAACCCTAAACCTAACCCTAACCATAACCTAACCCTTACCTAACTCTAACCCTAACCCTAACCCTTACACTCACCCTTACCCTAACCCTAACCCTAACATGAACACCAATCCTAAACCTAAACCTAACACTAACCATAAACCTGACCCTTACCCTAACAATAAACCTAACCCTAACCCTAACCTTAACCAACCCTTACCCTAACCCTAATCCTAACCCTAACCCTTACCCTTACCCTAACCCTAAACCTAACCCTAAACCTAACCCTATCCCTTACCCTTACCCTAAGCCTAACCATAAACCTAACCCTAACCCTAACCCTAACCCCTAACCCTAACCCTTACCCTTACCCTTACCCTAACTCTAACCCTAACCCTAACCCTAATACTTACCCTAACCCTAACGCTAACCCTTACCCTTAACCTAACCCTAACCCTAACCTTAACCCCAACCCTAAACATAACCCTAACCCAAAACCTAACCCTTACCCTTACCGTAACCCTAAACCTAACCCTAACAAATACCCTTACCCTAATCCCAACGCTAATGCTAAAACTAACCCTAACCCTAACACTAAACCTTACACTTACACTAACCGTAACCCAACCCTAACCCTAAAACTTACCCTTACCCTAACCCTAACCCTAACCCTTCCCCTAACCCTAACCCTAACCCTAACCCTAACCCCTAACCCTAACCCTAACCCTACCCTAAACCTAAACCTCACCCTAACCCTACACCTAACCGTAACCCTAACTTTAAACCTAACCCTAACCCTAACCCTTACACTTACCCTTCCCATAATCTTAACCCTAAACCTAACCCTAACCCTAACCCTAACCCTACACCCTTACCCTTACCCTAACCCGAAACCTAACCCTAAACCTTACCCTAAACCTAACCCTAACCCTATCAATATCCATTATCCTTACATTAACCATAACCCGAACCCTAACCCTAAACCTAACCGTAACCCTAACTGTAAACCTAACCTTAACCCTAACCCTAACCCTAACCCTTACCCTTACCCTAACCCTAACCCTAAACATAACCCTAACCCTACACCCTTACCCTTATCCTTACCCTAACCCTAACCCTAACCCTAACTCTAACCCTTACCCTTACCCTAACCCTAACCCTAACCTTAACCCCAACCCTAAACCTAACCCTAACACTAACCATAACCCTTACCCTTACCGTAACCCAAAACCTACCCCTAACCCTAACACTTACACTTACCGTAACACCAGCCCTAATCCTAACCCTTACCCTAACCCTAACCCTTACCCTTACCCTAAAGCTAACCCTAACCCTAACCCTAACCGTAACCTTAACACATACCCTTACGCTAACCCTAACCGTAACCATAATTGTACCCTAAACCTAACCCTAACCCTGACCCTAAACCTTACCCTAACCCTAACCCTAACCCTTACCCTTACCCTAACCCTAACCCTAACCTTAACCCCAACCCTAACCATAACTTAATCCTAACCCTAACCCTAACCCTAATCCTAACCCTAAACCTAACCCTAAGCCTAATCCTAACCCTTACCCTAACCCTAACCCTAATTCTAACCCTAACCCTTACGCTTACCCTAACCCTAACCCTAAACCTAAACCTAACCCTAACCCGAACCCGAACACTTACCCTTACCCTAACACTAATCCTAACCCTAACACTAATCATTACCCTAACCCTAACCCTAACCCTTACCTTTTCCCTAAGCCTAAACCTAACCCTAATCCTAAGCCTTACCCTTCCCCTAACCCTAACCCTAATCCTAACCCTAACCCTAACCCTACCCCTAAACCTAACACTTACCCTTACCCTAACCCTAACCATAACCCTAAACCTACCCATTACCCTAACCCTAACCCTCACTCTAACCCTAACCCTAACCTTACCCTTACATTAATCCTAACCCTAACCCTAAATTTAACCCTAACCCTAAACCTAACCATAACACTTACCCTTATCCTAACCCTAACCCTAAACCTAACCCTAAACCAAACCCTAACCCTAAACCTTACCCTTACCCTAACACTAACCCTAAGCCCTAACCCTAATCCTAACCCCTAATCCTAACCCTAACCCTAATCCTAACCCTTATACTTTCCCTAACCTTAACCCTAACCCTAACACTTACCCTTACCCTTACCCTAACCCTAACCTAACCCTAATCTAACCCTTACCCTTACCCTAACCCTAACCCTAAACCTAACCCTTACCCTAACCCTAAACCTAACCCTAACCCTAACTGTAAACCTAACCCTAACCTTAACCCTAACCCTTACCCTTATCCTAACTCTAACCCTAAACCTAACCCTAACACTAACCCTAACCCTAAACCTTATCCTTGCCCTAACCCTAACCCTAACCCGAACCCTAAACCTTACTCTAACCCTAACCCTAACCCTATCCCTATCCATTACCCTTACCTTAACCATAACACTAACCCTAACCGTAAACCTTACCCTAAACCTAACCCTAAACCTATCCCTATCGCTTACCATTACCTTAACCATAACACTAAACATAACCCCTAACCCTAAACCTATCCCTTACCCTTTCCTTAACCCTAACCCTAACCCTAACCCTAACCCTAAACCTTATCCTAAACCTAACCCTAACCCTATACCTATCACTTACCCTTACCTTAACCATAACCCTAAACCTAACTGCTAAACCTAACCCTAAACCTTACCCTTACCTTAACCCTAATCATAACTCTAACGCCTAACCCTAATCCTAACCCTTACCCTTACCCTAACCCTAACTCTCACTCTAACGCTAACCGTAACACAAACCTAACCCTTACCCTAAACCTAACCCTAACCCTTACCCTAACCCTAACCCTAATCCTAAGCTAAACCTTAACCCTAAACCTTACCCTTACCCTAACCCCAACCCTAACCCTAAACTAACCCTAACTTTAACCCTAACCATAAACTTAACCCTAACACTTACGCTTACCCTAACCCTAACCCTAAACCTCACCCTAAACCAAACCCTAACCCTAACCCTTACCCTTACCCTAACCCTAACCCTAAACCTAACCCTTACGCTAACCCTAACACCTAACCCTAACCCTAACACTAATCCTAACCCTTACACTTTCCCTAACCCTAACCCTAACCCCAACCCTAACACTTACCCTTACCCTAATCCTAACCCTAACCCTAACACTAATATTTACCCGAAACCTAAACCTAAACCTAACCCTTACCCTAACCCTAAACCTAACCCTAACCTTAACTGTAAACCTAACCCTAACCCTAACCCTAACCCTTACCCTCACCCTAACCCTAACCCTAACCCTAACCCTTACCTTTACACTTACCCTAACTCTAACCCTAACCCTAACCCTAAACCTTACCCTAACCCTAACCCTAACCCTAACCCTATCCCTATCCATTACTCTTACCTTAACCATAACCCTAACCCTAACCCTAAAACTTATCCTAACCATAACCCTAACCCTATCCCTATCCCTTACCCTTACATTAACCATAACCCAAAACCTAACCCCTAACCCTAACCCTAACCCTTAACCTAACCTTAACCCTAAACATAACCCTAACCCCTAACCCTAACCCTTACCCTTACCCTATCCCGAACCCTAATCCTAAACTTAACCCTAACCCTAACACTAACCCTAACTCTAACCCTTACCCTTACCCTAACCCTAATCCTAAACCTAACCCTAAACCTTACCCTTATCCTAAAACTAATCCTAACCCTTACCCTAACCCTAACCATAAACCTTACCCTTACCTTAACCCTAACGCTAACACTTACCCTTACCCTAACCCTAAGCCTAAGCGTAAACCTAACCCTAACCCTATACCTAACACTTACCCTTCCCCTAACCCTAACTCTACACCTTACCCTAACCCTAAACCTAACCCTAACACTTACCCTTACCCTAACCCTAACCCTAACCCTAATACTTACCCTAAACCTAAACCTAAACCTAACCCATACCCTAACCCTAAACCTAACCCTAACCTTAACTGTAAACCTAACCCTAACCCTAACCCTAACCCTTACCCTAACCCTAAACCTAACCCTAACCCTAACCCTAACCCTAACCCTAACCCTTAACCTTACACTTACCCTAACTCTAACCATAACCCTAACCCTAAACCTTACCCTAACCCTAACCCTAACCCTATCCCTATCCATTACCCTTACTTTAACCATAACCCTAACCATAACCCTAAACCTTATCCTAACCCTAACCCTAACCCTATCCATATCCCTTACCCTTACATTAAACATAACCCAAAACCTAACCCCTAACCCTAACCCTAACCCTTACCCTAAACTTAACCCTAACCATAACCGTAACCCCTAACCCTAACCCTTACCCTTACCCTAATCCTAACCCTAATTCTAAACTTAACCCTAACCCTAACACTAACCCTAACTCTAACCCTTACCCTTACCCTAACCCTAATCCTAATCCTAAACCTAACCCTAAACCTTACCCTTATCCTAAACCTAACCCTAACCCTTACTGTAACCCTAATCCTTACCCTTACCTTAACCCTATCCCTAACACTTACCCTTACCCTAAACCTAACCCTACACCTTACCCTAACCCTAACCCTAACCCTTATACTTACCCTAACCCTAACACTAACCCTAACCCTAAACGTTACACTTACCCTAAACCTAACCCTATCCCTAAACTAACCCTAACCATAACCCTAACGCCTAACCGTAACCCTTATACTTATCCTAATCCTAACCCTAACCCTAAACCTAACCCTAACCCTAACCCTAACCCTAAACCTTACCCTTACCCTAACCCTAACTCTAACGCTAACCCTTAGCCTTAACCTAACCCTAACCCTAACTTTAATGCTAACCCTAAACCTACACCTTACCCTAACCCTAACCCTAACCCTTACCCCTACCCTAACCCTAACCATAACACTAAACCTTACCCTTACCCTAAACCTAACCCTAACCCTTACCCTAACCCTAACCCTAACCCTTATTCTTACCTTAACACTAACCCTAACCCTAACCCTAACCCATACCATTACCCTTACTCTAACCCTTACCCTTACCTTAACCCTAAACCTTACCATAACCCTAACCCTAAACCTAAACTTAAGGCTAACCCTTACGCTTACCATAACCCTAACCCTTACCCTTAACTTAACCCTAACCCTAAATCTAACCCTTGCCCTAACCCTAACCCGAACCCTTACCCTTACCTTAACCCTAACGCTAACACTTACCCTTACCCTACCCTAAGCCTAACCGTAAACCTAACCCTAAACCTATTCCTAACACTTACCCTTACCCTAACCCTAAACCTACACCTTACCGTAACCCTAACCTAACCCTTACCCTAACCCTAACCATAACCCTAACCCTAACCCTAACCCTAAGCTTAA
>JANJXV010000047.1:3720000-3765000 GCA_024803745.1 Megascapheus bottae | reverse complement strand
AACCTAACCCTAACAAATACCCTTACCCTAATCCCAACGCTAATGCTAAAACTAACCCTAACCCTAACACTAAACCTTACACTTACCCTAACCGTAACCCAACCATAACCCTAAAACTTACCCTTACCCTAACCCTAACCCTAACCCTTCCCCTAACCCTAACCCTAACACTCACACCTAACCCTAACCCTAACCCTTACCCTTAATCTTACCCTAACCCTAACCCTTACCCTAACCCTTACCCTAACCCTAACCCTTATGCTAACCCTAACCCTAACATTTACCCTTACCCTAACCCTAACCCTAACCTTAACCACAACCCTAAACCTAAACCTAACGCTCACCCTTACCCTAACCCTAACCCTAAACCTAACTCTAGCTCTAACCCTTACCCTAGCCCTAACCCTAACTCTAACCCTAACCCTAACCCTAAACTTAACGCTAAACCTTATCCTTACCCTAAGCCTAACCTTCACCGTAAACCTAACCCTAACCCTATCTCTAACCCTTATCCTTACCCTAACCCTAACCCTACACCTAACCCTCCCAAACCCTAACTCTTACCGTTAGCCTAAACATAACCCTAACCTAACCCTAACCCTTACCTAACTCTAACCCTAACCCTAACCCTTACACTCACCCTTACCCTAACCCTAACCCTAACCTGAACACCAATCCTAAACCTAAACCTAACCCTAACCATAAACCTTACCCTTACCCTAACAATAAACCTAACCCTAACCCTAACCTTAACCAACCCTTACCCTAACCCCAACCCTAATCCTAACCCTAACCCTTACCCCTACCCTAACACTAAACCTAACCCTAAACCTAACCCTAACCCTTACCCTTAAGCTAAGCCTAACCATAAACCTAACCCTAACCCTAACCTTAACCCCTAACCCTAACCCTAACCCTAACCATTACCCTTACCCTTACCCTAACTCTAACCCTAACCCTAACCCTAACACTTACCCTTACCCTACCCCTAACACTTACCCTTAACCTAACCCTAACCCCAACCTTAACGCCAACCCTAAACATAACCCTAATCCAAAACCTAACCCTTACCCTTACCCTAACCCTAAACCTAACCCTAACAATTACCCTTACCCTAATCCTAACCCTAATGCTAAAACTAACCCTAACCCTAACACTAACACTTACACTTACCCTAACCGTAACCCAACTCTAACCCTAAAACTTACCCTTACCCTAACCCTAACCCTAACCCTTCCCCTAACCCTAACCCTGACACTCACCCCTAACCCTAACCCTAACCGTTACCCTTACTCTTACCCTAACCCTAACCCTAACCATAACCCTTACCCTAACCCTAACCCTAACACTTACCCTTACCCTAACCCTAACCTTAACCACAACCCTAAACCTAAACCTAACACTCACCCTTACCCTAACCCTAACCCTAAACCTAACTCTAGCTCTAACCCTTACCCTAGACCTAACCCTAACTCTAACCCTAACCCTAACCCTAAACTTAACGCTAAACCTTACCCTTACCCTAAGCCTAACCATAATCGTAAACCTAACCCTAAACCTATCCCTAACCTTTATCCTTACCCTAACCCTAACCCTACACCTAACCGTCCCAAACCCTAACCCTTACCCTTAGCCTAAACATAACCGTAACCCTAACCCTAACCCTTACCCTTACCCTAACCATAACCCAAAATGTAAACCTAATCCTTACCCTTACCCTAACCCTAACCCTAAACCTAACCCTAACCCTAACCCTAACAACTAACCCTAACCCTAACCCTAACACTTACCCTTTCCCTAACCCTAACCCTAATCCTAACCCTATCCCTAACCATTACCCTTACCCTAACCATAACCCTAACCCTAAACCTAAACCTAACCCTACCCAGAACAGTAACCCTAACCCTTACCCTTACCCTATCCCTAACCCTAACCCTAATCCTAACCCTAACACTTAACCTTAACCTATCCCTAACTCTTACCCTAACCCTAACCCTAACCCTAACCCTAAACCTTACCCTTACCCTAAACCGAACCGTAAACCTTACCCTAACCCTGACCCTAATCCTTACCCTTACCTTAACCCTAAACCTAACCCTAACCTCAACCCCAACCCTAACCCTAAACCTTACCCTAAACTTAACCCTAACCTTAACCCCAACCCTAAAGCTAACCCTAACACTAACCCTAACCCTTACCCTTACCCTAACCCAAAACCTACCCCTAACCCTAACACTTACCCTTACCGTAACCCCAGCCCTAACCCTAACCCTTACCCTAATCCTAACCCTAACCCTAACCCTAACCTTAAACCTAACCCTAACCCTAACCCTAACCCTTACCCTTAACCTAACGCTAAACCTAACCCTAAACCTAAACCTAACCCTTACCTTACCCTAACGCTAACCCTAACCCTAACCATAACCATAACGCTTATTCTTACTCTAAACCTAACCCTAACCGCAACAGTAACCCTAACCCTAAACCTAACCCTAACCATAACCCTAACCCTTACCTAACTCTAACCCTAACCCTAACCCCTACACTCACCCTTACCTTAACCCTAACCCTAACCTGAACACCAATCCTAAACCTAAACCTAACACTAACCATAAACCTGACCCTTACCCTAACAATAAACCTAACCCTAACCCTAACCTTAACCAACCCTTACCCTAACCCTAATCCTAACCCTAACCCTTACCCTTACCCTAACCCTAAATCTAACCCTAAACCTAACCCTATCCCTTATCCTTACCCTAAGCCTAACCATAAACCTAATCCTAAACCTAACCCTAACCCCTAACCCTAACCCTAAACCTTACCCTTACCCTTACCCTAACTCTAACCCTAACCCTAACCCTAACACTTATCCTAACCCTAACCCTAACCCTTACCCTTAACCTAACCCTAACCCTAACCTTAACCCCAACCCTAAACATAACCCTAACCCAAAACCTAACCCTTACTCTTACCCTAACCCTAAACCTAACCCTAACAAATACCCTTACCCTAATCCCAACGCTAATGCTAAAACTAACCCTAACCCTAACACTAAACCTTACACTTACCCTAACCGTAACCCAACCATAACCCTAAAACTTACCCTTACCCTAACCCTAACCCTAACCCTTCCCCTAACCCTAACCCTAACACTCACACCTAACCCTAACCCTAACCCTTACCCTTAATCTTACCCTAACCCTAACCCTTACCCTAACCCTTACCCTAACCCTAACCCTTATGCTAACCCTAACCCTAACATTTACCCTTACCCTAACCCTAACCCTAACCTTAACCACAACCCTAAACCTAAACCTAATGCTCACCCTTACCCTAACCCTAACCCTAAACCTAACTCTAGCTCTAACCCTTACCCTAGCCCTAACCCTAACTCTAACCCTAACCCTAACCCTAAACTTAACGCTAAACCTTATCCTTACCCTAAGCCTAACCTTCACCGTAAACCTAACCCTAACCCTATCTCTAACCCTTATCCTTACCCTAACCCTAACCCTACACCTAACCCTCCCAAACCCTAACTCTTACCGTTAGCCTAAACATAACCCTAACCCTAACCCTAACCCTTACCCTTACCCTAACCATAACCCAAAATGTAACCCTAATCCTTACCCTTACCCTAACCCAAACCTAAACCTAACCCTAAACCTAACACTAACACCTAACCCTAACCCTAACCCTAACACTTACCCTTTCCCTAAACCTAACCCTAATCCTAACCCTATCCCTAACCATTACCCTTACCCTAACCATAACCCTAACCCTAAACCTAAACCTAACCCTACCCAGAACAGTAACCCTAACACTTACCCTTACCCTAACACTAACCCTAACCCTAACCCTAACCCTAAACCTAAAACTTACCCTTACCCTAACCCTAACCCTAACCCTTCCCCTAACCCTAATCCTAACACTCACCCCTAAACCTAACCCTAACACTTACCCTTACTCTTACCCTAACCCTAACCCTAACCCTAACCCTTACCCTAACCCTAACCCTAACACTTACCCTTACCCTAACCCTAACCCTAACCTTAACCACAACCCTAAACCTAAACCTAACGCTCACCCTTACCCTAACCCTAACCCTAAACCTAACTCTAGCTCTAACCCTTACCCTAGCCCTAACCCTAACTCTAACCCTAACCCTAACCCTAACCTTAACGCTACACCTTACCCTTACCCTAAGCCTAACCTTAACAGTAAACCTAACCCTAACCCTATCCCTAACCCTTATCCTTACCCTAACCCTAACCCTACACCTAACCCTCCCTAACATTAACCCTTACCCTTAGTCTAAACATAACCCTACCCAGAACAGTAACCCTAACCCTTACACTTACCCTAACCCTAACCCTAACCCTAAACCTAACACTTAACCTTAACCTATCCCTAACTCTTACCCTAACCCTAACCCCAACCCTAAACCCTAACCCTAACCCTAACCCTAACCCTAACCTTAACCCTAACCCTAACCCTAACCCTAAGCCTTACCCTTACCCTAAACTGAAACGTAAACCTTACCCTAACCCTAACCCTAAACCTTACCCTAAACTTAACCCTCACCCTAACCATAACCCTTATCCTTACCCTAACCCTAACCCTAACCCCTAACCCTAACCCTAACCCTTAACCTTACCATAACCATAACCATAACGCTTACCCTAACCCTAACCCTAACTCTAACCCTTACCCTTACCCTAACCCTAAACCTAACCTTAACCCCAACCCTAAACCAAACCCTAACACTAACCCTAACCCTTTCCCGTACCCTAACCCAAACCCTACCCCTAACCGTAACACTTACCCTTAACGTAACCCCAGCCCTAACCCTAACCCTTACCCTACTCCTAACCCTAACCCTAACCCTAAACCTAATCCTAACCCTAACCCTAACCCTAAACCTAACACTAACCTTAACCCTTACTCTTAATCTAACCCTAAACCTAACCCTAAACCTAAACCTAACCCTACCCTGAACAGTAACCCTTACCCTTTCCCTTACCCTAACCCTAACCCTAACCTAACCCTTAACCCTAAACCTAACCCTAACCCTAACCCTAACCTTAACCCTAACCCTAACACTAACCCTAACCCTAAACCTTACCCTTACCCTAAACCGAACCGTAAACCTTACCCTCACCCTAACCCTAATCATTACCCTTACCTTAACCATAAACCTAACCCTAACCTCAACCCTAACCATAACCCTAAACCTTACCCTAAACTTAACCCTAAACCTAAACATAACCCTTATCCTTACCCTAACCCTAACCCTAACCCTAACCCTAACCCCTAACCCTAACCCTGACCCTTACCCTTACCCTAACCCTAACCCTAACCCTAACGCTTACCCTAACCCTAACCCTAACTCTAACCCTTACCCTTACCCTAACCCTAACCCTAACCTTAACCCCTAAACCTAACCCTAACACTAACCCTAAACCTTACCCTTACCCTAACCCAATCCCTACCCCTAACCCTAACACTTACCCTTACCGTAACCCCAGCCCTAACCCTAACCCTTACCTTACCCTAACCCTATCCCTAACCCTAACCATAACCATAACACTTATTCTTACTCTAAATCTAAACCTAACCGCAACAGTAACCCTTAACCTAAACCTAAACCTAACCCTACCCCTAACCCTAACCCTTACCTAACTCTAACCCTAACCCTAACCCTTACACTCACCCTTACCCTAACCCTAACCCTAACCTGAACACCAATCCTAAACCTAAACCTAACCCTAACCATAAACCTTACCCTTACCCTAACAATAAACCTAACCCTAACCCTAAACTTAACCAACCCTTACACTAACCCTAATCCTAAGCCTAACCCTTACCCTTACCCTAACACTAAACCTAACCCTAACCCTTACCCTTAACCTAAGCCTAACCATAAACCTAACCCTAACCCTAAACCTAACCATAACCCATAAACCCAACCCTAACACTAACCCTTACCCTTACCCTTACCCTAACTCTAACCCTAACCCTAACCCTAACACTTACCCTAACCCTAACCCTTACCCTTAACCTAACCCTAACCCTAACCTTAACCCCAACCCTAAACAGAACCCTAACCCAAAACCTAACCCTTACCCTTACCCTAACCCTAACCCTAAGCCTAACACTTACACTTACCGTAAACCCAAGCCTAACCCTAACCCTTACCCTAACCCTAACCCTAACCCTAACACTTACCCTAACCCTAACCCTAATCCTAACCCCTAACCCTAACCCTTACCCTAACCCTAACCCTAACCCTAACCCTTAACCTTACCCTAACGCAAAACCTAACCTTACCCCTAACGGTAACCCTAGCCCTTGACACTTACCCTTATCATAACCCTAACCCTAAACCTAACCCTAACCCTAACCCTAACCCTTACCCTAACCCTAACCCTTACCCTTACCCTAACCCTAACCCTAACCCTAACCTTAACGCCAACCCTAAACCTAGCCCTAACCCTAACCCTAACCCTTACCCTTACCCTAACCCTAACCCTAAACCTAACCCTAACCTGAACCTTAACCCTAACCATTACCTTAACCTTAAACCTAACCTTAACCCTAACCCCTAACCCTAAACCTTACTGTTACCCTAGCCCTAACCCTAACGCTAACCCTAACCCTAACCCGTAACCGTAACCCTAACCCTTACCCTTACCTTCACACTAACCCTAAACGTCACGCCAACCCTAACCACGAACCCTAACCCTAACCCTAACCCTAACCCTTACTCTTATCCTAACCCTAACCCTAACCTTACCCCTAACCGTAACCCTAACCCTCACCCTTACCCTTGCCCTAACACTAACCCTAAAACTAACCCTAGCCATATCTCTAAACCTAACCCTTAACCTCAACCTAAACTTAGCCCTAAACATAACCCTAACCCTAACCCTAACCCTAACCCCTAACCCTAACCCTAACCCTACCCTAAACCTAAACCTCACCCTAACCCTACACCTAACCGTAACCCTAACTTTAAACCTAACCCTAACCCTAACCCTTACACTTACCCTTCCCCTAACCTTAACCCTAAACCTAACACTAACCCTAACCCTAACGCTACACCCTTACCCTTACCCTAACCCTAACCCTAACCCTAAAACATACCCTAAACCTAACCCTAACCCTATCCATATCCATTACCCTTACCTTAACCATAACCCGAACCCTAACCCTAAACCTAACCGTAACCCTAACTGTAAACCTAACCTTAAACCTAACCCTAACCCTAACCCTTACCCTTACCCTAACCCTAACCCTAAACCTAACCCTAACCCTACACCCTTACCCTTATCCTTACCCTAACCCTACCCCTAACTCTAACCCTTACCCTTACCCTAACCCTAACCCTAACCTTAACCCCAACCCTAAACCTAACCCTAACACTAACCATAACCCTTACCCTTACCGTAACCCAAAACCTACCCCTAACCCTAACACTTACCCTTACCGTAACACCAGCCCTAACCCTAACCCTTACCCTAACCCTAACCCTTACCCTTACCCTAATGCTAACCCTAACCCTAACCCTAACCGTAACCTTAACACATACCCTTACGCTAACCCTAACCGTAACCATAATTGTACCCTAAACCTAACCCTAACCCTGACCCTAACCCTTACCTTAACCCTAACCCTAACCCTTACCCTTACCCTAACCCTAACCCTAACCCTAACCTTAACCCCAACCCTAACCCTAACCCTAATCCTAACCCTAACCCTAACCCTAATCCTAACCCTAAACCTAACCCTAAGCCTAATCCTAACCCTTACCCTAACCCTGAACCTAATTCTAACCCTAACCCTTACGCTTACCCTAACCCTAACCCTAAACCTAAACCTAACCCTAACCCGAACCGGAACACTTACCCTTACCCTAACACTAATCCTAACCCTAACCCTAATCATTACCCTAACCCTAACCCTAACCCTTACCGTTTCCCTAAGACTAACCCTAACCCTAATTCTAAGCCTTCCCCTTCCCCTAACCCTAACCCTAATCCTAACCCTAACCCTAACCCTAACCCTAAACCTAACACTTACCCTTACCCTAACCCTAACCCTAACCCTAAACCTACCCATTACCCTAACCCTAACCCTCACTCTAACCCTAACCCTAACCTTACGCTTACATTAATCCTAACCCTAACCCTAAATTTAACCCTAACCCTAAACCTAACCCTAACACTTACCCTTATCCTAACCCTAACCCTAAACCTAACCCTAAACCAAACCTTAACCATAAACCTTACCCTTACCCTAACACTAACCCTAAGCCCTAACCCTAATCCTAACCCCTAATCCTAACCCTAACCCTAATCCTAACCCTTATACTTTCCCTAACCTTAACCCTAACCCTAACACTTACCCTTACCCTTACCCTAACCCTAACCTAACCCTAATCTAACCCTTACCCTTACCCTAACCCTAACCCTAAACCTAACACTTACCCTAACCCTAAACCTAACCCTAACCCTAACTGTAAACCTAACCCTAACCTTAACCCTAACCCTTACCCTTATCCTAACTCTAACCCTAAACCTAACCCTAACACTAACCCTAACCCTAAACCTTATCCTTGCCCTAACCCTAACCCTAACCCGAAACCTAAACCTTACTCTAACCCTAACCCTAACCCTATCCCTATCCATTACCCTTACCTTAACCATAACACTAACCCTAACCGTAAACCTTACCCTAAACCTAACCCTAAACCTATCCCTATCGCTTACCCTTACCTTAACCATAACACTAAACATAACCCCTAACCCTAAACCTATCCCTTACCCTTTCCTTAACCCTAACCCTAACCCTAACCCTAACCCTAAACCTTATCCTAAACCTAACCCTAACCCTATACCTATCACTTACCCTTACCTTAACCATAACCCTAAACCTAATTGCTAAACCTAACCCTAAACCTTACCCTTACCTTAACCCTAATCGTAACTCTAACGCCTAACCCTAACCCTAACCCTTACCCTTACCCTAACCCTAACTCTCACTCTAACGCTAACCGTAACACAAACCTAACCCTTACCCTAAACCTAACCCTAACCCTTACCCTAACCCTAACCCTAATCCTAAGCTAAACCCTAACCCTAACCCTTACCCTTACCCTAACCCCAACCCTAACCCTAAACTAACCCTAACTTTAACCCTAACCATAAACCTAACCCTAACACTTACGCTTACCCTAACCCTAACCCTAAACCTCACCCTAAACCAAACCCTAACCCTAACCCTTACCCTTACCCTAACCCTAACCCTAAACCTAACCCTTACGCTAACCCTAACACCTAACCCTAACCCTAACACTAATCCTAACCCTTACACTTTCCCTAACCCTAACCCTAACCCCAACCCTAACACTTACCCTTACCCTAATCCTAACCCTAACCCTAACACTAATATTTACCCGAAACCTAAACCTAAACCTAACCCTTACCCTAACCCTAAACCTAACCCTAACCTTAACTGTAAACCTAACCCTAACCCTAACCCTAACCCTTACCCTCACCCTAACCCTAACCCTAACCCTAACCCTTACCCTTACACTTACCCTAACTCTAACCCTAACCCTAACCCTAAACCTTACCCTAACCCTAACCCTAACCCTATCCCTATCCATTACTCTTACCTTAATCATAACCCTAACCCTAACCCTAAAACTTATCCTAACCGTAACCCTAACCCTATCCCTATCCCTTACCCTTACATTAACCATAACCCAAAACCTAACCCCTAACCCTAACCCTAACCCTTAACCTAACCTTAACCCTAAACATAACCCTAACCCCTAACCCTAATCCTTACCCTTACCCTAACCCGAACCCTAATCCTAAACTTAACACTAACCCTAACACTAACCCTAACTCTAACCCTTACCCTTACCCTAACCCTAATCCTAAACCTAACCCTAAACCTTACCCTTATCCTAAAACTAATCCTAACCCTTACCCTAACCCTAACCCTAAACCTTACCCTTACCTTAACCCTAACGCTAACACTTACCCTTACCCTAACCCTAAGCCTAAGCGTAAACCTAACCCTAACCCTATACCTAACACTTACCCTTCCCCGAACCCTAACTCTACACCTTACCATAACCCTAAACCTAACCCTAACACTTACCCTTACCCTAACCCTAACCCTAACCCTAATACTTACCCTAAACCTAAACCTAAATCTAACCCATACCCTAACCCTAAACCTAACCCTAACCTTAACTGTAAACCTAACCCTAACCCTAACCCTAACCCTTACCCTAACCCTAACCCTAAACCTAACCCTAACCCTAAACCTAACCCTATCCATATCCCTTACCCTTACATTAAACATAACCCAAAACCTAACCCCTAACCCTAACCCTAACCCTTACCCTAACCTTAACCCTAACCATAACCGTAACCCCGAACCCTAACCCTTACCCTTACCCTAATCCTAACCCTAATTCTAAACTTAACCCTAACCCTAACACTAACCCTAACTCTAACCCTTACCCTTACCCTAACCCTAACCCTAATCCTAAACCTAACCCTAAACCTTACCCTTATCCTAAACCTAACCCTAAACCTTACTGTAACCCTAATCCTTACCCTTACCTTAACCCTAACGCTAACACTTACCCTTACACTAACCCTAAGCCTAAGCGTAAACCTAACCCTAACCCTATCCCTAACACTTACCCTTACCCTAAACCTAACCCTACACCTTAACCTAACCCTAACCCTAACCCTTACACTTACCCTAACCCTAACACTAACCCTAACCCTAAACCTTACACTTACCCTAAACCTAATCCTAACCCTTACCCTAAGCCTAACCCGAACCCTTACCCTTACCTTAACCCTAACGCCAGCACTTACCCTTACCCTAACCCTAAGCCTAACTGTAAACCTAACACTAACCCTATACATAACACTTACTCTTACCCTAACCCTAAACCTACACCTTACCGTAACCCTAACCTAACCCTTACCCTAACCCTAAACCTTACCCTTACCATAACCCAAACCCTAACCCCAACCCTAACCCTAAACTTAACCCTAACCCTAACAATAACCCTTACCCTTACCCTAACTATAACCCTAACCCTAAACTAACCCTAACCATAACCCTAACGCCTAACCGTAACCCTTATACTTATCCTAATCCTAACCCTAACCCTAAACCTAACCCTAACCCTAACCCTAACCCTAAACCTTACCCTTACCCTAACCCTAACTCTAACGCTAACCCTTAGCCTTAACCTAACCCTAACCCTAACTTTAATGCTAACCCTAAACCTACACCTTACCCTAACCCTAACCCTAACCCTTACCCTTACCCTTACCCTAACCCTAACCATAACCCTAAACCTTACCCTTACCCTAAACCTAACCCTAACCCTTACCCTAACCCTAACCCTAACCCTTATTCTTACCTTAACACTAACCCTAACCCTAACCCTAACCCATACCATTACCCTTACTCTAACCCTTACCCTTACCTTAACCCTAAACCTTACCATAACCCTAACCCTAAACCTAAACTTAAGCCTAACCCTTACGCTTACCATAACCCTAACCCTTACCCTTAAACTAACCCTAACCCTAAATCTAACCCTTGCCCTAACCCTAACCCGAACCCTTACCCTTACCTTAACCCTAACGCTAACACTTACCCTTACTCTACCCTAAGCCTAACCGTAAACCTAACCCTAAACCTATTCCTAACACTTACCCTTGCCCTAACCCTAAACCTACACCTTACCGTAACCCTAACCTAACCCTTACCCTAACCCTAACCATAACCCTAACCCTAACCCTAACCCTAAGCTTAACAGTAACACTAACCCTTACCCTTACCATAACCCTAACCCTAAACCTAAACTAACCCTAACTTTAAACCTAACCCTAAACCTAACCCTAACATTTACACTTACCCTAACACTAACCTCTTACTCTTACCCTAACCCTAACCCTAAACCTTACCCTAACCCTAACCCTAACCCTATCCCTATCCATTACCCTTACTTTAACCATAACCCTAATCCTAACCCTAAACCTTATCCTAAGCCTAACCCTAACCCTATCCATATCCCTTACCCTTACATTAAACATAACCCAAAACCTAACACCTAAACCTAACCCTAACCCTTACCCTAACCTTAACCCTAACCATAACCGTAACCCCTAAC
The DNA here is from genome assembly GCA_024803745.1 of Megascapheus bottae. Taxonomy (NCBI): domain Eukaryota; kingdom Metazoa; phylum Chordata; class Mammalia; order Rodentia; family Geomyidae; genus Megascapheus; species Megascapheus bottae. The sequence goes on along the minus strand of JANJXV010000047.1, from coordinate 3,752,777 downwards.
CCAAACCCTTACCCTTACCCTAATCCTAACCCTAATTCTAAACTTAACCCTAACCCTAACACTAACCCTAACTCTAACCCTTACCCTTACCCTAACCCTAATCCTAAACCTAACCCTAAACCTTACCCATATCCTAAACCTAACCCTAACCCTTACTGTAACCCTAATCCTTACCCTTACCTTAACCCTAACGCTAACACTTACCCTTACACTAACCCTAAGCCTAAGCGTAAACCTAACCCTAACCCTATCCCTAACACTTACCCTTACCCTAAACCTAACCCTACACCTTACCCTAACCCTAACCCTAACCCTTACACTTACCCTAACCCTAACACTAACCCTAACCCTAAACCTTACACTTACCCTAAACCTAACCCTAACCCTTACCCTAAGCCTAACCCGAACCCTTACCCTTACCTTAACCCTAACGCTAACACTTACCCTTACCCTAACCCTAAGCCTAACTGTAAACCTAACACAAACCCTATACCTAACACTTACTCTTACCCTAACCCTAAACCTACACCTTACCGTAACCCTAACCTAACCCTTACCCTAACCCTAACCCTTACCCTTACCATAACCCAAACCCTAACCCCAACCCTAACCCTAAGCTTAACCCTAACCCTAACAATAACCCTTACCCTTACTCTAACTCTAACCCTAACCCTAAACTAACCCTAACCATAACCCTAACGCCTAACCGTAACCCTTATACTTATCCTAATCCTAACCCTAACCCTAAACCTAACCCTAACCCTAACCCTAACCCTAAACCTTACCCTTACCCTAACCCTAACTCTAACGTTAACCCTTAGCCTTAATCTAACCCTAACCCTAACTTTAATGCTAACCCTAAACCTACACCTTACCCTAACCCTAACCCTAACCCTTACCCTTACCCTTACCCTAACCCTAACCATAACCCTAAACCTTACCCTTACCCTAAACCTAACCCTAACCCTTACCCTAACCCTAACCCTAACCCTTATTCTTACCTTAACACTAACCCTAACCCTAACCCTAACCCATACCATTACCCTTACTCTAACCCTTACCCTTACCTTAACCCTAAACCTTACCATAACCCTAACCCTAAACCTAAACTTAAGCCTAACCCTTACGCTTACCATAACCCTAACCCTTACCCTTAACCTAACCCTAACCCTAAATCTAACCCTTGCCCTAACCCTAACCCGAACCCTTACCCTTACCTTAACCCTAACGCTAACACTTACCCTTACTCTACCCTAAGCCTAACCGTAAACCTAACCCTAAACCTATTCCTAACACTTACCCTTACCCTAACCCTAAACCTACACCTTACCGTAACCCTAACCTAACCCTTACCCTAACCCTAACCATAACCCTAACCCTAACCCTAACCCTAAGCTTAACAGTAACACTAACCCTTACCCTTACCATAACCCTAACCCTAAACCTAAACTAACCCTAACTTTAAACCTAACCCTAAACCTAACCCTAACATTTACACTTACCCTAACACTAACCTCTTACTCTTACCCTAACCCTAACCCTAAACCTTACCCTAACCCTAACCCTAACCCTATCCCTATCCATTACCCTTACTTTAACCATAACCCTAATCCTAACCCTAAACCTGATCCTAAGCCTAACCCTAACCCTATCCATATCCCTTACCCTTACATTAAACATAACCCAAAACCTAACACCTAAACCTAACCCTAACCCTTACCCTAACCTTAACCCTAACCATAACCGTAACCCCTAACCCAAACCCTTACCCTTACCCTAATCCTAACCCTAATTCTAAACTTAACCCTAACCCTAACACTAACCCTAACTCTAACCCTTACCCTTACCCTAACCCTAATCCTAAACCTAACCCTAAACCTTACCCATATCCTAAACCTAACCCTAACCCTTACTGTAACCCTAATCCTTACCCTTACCTTAACCCTAACGCTAACACTTACCCTTACACTAACCCTAAGCCTAAGCGTAAACCTAACCCTAACCCTATCCCTAACACTTACCCTTACCCTAAACCTAACCCTACACCTTACCCTAACCCTAACCCTAACCCTTACACTTACCCTAACCCTAACACTAACCCTAACCCTAAACCTTACACTTACCCTAAACCTAACCCTAACCCTTACCCTAAGCCTAACCCGAACCCTTACCCTTACCTTAACCCTAACGCTAACACTTACCCTTACCCTAACCCTAAGCCTAACTGTAAACCTAACACAAACCCTATACCTAACACTTACTCTTACCCTAACCCTAAACCTACACCTTACCGTAACCCTAACCTAACCCTTACCCTAACCCTAACCCTTACCCTTACCATAACCCAAACCCTAACCCCAACCCTAACCCTAAGCTTAACCCTAACCCTAACAATAACCCTTACCCTTACTCTAACTCTAACCCTAACCCTAAACTAACCCTAACCATAACCCTAACGCCTAACCGTAACCCTTATACTTATCCTAATCCTAACCCTAACCCTAAACCTAACCCTAACCCTAACCCTAACCCTAAACCTTACCCTTACCCTAACCCTAACTCTAACGTTAACCCTTAGCCTTAATCTAACCCTAACCCTAACTTTAATGCTAACCCTAAACCTACACCTTACCCTAACCCTAACCCTAACCCTTACCCTTACCCTTACCCTAACCCTAACCATAACCCTAAACCTTACCCTTACCCTAAACCTAACCCTAACCCTTACCCTAACCCTAACCCTAACCCTTATTCTTACCTTAACACAAACCCTAACCCTAACCCTAACCCATACCATTACCCTTACTCTAACCCTTACCCTTACCTTAACCCTAAACCTTACCATAACCCTAACCCTAAACCTAAACTTAAGGCTAACCCTTACGCTTACCATAACCCTAACCCTTACCCTTAACTTAACCCTAACCCTAAATCTAACGCTTGCCCTAACCCTAACCCGAACCCTTACCCTTACCTTAACCCTAACGCTAACACTTACCCTTACCCTACCCTAAGCCTAACCGTAAACCTAACCCTAAACCTATTCCTAACACTTACCCTTACCCTAACCCTAAACCTACACCTTACCGTAACCCTAACCTAACCCTTACCCTAACCCTAACCATAACCCTAACCCTAACCCTAAGCTTAACCCTAACACTAACCCTTACCCTTACCCTAACCCTAACCCTAAACCTAAACTAACCCTAACTTTAAACCTAACCCTAAACCTAACCCTAACATTTACACTTACCCTAACACTAACCTCTTACTCTTACCCTAACCCTAACCCTAAACCTTACCCTAACCCTAACCCTAACCCTATCCCTATCCATTACCCTTACTTTAACCATAACCCTAACCATAACCCTAAACCTTATCCTAAGCCTAACCCTAACCCTATCCATATCCCTTACCCTTACATTAAACATAACCCAAAACCTAACACCTAACCCTAACCCTAACCCTTACCCTAACCTTAACCCTAACCATAACCGTAACCCCGAACCCTAACCCTTACCCTTACCCTAATCCTAACCCTAATTCTAAACTTAACCCTAACCCTAACACTAACCCTAACTCTAACCCTTACCCTTACCCTAACCCTAATCCTAAACCTAACCCTAAACCTTACCCTTATCCTAAACCTAAACCTAACCCTTACTGTAACCCTAATCCTTACCCTTACCTTAACCCTAACGCTAACACTTACCCTTACACTAACCCTAAGCCTAAGCGTAAACCTAACCCTAACCCTATCCCTAACACTTACCCTTACCCTAAACCTAACCCTACACCTTACCCTAACCCTAACCCTAACCCTTACACTTACCCTAACCCTAACACTAACCCTAACCCTAAACCTTACACTTACCCTAAACCTAACCCTAACCCTTACCCTAAGCCTAACCAGAACCCTTACCCTTACCTTAACCCTAACGCTAACACTTACCCTTACCCTAACCCTAAGCCTAACTGTAAACCTAACACTAACCCTATACCTAACACTTACTCTTACCCTAACCCTAAACCTACACCTTACCGTAACCCTAACCTAACCCTTACCCTAACCCTAGCCCTTACCCTTACCATAACCCTAACCCTAACCCCAACCCTAACCCTAAGCTTAACCCTAACCCTAACAATAACCCTTACCCTTACCCTAACTCTAACCCTAACCCTAAACTAACCCTAACCATAACCCTAACGCCTAACCGTAACCCTTATACTTATCCTAATCCTAACCCTAACACTAAACCTAACCCTAACCCTAACCCTAACCCTAAACCTTACCCTTACCCTAACCCTAACTCTAACGCTAACCCTTAGCCTTAACCTAACCATAACCCTAACTTTAATGCTAACACTAAACCTACACCTTACCCTAACCCTAACCCTAACCCTTACCCTTACCCTAACCCTAACCATAACCCTAAACCTTACCCTTACGCTAAATCTAACCCTAACCCTTACCCTAACCCTAACCCTAACCCTTATTCTTACCTTAACACTAACCCTAACCCTAACCCTAACCCATACCGTTACCCTTACTCTAACCCTTACCCTTACCTTAACCCTAACCTTTACCATAACCCTAACCCTAAACCTAAACTTAACGCTAACCCTTACGCTTAACATAACCCTAACCCTTACCCTTAACTTAACCCTAACCCTAAATCTAACCCTTGCCCTAACCCTAACCCGAACCCTTACCCTTACCTTAACCCTAACGGTAACACTTACCCTTTCCCTACGCTAAGCCTAACCGTAAACCTAACCCTAAACCTATTCCTAAAACTTACCCTTACCCTAACCCTAAACCTACACCTTACCGTAACCCTAACCTAACCCTTACCCTAACCCTAACCATAACCCTAACCCTAACCCTAAGCTTAACCCTAACCCTAACCCTTACCCTTACCCTTACCCTAACCCTAACCCTAAACTAACCCTAACTTTAACCATAACCCTAACATTTACACTTACCCTAACACTAACCCTTACTCTTACCCTAACCCTAACCCTAAACCTAACCCTAACCCTAACCCTTACACTTTCCCTAATCCTTAACCTTACCCTAACCCTAACTCTAACCCTAACCCTTAGCCTTACCCTAACCGTAACCCTAACTTTAATGCTAACCCTAAACCTAAAACTAACCCCTACACTGACCCCAACCCTAACCCAAATCCTTACCATAACCCTAAACCTAAACCTAATCCTAACCCTTACCCTTAACCTAACCCTAACCCTCAATCTAACCCTAACCCTAACCCTAACCTAAACCTTACCTAACCCTAACCCTAACCCTTACCCTAACCCTAACCCTAAACCTAAGCTAAACCCTAACCCTAAACCTTACCCTTACCCTAACCCCAACCCTAACCCTAAACTAACCCTAACTTTAACCCTAACCATAAACCTAACCCTAACACTTACCCTAACCCTAACCCTAAACCTCACCCTAAACCAAACCCTTACCCTAACCCTTACCCTTACCCTAAACCTAACACTTATGCTAACCCTAACACCTAATCCTAACAATAACCCTAATCCTAACCCTTATACTTTCCCTAACCCTAACCCTAACCCTAACCCTAACACTTACCCTTACCCTAAACCTAACACTAACCCTAACCCTAACCCTAATATTTACCCTAAACCTAACCCTAAACCTAACCCTTACCCTTACCCTAAACCTAACCCTAACCTTAACTGTAAACCTAACCCTAACCCTAACCCTAACCCTTACCCTAACCCTAACCCTAACCCTAACCCTAACCCTTACCCTTACACTTACCCTAACTCTAAACCTAACCCTAACCCTAAACCGTATCCTAACCCTAACCCTAACCCTAACCCTATCCCTATCCATTACCCTTACCTTAACCATAACCCTAACCCTAACCCTAAACCATATCCTAACCCTAACCCTAACCCTATCCCTATCCCTTACCCTTACATTAACCATAACCCAAAACCTAACCCCTAACCCTAACCCTAACCCTTACCCTAACTTTAACCCTAACCCTAACCCTAACCCCTAACCCTAACCCTTACCCTTACCCTAACCCGAACCCTAATCCTAAACTTAACCCTAACCCTAACACTAACCCTAACTCTAACCCTTACCCTTACCCTAACCATAATCCTAAACCTAACCCTAAACCTTACCCTTATCCTAAACCTAATCCTAACCCTTACCCTAACCCTAACCCTAACTCTTACCCTTATCTTAACCCTAATGCTAACACTTACCCTTACCCTAACACTAAGCCTAAGCGTAAAACTAACCCCAACCCTACACCTAACACTTACCCTTACCCTAACCCTAATTCTACACCTTACCCTAACCCTAACCCTAACCCTAACCCTAACCCTAACCCTAATACTTACCCTAAACCTAACCCTAAACCTAACCCTTACCCTAACCCTAAACCTAACCCTAACCTTAACTGTAAACCTAACCCTAACCCTAACCCTAATCCTTACCCTAACCCTAACCCTAAACCTAACCCTAACCCTAACCCTAACCCTTACCCTTACACTTACCCTAACTCTAACTATAACCCTAACCCTAAACCTTACCCTAACCCTAACCCTATCCCTATCCATTACCCTTACCTTAACCATAACCCTAACCATAACCCTAAACCTTATCCTAACCCTAACACTAACCCTATCCCTATCCCTTACCCTTACATTAAACATAACCCAAAACCTAACCCATAACCCTAACCCTAACCCTTACCCTAACCTTAACCCTAACCATTACCCTAACCCCTAACCCTAACCCTTACCCTTACCCTAATACTAACCCTAATCCTAAACGTAACCCTAACCTTAACACTAACCCTAACTCTAACCCTTACCCTTACCCTAACCCTAATCCTAAACCAAACCCTAAACCTTACCCTTATCCTAAACCTAACCCTAACCCTTGCCCTAACCCTAACCCTAACTCTTACCCTTACCTTAACCCTAACGCTAACACTTACCCTTACCCTAACCCTAAGCATAAGCGTAAACCTAACCCTAACCCTATCCCTAACACTTACCCTTACCCTAAACCTAACCCTACACCTTACCCTAACCCTAACACTAACCCTTACACTTACCCTAACCCTAACACTAACCCTAACCCTAAACCTTACACTTCCCCTAAACCTAACCCTAACACTTACCCTAACCCTAGCCCGAACCCTTACCCTTACCTTAACCCTAACGCTAACACTTACCCTTACCCTAACCCTAAGCCTAACTGTAAACCTAACCCTAACCCTATACCTAACACTTACCCTTACCCTAACCCTAAACCTACACCTTACCGTAACCCTAACCTAACCCTTACCATAACCCTAACCCTTCCCCTAACCCTAACCCTAACCCTAACCCTAAGCTTAACCCTAACCCTAACCCTAACCCTTACCCTTACCCTAACCGTAACCCAAACCCTAAACTAACCCTAACCATAACCCTAACGCCTAACCGTAACCCTTATCCTTATCCTAATCCTAACCCTAACCCTAAACCTAACCCTAACCCTAACCCTAACTCTAAACCTAACCCTTACCCTTACCCTAACCCTAACTCTAACCCTAACCCTTAGCCTTAACCTAACCCTAACCCTAACTTTAATGCTAATCCTAAACCTACACCTTAACCTAACCCTAACATTAACCCTTACACTTACCCTAACCCTAACCCTAAACCTAAACCTTACCCTTACCCTAAACCTAACCCTAACCCTTACCCTAACCCTAACCCTAAACCTAACCTTAACCCTAACCCTTACCCTTACCATAACCCTAACCCTTACCCTTAACTTAACCCTAACCCTAAACCTAACCCTTACCCTAACACTAACCCGAACCCTTAGCCTTACCTTAACCCTAACGCTAACACTTACCCTTACCCTACCCTAAGCCTAACCGTAAACCTAACCCTAAACCTATTCCTAACACTTACCCTTACCCTAACCCTAAACCTACACCTTACCGTAACACTAACCTAACCCTTACCCTAACCCTAACCCTAACCCTAAGCTTAACCCTAACTCTAACCCTTACCCTTACCCTAACCCTAACCCTAACTCTAAACTAACCCTAACTTTAACCCTAACCCTAAACCTAACCCTAACATTTACACTTACCCTAACACTAACCCTTACTCTTACCCTAACCCTAACCCTAACCCTAAACCTAACCCAAACCCTAACCCTTACACTTTCCCTAATCCTTAACCTTACCCTAACCCTAACTCTAACCCTTACCCTTACCCTAACCCTAACCCTAACCCTAACCCTAAACCCTACCCTAACCCTAACCCTAACCCTATCCCTATCCATTATCCTTACCTTAACCCTAACCCTAACCCTAACCCTAAACCTTATCCTAACCCTAACCCTAACCCTATCCCTATCCCTTTCCCATACCTTAACCATAACCCTAAACATAACCCCTAATCCTAACCCTAAACCTTACCCTTACCTTAACCCTAAACATAACCCTAACCCCTAACCCTTACTCTTACCCTTATCCTAATCCTAACCCTAACCCTAAACCTAACCGTAACCCTAACCCTTACCCTAACCCTTAACCTTACCCTAACCCTAACTCTAAACATAACCCTTAGCCTTACCCTAACCCTAACCCTAACTTTAATGCTAACCCTACACCTAACCCTTACGCTTAACCTAACCCCAACCCTAACCCTTATCCTTACCGTAACCCTAACCCTAAACCTAACCCTAACCCTTACCCTTCCCTAACCCTAACCCTAACCCTAACCCTTACCCTTTCCGTCACCCAACCCTAAGACTAACCCAAATACTTACCCTTAGTCTAACCCTAACCCTAACCCTAACCCTAACCCTTACAGTTACCCTAACCCTAACCCTAACCCTAACCCTAAATCTTACACTTACCCTAAACCTAACCCTAAAACTTACCCTAACCCTAATCCTAACCCTTACCCTTACCCTAACGCTAACCTTAACCCTAAACCTAACCGTAACCCTAACACATACCCTTACCCTACCCTAACCGTAACCCTAACTGTAACCCTAATCCTAAGCCTAATCCTTACCCTAACCCTTACCCTTCCCTTAACCCTAAGTCTAACCCTTACACTTACCCTAACCCTAAGCCTAACCGTAAACCTAACCCTATCCCTATCCCTAACACTTACCCTTACCCTAACCCAAAACCTACACCTTACCCTAACCCTAACCCTAAACGTTACACTTACCCTTACCCTAACCCTAACCCTAAACCTTACTCTTACCCTAAACCTAACCCTAACCCTAACTCTTACCCTTACCCTAACCCTAACCCTAACCCTTACACTTACCTTAACCCTAACGCTATCACTTATCCTTACCCTATCCCTAAGCCTAACCGTTACCCTAACACATACCTTTACCCTAACCCTAACCTTAACCCTTACTGTAACCCTAAACCTAACCCTAACCCTAACCCTAACCCTACCCTAGCCCTAACCCTAAGCTAACCCTTACCCTTACCCTAACGCTAACCCTAACCCTAACCGTAACCGTAACCCTAACACATATCCTTACGCTAACCCTAACCGTAACCCTAATTTTACCCTAAACCTAACCCTAAACCTGAACCTAACCCTTACCCTAACCCTAACCCTAACTCTTATCCTTACCCTAACCCTAACCCTAACCTTAACCCCAACCCTAACCCTAACCCTAACCCTAACCCTTACCCTTACCCTTATCCTAATCCTAACCCTAAACCTAACCCTAACCCTAATCCTAACCCTTACCCTAACCCTAACCCTAATTCTAACCCTAACCCTTACCTTTACCATAACCCTAACCCTAACCCTAAACCTAACCCTAACCCGAACCCGAACCCTTAACCTTACCCTAACCCTAATCCTAACCCTAACCCTAATCATTACCCTAACCCTAACCCTAACCCTAACCCTAACCGTTTCCCTAAGCCTAACCCTAACCCTAATCCTAAACCTTACCCTTCCCCTAACCCTAAGCCTAACCCTAACCCTAACCCTAAACCTAACACTTACCGTTACCCTAATCCTAACCCTAAACCTAAACCTAACACTTACCCTAACCCTAAACCTCACTCTAATCCTAACCCTAACCCTTACCCTAACCCTAATCCTAACCCTAACCCTAACTTTAACCCTAACCCTAAACCTAACACTAACACTTACCCTACCCTAACCCTAACCCTAAACCTAACCCTAAACCAAACCCTAACCCTAACCCTTACCCTAACCCTAACCCTAAACCTAACCCTTACACTAACCCCTAAACCTAACCCTAACCCTATTCCTAACCCTTATACTTTCCCTAACCTTAACCCTAACCCTAACACTTACCCTTACCCTTACCCTAACCCTAACCCTAAGCCTAACCCAAATGCTTACCCTTACTCTAACACTAACCCTAACCCTAACACTTAACCGTACACTAACCCTAACCCTAACACTTACCCTTACCCTAACCCTAACCCTAAGCCTAACCCTAACCCTTACCCTAACCCTAACCCTAAACCTAACCCTTACCCTAACCCTAAACCTAACCCTAACCCAAACTGTAAACCTAACCCTAACCTTAACCCTAACCCTTACCCTTATCCTAAATCTACCCCTAAACCTAACCCTAACACTAACCCTAACCCTAACCCAAACCCTAAACCTTACCCTAACCCTAACCCTAACCCTATCCCTATACATTACCCTTACCTTAACCATAACCCTAACCCTAACTGTAAACCTTATCCTAACCCTAACCCTAAAACTATCCCTATCCCTTACCCTTACCTTAACCATAACCCTAAACATAACCCCTAACCCTAACCCTATCCCTTACCCTTTCCTTAACCCTAACCATAACCCTAACCCTAACCCTAACCCTAAACCTTATCCTAACCCTAACCCTAACCCTATACCTATCACTTACCCATACCTTAACCATAACCCTAAACCTAACTCCTAACCCTAACCCTAAACCTTACCCTTACCTTAACCCTAACCATAACCCTAACGCCTATCCCTAACCCTAACCCTTACCCTTACCCTAACTCTAACTCTCACTCTAACCCTAACCGTAACCCTAACCTTACCCTTACCCTAACCCTAACCCTAACCCTTACCCTAACCCTAACCCTAATCCTAAGCTAAACCCTAACCCTAACCCTTACCCTTACCCTAACCCCAACCCTAACCCTAAACTAACCCTCACTTTAACCCTAAGCCTAAACCAAACCCTAACACTTACGCTTACCCTAACCCTAACCCTAAACCTCACCCTAAACCAAATCCTAACCCTAACCCATACCCTTACCCTAACCCTAACCCTAACCCTAAACCTAACCCTTACGCTAACCCTAACACATAACCCTAACCCTAACCCTAATCCTAACCCTTACACTTTCCCTAACCCTAACCCTAACCCTAACCCTAACCGTAACCCTAACACTTACCCTTACCCTAATCCTAACCCTAACTCTAACCCTAATATTTACCCTAAACCTAACCCTCACCCTAACCCTAAACCTAACCCTAACCTTAACTGTAAACCTAACCCTAACGCTAAACCTAACCCTAACCCTTACCCTAACCCTAACCCTAACCCTAAACCTAACCCTAACCGTAACCCTAACTCTTACCCTTACACTTCCCCTAACTCTAACCCTAACCCTAACCCTAAACCTTACCCTAACCCTAACCCTAACCCTAATCCTATCCCTATCCATTACCCTTACCTTAATCATAACCCTAACCCTAACCCTAAACCTTATCCTAACCCTAACCCTAACCCTAACCCTAACCCTAACCTTAACTGTAAACCTAACCCTAACGCTAAACCTAACCCTAACCCTTACCCTAACCCTAACCCTAACCCTAAACCTAACCCTAACCGTAACCCTAACCCTTACCCTTACACTTCCCCTAACCCTAACCCTAACCCTAACCCTAACCCTTACCCTAACCTTAACCCTAACCATAACCCTAACCCCTAACCCTAACCCTTACCCTTACCCTAATCCGAACCCTAATCCTAAACTTAACCCTAACCCTAACACTAACCCTAACTCTAACCCTTACCCTTACCCTAATCCTAAAACTAACCCTAAACCTTACCATTATCCTAAACCTAATCCCAACCCTTACCCTAACCCTATGCCTAACACTTACCCTTACCCTAAACCTAACCCTACACGTTACCCTAACCCTAACCCTAACTCTTACACTTACCCTAACCCTAACACTAACCCTAACCCTAAACCTTACACTTACCCTAAACCTAACCCTAAACATTACCCTAACCCTAACCCGAACCCTTACCCTTACCTTAAACCTAACGCTAACACTTACCCTTACCCTAACCCAAAGCCTATCTGTAAACCTAACCATAACCCTATACCTAACACTTCCCCTAACCCTAACCGTAAACCTACACCTTACCGTAACCCTAACCTAACCCTTACCCTAACCCTAACCCTTACCCTTACCCTAAACGTAACCTAACCCTAACCCTAAGCTTAACCCTAACCCTAACCCTAACCCTTACCCTTACCCTAACCCTAACCCTAACCCTAAACTAACCCTAACCATAACCGTAACGCCTAACCGTAACTCTTATCCTTATCCTAATCCTAACCCTAACCCTAAACCTAACCCTAACCCTAACGCTAACCCTAACCCTAACCCTAACCCTTACCCTTACCCTAACCCTAACTCTAACCCTAACCCTTAGCCTTAACCTAACCCTAACCCTAACTTTAATGCTAACCCTAAACCTACACCTTACCCTAACCCTAACCCTAATCCTTACCCTTACCCTAACCCTAACCATAACCCTAAACCTTACCCTTACCCTTAACCTAACACTAACCCTTACCCTAACCCTAACCCTAACCCTCACCCTTACCATAACACTAAACCTAACCCTAACCCTAACCCGTACCGTTACCCTTACTCTAACTCTTACCCTTACCTTAACCCTAAGCCTTACCCTAACCCTAACCCTAAACCTAACCTTAACCCTAACCCTTACCCTTACCCTTACCATAACCCTAACCCTTACCCTTACCTTAAACCTAACACTACCTCTTAACCTAAACCTAACCCTTACTCTTACCCAAACCCTTACCCTAATCCTAACCATAACCCTAACTCTAACCTTACCCTTACCCTAACCCTAACCCTAAACCTAACCCTAACCCTAACCATAACCCCTAACCCTAACACTAACCCTCACCCTTACCCTAACATTAACACTAACCCTAACCCTTACCCTTACCCTAACCCTAACCATAAACCTAACCCTTACTCTAACCTAACCCGAACCCTTACCCTTACCTTAACCCTAACGCTAACACTTACCCTTACCCTACCCTATGCCTAACCGTAAACCTAACCCTAAACCTATACCTAACACTTACCCTTACCCTAACCCTAAACCTACACCTTACCGTAACCATAACCTAACCCTTACCCTAATCCTAAAACTAACCCTAAGCTTAACCCTAACATTAACCCTTACCCTTACATTAACCCTAACCCTAACCCTAAACTAACCCTAACTTTAACCCTAACCCTAAACCTAACCCTAACATTTACACTTACCCTAACCCTAACCCTTAATCTTACCCTAACCCTAACCCTAACCCTAACCCTAACCCTAACCCTTACACTTTCCCTAATCCTTAAACTTACCCTAACCCTAACTCTAACCCTAACCCTTAGCCTTACCCTAACCGTAACCCTAACTTTAATGCTAACCCTAAACCTAAAACTAACCCCTACCCTAACCCCAACACTAACCCTAATCCTTACCAGAACCCTAACCCTAAACCTAATCCTAACCCTTACCCTTACCCTAACCCTAACCCTCACTCTAACCCTAACCCTAACCCTAACCCTTACAATAACCTAACCCTAACCCTTACCCTTACCCTAACCCTAACCCTAAAGCAAATCCTAAACCAAACCCTAACCCTAAACCTAACATCTAACCCTAACCCAAACCCTAATCCTAACCCTTACACTTTCCCTAACCCTAACCCTAACCCTAACACTTACCCTTATCGTAACCCTAACCCTAAGCCTAACCCAAATACTTACCCTTACTCTAACCCTAACCCTAACCCTTACACTTACCCTTACCCTAACCCTAACACTTACCCTTACCCTAACACTAACCCTAACCCTAACCCTAACCCTTACCCTAACCCTAACCCTAAACCTAACCCTTACCCTAACCCTAACCCTAACCCTAACCCTAACCCTAACCCTAACCCTTACCCTTACCCTAACCCTAACCCTAAATCTAACCCTAACCCTAACCGTAACCCTTAAACTTACCCTAACCCTAACCCTAACCCTAACCCTAAACCTTACCCTAACCCTAACACTAACCCTATCCCTATCAATTACCCTTACCTTAACCCTAACCCTAACCCTAAACCCAAACCTTATTCTTACCCTAACCCTAACCCTATCCCTATCCCTTACCCTTATCTTAACCATAACCCTAAACATAACCCCTAATCCTAACCCTAGCCCTTACCCTTACCTTAACCCTAACCATAACCCTAACTCCTAACCCTTATCCTTACCCTTATCCTAATCCTAACCCTAACCCTAAACCTAAGACCAACCCAACTACTTACCCTTAGTCTAACCCTAACCCTAACCCTAACCCTAACCCTTACCGTTACCCTAACCCTAACCCTAACCCTAATCCTAACCCTTACCCTTACCCTAACCCTAACCCTAAACCTAACCGTAACCCTAACACATACCCTTACCCTACCCTAACCGTAACCCTAACTGTAACCCTAATCCTAAGCCTAACCCTAACCCTAACCCTTACCCTTCCCTTAACCCTAAGTCTAACCCTTAAACTTACCCTAACCCTAAGCCTAACCGTAAACCTAACCCTATCCCTAACCCTAACCCTTACCCTAACCCTAACCCTAACACTTACACTTACCTTAACCCTAACGCTAACACTTATCCTTACCCTATCCCTAAGCGTATCCGCAACCCTAACACATACCCTTACCCTAACCCTAACCTTAACCCTTACTGTAACCCTTACCCTAAACCTAACCCTAACCCTAACCCTTATCCTAACCCTAACTCTAACCCTTACCCTAACGCTAACCCTAACCCTAACCCTAACCGTAACCCTAACACATACCCTTACGCTAACCCTAATGGTAAACCTAATTGTACCCTAAACATAACCCTAACCCTGACCCTAACCCTTACGCTAACCCTAACCCTAACCCTAACCTTTACCCTTACCCTAACTCTAACCTTAACCTTAACCCCAACCCTAACCCTAACCCTAACCCTAACCCTTACCCTTACCCTAATCCTAACCCTAAACCTAACCCTAACCCTAATCCTAACCCTTACCCTAACCCTAACCCTAATTCTAACCATAACCCTTACCCTTACCCTTACCCTAACCCTAATCCTAACCCTAACCCTAATCATTACCCTTACCCTAACCCTAACCCTAACCCTTACCGTTTCCCTAAGCCTAACCCTAATCCTAATCCTAAACCTTACCCTTACCCTAACCCTTACCCTAACCCTAACCCTAAACCTAACCATTACCCTAATCCTAATCCTTACCCTAACCCTAACCCTAAACCTAACCCTAACCCTAACCCTTACCCTTACCATAACGCTAACCCTAACCCTAACCGTAACCCTAACACATACCCTAACACTAACCCTTAACCTAACCCTAACACTAACACTAATCCTTACCCTAAACCTAACCCAAACCCTAACCCTAACCCTAAACCTAACCCTTATCCTTTCCCTAACCCTAATCCTAACCCTAACCCTAACCTTAACCCTAACCCTAACCTTACCCTTATCCTAATCCTAACCCTAATCCTAAACTTAACCCTAACCTTAACACTAACCCTAACTTTAATCCTTACCCTTACCTAACCCTAACCCTAAACCTAACCCTAAACCTAACCCTGACCCTTACCCTAACCCTAACACTAAACCTAACCCTAACGGTAACCCCAACCCTAACCCTAACCCTAAACCTAACCCTAATCCTTACCCTAACCCTAACCCTAACCCTAAACCTAACCCTAATCCTTACCCTAATCATAACCCTAAACCTAACCCTTACCATAACCCTTAAACTTTCCCTAACCCTAACCCTTACCCTAACACTAACTCTAACCCTAAACCTTAGCCTTACCCTAACCCTAACCCTAACTTTAATGCTAATCCTAAACCTAACCCTAACCCTTACCCTAACTCCAACCCTAACCCTAATCATTAGCCTGACCCTAACGCTAACCCTAACCCTAAACCTAACCCTAACAATTACCCTCTCCCTAACCCTTACCCTTACCCTAAACATTACTCTAACCCTAACCCTTAGCCTTACCCTAACACTAACTGTAACTTTAATGCTACCTCTCAACCTCACTCTTACCCTTACACCAACCCTAAACCTAACCCTAACCCTAAACTTAACCCTACCCCTTACCCTAACACTAACCCTAACACTTACCCTTACCCTAACCCTAAACCTAAACCTAACCCTAACGCTAACCCTAACTCTAATCCTTACCCTAACCCTAACCATAACACTTCCTTTTACCCTAACCCTAAGCCTAACCCTAACCCTAATCCTTACCCTAACCCTAAACCTAAAGCTATCCCTAACCCTAACCCTAACCCTAACACTTACCCTAACCCTAACCCTAACCCTAACCCTTACCCTTACCCTAAAGCTAACCCTAAAATTTACCTTACCCTAACCCTAACGATAACCTTTTCCCTAACCCCAACCATTACCCTATCCCTAACCCTAACCCTTACCCTTACCCTAAAGCTAACCCTAAAATTTACCTTACCCTAACCCTAACGATAACCTTTTCCCTAACCCCAACCATTACCCTATCCCTAACCCTAACCCTTACCCATACCCTAACCTGAACCCTAACCTTAACCCTAACCATAGCCCTCATCCTAACGCTTACCCTTAGCCTAACCCTAACCCTAAACCTAACCCTTATCCTTAACCTAACCCTAACCTTAATGCTAACCCTAACCCTAACCCTTACCCTAATCCTTACCTTAACCCTAACACTAAACCTAATCCTTACCCTAACCCTAACCCTAACCCTAACCCTAACCCTTACCCTCACCCTAACCCTAACCATAACCCCAACCCTAAACATAACCTTAACCCTAACCCTTACCCTAACACTTACCCTAAACCTAACCCTAACCCTTAACCTTACCCTAACCCTAACTCTAACCTTATCCCCAAAACTAAACCTAACCCTAACCCTTACACTAATGCTAACCCTAATCCTTACCCTACCCTAACACTGAACCTTACCCTAACCCTAACCCTAACCATAACCCTTACCCTTACACTAACCCTAATCATAACCTTAACCCCAATCCTAAAATTAACCCTAACCCTAACCCTAAAACTTACCCTTACCCTAACCCTAAACCTAACCCTAATCCTTACCCTAACTTAACCCTAAACCTAACCCTTACCATAACCCTTAAACTGTCCCTAACTTAATCCTAACCCTAACCCTCACCCTTACCCTAACCCTAACACTAACCCTAACCCTCATCTTAACCCAAACAATAACCCTAACCCTAACCCTAACCCTTACCCTAACCGTAACCCTAAAACTAACCCTATCCCTAACCCTAAACCTAACCCTTACCCTTACCATAATCCTAACCCTAAACCTATCCCTAACAATAACCCCTTACCCTAACCCTAACCCTAACCCTTACCCTAACCCTAACCCTAAACTTAATGCGAAACCTAATCCTAACCATAACCCTTTACCTAACCCTAAACCTAACACTAATCCTTATCCAAACCCTAACCCTAACCCTAACCCTAACCCTAACCCTAACACTTATCCTTTCCCTAACCCTAATCCAACCCTAAACCTAAACTTAACCCTAACCCTAACCCTTACCATAAACCTTAAACTTTCCCTAACCCTAACCCTAACCCTAACCCTTACCCTTACCCTAACACTAACCCTAACCCTAGCCCTCACCTTAACCCTAACAATAACCCTAACCCTAACCCTAACCGTAACCCTAAACCTAACCCTATCCGTAACCCTAAACCTAACCCTTACCCTTACCCTAAACCTAAACCTAAACCTAACCCTAAAAATAACCCCTAACCCTAAGCCTAACCCTTACCCTTACCCTAACCCTAACCCTAAACGTAATTCGAATCCTAACCCTAACCCTAACCCTTAATCTAACCCTAACTCTAACACTAATCCTTACCCTAACCCTAACCCAAACCCTAACCCTAACCCTAACCCTTATCTTTCCCTAACCCTAATCCTAACCCTAACCCTAAACTTAACCCTAACCCTAACCCTAACCCTAACCCTTACCCTAACCCTAAACCTTAACCTTTCCCTATCGCTAACCCTAACCCTAACCTTAACTCTAACCCTAACCCTAACACATACCCTTACCCTAACCCTAACCCTAACCCTAACCCTAACCTTAACCCTAATCCTAACCCTAACCCTAACACTTACCCTAACCGTAACCCTAAACCTAACCCTATACCTAACCCTAAACCTCACCCTTACCCTTACCCTAACCCTAACCCTAAACCTAACCCTAACCCTAACCCCTAACCCTAACCCTAACCCTAAACCTAACCCTTACCCTAACCCTAACCATAACCTTAATGCTAAACCTAAGCCTAACCCTAACCCTTAAACTAACCCTAACCCTAACCCTAATCCTTACCCTAACCCTAACCCAAACCCTAACCCTAACCCTAACCCTAAGCCTTATCCTGTCCCTAACCGTAATCCTAACCCTAAACCTAAACTTAACCCTAACACAAACTCTAACCCTAAACCTTACCCTAACCCTAAACCTAAACCTAACCCTAATCAAAACCCTAACCCTAACCTTAACCCTAACCCTAACCCTAACCCTAAACCTTACCCTTACCCTAACGCTAACCCTAACCCTAAACTTAACCAAAACCCTAACCCTAATACATACCCTTACCCTAACCCTAACCCTAACCTTAACCCTAACCCTAACCCTAACCCTAAACCTTACCCTTACCCTAACGCTAACCCTAACCCTAAACTTAACCAAAACCCTAACCCTAATACATACCCTTACCCTAACCCTAACCCTAACCCTAACAGTAACTCTGAACATAACCCTAAACCTAACCCTAACCCTTACCCTAACCCTTACCCTTACCCTTACCCTAACCTTAACCCCAACTCTAAACCTAAACCTAAACCTAAACCTCAACCTAACCCTTACCCTAAACCTAACCCTAAACTTAACCCTAACCCTAACCCTTATCCTAAACGTAACCCTAATCCTAACCCTAACCCTTACCCTTACCCGAACCCTAACCCTAACCCTAAACCTAACCCTAACCCTTAACCTTACCCTTACACTAACCCTAACCCTAAACCTAACCCTTACCCTTACCCTAACCCTAACCCTAACCTTAACCCTAAACCTAACCCTCACCCTAACCCTAATCTTAACCCTAACCCTTATCCTTACCGTAACCCTAACCAGAACCCTAACCCTAAACCTAACCGAAACCCTTACCCTTACCCTAACCCTAACCCTAAACCTAACCGTAACCCTAACCTTAATCCTAACTCTAACCCTAATCTTAATGCTAACCCTTACCCTTACCCTAACCCTAACCCTAAACCTTAATCCTAACTCTAACCCTAATCTTAATGCTAACCCTCACCCTAACCCTAACCCTCACCCTAACCCAAACCCTAACACTTACCCTTACCCTAACCCTAACCCTAACCTTAACCGTAATTCTAACCCTAACCCTAACCCTTACCCTTACCCTAACCCAAACTCTAAGCCTAAAATTTACCCTTACCCTCACCCAAACCCTTACCTTAAGGCTAACCCTAACCGTAACAACAATCCTTACCCTAATCCTAACCCTAACTCTCACCCTTACCCAAACCCTAACCCTAACCCAACCCTTAACTTTACCCTAACCCTAATCTTACCTTATCCCCAACCCTAAACCTAACCCTACCCCTTACCCTAATCCTAACCCCAATCCTTACACTAACCCTAACCGTAAACCTAAACCTAATAACCCTAACCCTAACCCTAACCCTTACCATAACCCTAACCCTAAACCTAATCCTTATCCTAACCCTAACCATAAACCTAAACCTAGCCCCTAACCTTACCACTTATCCTAACCCCAACCCTAACCCTAACCGTTACCCATACCTTAAACCTAACCCTAACCCTAACCCGAAATCTTACCGTTACCCTTTCCCTAACCCTAAACCTAACCCTAACCCTAACCTTAACCCTAACCCTTACCCTAACCCTAACCGTAAACCTATCACTTACCCTTACCCTAAACCTAAACCTAAACCAACCCTAACGCTAACCTAACCCTTACACTTACCATACTGCTAACCCTAAACCTAACCCTAACTCATAACCCTAACCCTAACCCTAACCCTTACCCTAACCCTAACCCTAACACTAACCCTAACACTACCCTAACCCATAACCCTAACCCTAACCCTAACCCTTACCCTAACCCTAACCCTAACACTAACACTAACACTTACCCTAAACCTAACCCTAACCCTAATCCTAACCCTTCCCCTTACCCTAACGCTAACCCTAACCTTAACATCAACCCTAACTAACACTAACCCTAACCCTAATCCTTACCTTACCGTAACACTAACCCTAACCCTAACCCTAACCCTTACCCTAACCCTTACCCTAACTCTAACCTTAACGCCAACCCTGAACCTAAACCTAACCCTAACCCTAAACCTTACCCTTACCCTTACCCTAACCCTAAACCTAACCCTAACCCTAACCCTAACCCTAAACCTAAACCTTACCTTATCCTAACCCTAACCATAACCCTTACCCTAACCCCAACCATAACCCTATCCCTAACCCTAACCCTTTCCTTATCCTAACCCTAACCCTAAACTTAACCATAACCCTAAACCTCACCCTAAATCTTACCCTTACTCTAACCCTAACCCTTACCCTTACCCTAACCATAACCTTAATGCTAACCCTAACCCTAACCCTTAACTTTACCCTAACCCTAACCCTAACCCTAATACTTACCGTAATCCTAACTCTAACCCTAACCCTAAACCTTACCATAACCCTAACCCTAAACTTAACCCCAACCCTAAACCTAACCCTAACCCTAACACTTACACTAACACTAACCCTAACCCTAACACTTAACCTTACCCTAACCCTAACTCTAACCTTATCCCCAACCCTAACCCTAACCCTAACCCTTACCCTAACACTTACCCTAACCTAACCCTAACCCTAACCCTAACACTTATCCTTACCCTAACCCTAACCCTAACCCTAATCGTAACCCTTACCCAAACCCTAACCCTAACCCAAACCTAACCCTAAAACTTACCCTTACCCTAATAATAACCCTAAACCTTACCGTAACCCTAACCCTAACCGTATCCCTAAACCTAACCCTAACCCTAACCCTAACCTTTACCCTAACTGTAACCCTAACCCTAAACCTTACCCTTACCCTAACCCAAACCCTTACCCTAACCTAACCCTAACACTAATCCTAACCCTAACCCTTACCCTTAGCTAACCCTACCCCTAACCTTAACCCTAACCCTAAAACTAACCCTAACCGTTACCCTTACCCTAACACTAACCCTAACCCTAATATTAACCGTAAACATAACCCTAACACATACCCTTACCCTAACCCTAACCCTAACCGTAACCCTAAACTTATCCGTAACCCTAACCCTAACCCTAACCATTACCGTTACCCTAACCTTAACCCTAATTCTAACCCTAACCCTAAACTTTACCCATACCCTAACCCAAACTCTAACCCTAAAACTTACCCTTACCCTCACCCTAACACTAACCTTAAGGCTAACCCTAACCCTAACCCTAATCCTTACAATAACCCTAACCCTAACCCTAACCCTTACCCTAACCCTAACCCTAACCTTAACCCCAACCTTAAAACTAACCCTAACCCTAACCCTTACCCAAACACTTACCCTAACTCTAACCCTAACCCTAACCCTTACCCTTACACTAACCCTAACCCGAACCTTAACCCTAACCCTTATCCTTACCCTAACCCTAACCAGTAGCCTAACCCTAAACCTAAAGCTTACCCTTACCCTAAACCTAACCCAAAACCTAAACGTAAACCTTACCCTTACCCTAACCCTAATCCTAATCCTAACTCTAACACTAACCTTAATTCTATACCTTACCCTTACCCTAACCCTAACTCTAACCCGAATCCTAAACCTAACCCTAACCCTAACCCTAACCCTTACACTAACCCTAACCCTCAACCTAACCCTAACCCTAACACTTACCCTTACCCTAACCCTAACCTTAACATTAACCCTCATTCTAACCCTAAACCTAACCCTTACCTTTACCCTAACCCAAACTCTAACTCTAAAACTTCCCCTTACCCTCGCCCTAACCCTAAACTTAAGGCTAACCCTAACCCTAACCATAATCCCTACCGAACCCTAAACTAAACCTAACCCTAACCCTTACTCTAACCCTAACGCTAACCTTAACCCCAATCTTAAACCTAACCCTAACCCTAACCCTTTCCGTAACACTTACCCTAACCCTAAACCTAACCTTAACCCTTACCCTAATCCTAACCCTAATCCCTACCCTAACCCTAACCCAAACACTAACCCTAACCCTAACCGTAACCCTAAACATAACCCTAACCCTAAATGTAACCCTAACCATTTCCCTAACCCTAACCCTAACACTTACCCTTCCGCTAACCCTAACCATAACCTTAATCCCCGTCCTAAACCTAACCCTTACCCTAACCCTAACCCTAACACTTACCCTTACCCTAACCCTAACCCTAACCCTAACCCTAACCATAACCATAACCCTAACCCAAACCTAACCCTAAAACTTACCCTTACCCTCATCCTAACCCTAAACCTTACCCTAACCCTAACCCTAACCCTAACCGTATCCCTAAACCTAACTATAACCCTAAACCTAACCCTAACTTTTACCCTAACTGTAATCCTAACCCTAACCCTTACCCTTACCCTAACCCTAACCCTTACCCTAACCCTAACCCTAATCCTAACCCTAACCTTTACCCTTACCTAACCCTACCCCTAACGCTAACCCTAACTTTAAAACTAACCCTAACCCTTACCCTTACCCTAAAACTAACCCTAACCCTAACATTAACACTAAACCTAACCCTAACACATACCCTTACCCTAACCCTAACCCTAACCCTAACCGTAACCCTAACCTTAACCCTAATTCTAACCCTAACCCTAAACCTTACCCATACCCTAACACAAACTCTAACCCTAAAACTTACCCTTACCCTCACCATAACCCTAACTTTAAGGCTAACCCTAACCCTAATCCTAACCCTTACCCTAACCCTAACCCTAACCCTAACCCTTACCCTAACCCTAACCCTAACCTTAACCCCAACCTTAAAACTAACCCTAACCCTAACCCTTACCCAAACACTTACCCTAACTCTAACCCTAACCCTAACCCTTACCCTTACACTAACCCTAACCCGAACCTTAACCCTAACCCTTATCCTTACCCTAACCCTAACCAGTAGCCTAACCCTAAACCTAAAGCTTACCCTTACCCTAAACCTAACCCAAAACCTAAACGTAAACCTTACCCTTACCCTAACCCTAATCCTAATCCTAACTCTAACACTAACCTTAATTCTATACCTTACCCTTACCCTAACCCTAACTCTAACCCGAATCCTAAACCTAACCCTAACCCTAACCCTAACCCTTACACTAACCCTAACCCTCAACCTAACCCTAACCCTAACACTTACCCTTACCCTAACCCTAACCTTAACATTAACCCTCATTCTAACCCTAAACCTAACCCTTACCTTTACCCTAACCCAAACTCTAACTCTAAAACTTCCCCTTACCCTCGCCCTAACCCTAAACTTAAGGCTAACCCTAACCCTAACCATAATCCCTACCGAACCCTAAACTAAACCTAACCCTAACCCTTACTCTAACCCTAACGCTAACCTTAACCCCAATCTTAAACCTAACCCTAACCCTAACCCTTTCCGTAACACTTACCCTAACCCTAAACCTAACCTTAACCCTTACCCTAATCCTAACCCTAATCCCTACCCTAACCCTAACCCAAACACTAACCCTAACCCTAACCGTAACCCTAAACATAACCCTAACCCTAAATGTAACCCTAACCATTTCCCTAACCCTAACCCTAACACTTACCCTTCCGCTAACCCTAACCATAACCTTAATCCCCGTCCTAAACCTAACCCTTACCCTAACCCTAACCCTAACACTTACCCTTACCCTAACCCTAACCCTAACCCTAACCCTAACCATAACCATAACCCTAACCCAAACCTAACCCTAAAACTTACCCTTACCCTCATCCTAACCCTAAACCTTACCCTAACCCTAACCCTAACCCTAACCGTATCCCTAAACCTAACTATAACCCTAAACCTAACCCTAACTTTTACCCTAACTGTAATCCTAACCCTAACCCTTACCCTTACCCTAACCCTAACCCTTACCCTAACCCTAACCCTAATCCTAACCCTAACCTTTACCCTTACCTAACCCTACCCCTAACGCTAACCCTAACTTTAAAACTAACCCTAACCCTTACCCTTACCCTAAAACTAACCCTAACCCTAACATTAACACTAAACCTAACCCTAACACATACCCTTACCCTAACCCTAACCCTAACCCTAACCGTAACCCTAACCTTAACCCTAATTCTATCCCTAACCCTAAACCTTACCCATACCCTAACACAAACTCTAACCCTAAAACTTACCCTTACCCTCACCATAACCCTAACTTTAAGGCTAACCCTAACCCTAATCCTAACCCTTACCCTAACCCTAACCCTAACCCTAACCCTTACCCTAACCCTAACCCTAACCTTAACCCCAACCTTAAAACTAACCCTAACCCTAACCCTTACCCAAACACTTACCCTAACTCTAACCCTAACCCTAACCCTTACCCTTACACTAACCCTAACCCGAACCTTAACCCTAACCCTTATCCTTACCCTAACCCTAACCAGTAGCCTAACCCTAAACCTAAAGCTTACCCTTACCCTAAACCTAACCCAAAACCTAAACGTAAACCTTACCCTTACCCTAACCCTAATCCTAATCCTAACTCTAACACTAACCTTAATTCTATACCTTACCCTTACCCTAACCCTAACTCTAACCCGAATCCTAAACCTAACCCTAACCCTAACCCTAACCCTTACACTAACCCTAACCCTCAACCTAACCCTAACCCTAACACTTACCCTTACCCTAACCCTAACCTTAACATTAACCCTCATTCTAACCCTAAACCTAACCCTTACCTTTACCCTAACCCAAACTCTAACTCTAAAACTTCCCCTTACCCTCGCCCTAACCCTAAACTTAAGGCTAACCCTAACCCTAACCATAATCCCTACCGAACCCTAACCTAAACCTAACCCTAACCCTTACTCTAACCCTAACGCTAACTTTAACCCCAATCTTAAACCTAACCCTAACCCTAACCCTTTCCGTAACACTTACCCTAACCCTAAACCTAACCTTAACCCTTACCCTAATCCTAACCCTAATCCCTACCCTAACCCTAACCCAAACACTAACCCTAACCCTAACCGTAACCCTAAACATAACCCTAACCCTAAATGTAACCCTAACCATTTCCCTAACCCTAACCCTAACACTTACCCTTCCGCTAACCCTAACCATAACCTTAATCCCCGTCCTAAACCTAACCTTTACCCTAACCCTAACCCTAACACTTACCCTTACCCTAACCCTAACCCTAACCCTAACCCTAACCATAAACATAACCCTAACCCTAACCCTAACCATAACCATAACCCTAACCCAAACCTAACCCTAAAACTTACCCTTACCCTCATCCTAACCCTAAACCTTACCCTAACCCTAACCCTAACCCTAACCGTATCCCTAAACCTAACTATAACCCTAAACTTAACCCTAACTTTTACCCTAACTGTAATCCTTACCCTAACCCTTACCCTTACCCTAACCCTAACCCTTACCCTAACCCTAACCCTAATCCTAACCCTAACCTTTACTCTTACCTAACCCTACCCCTAACGCTAACCCTAACTTTAAAACTAAACCTAACCCTTACCCTTACCCTAAAACTAACCCTAACCCTAACATTAACACTAAACCTAACCCTAACACATACCCTTACCCTAACCCTAACCCTAACCCTAACCGTAACCCTAACCTTAACCCTAATTCTAACCCTAACCCTAAACCTTACCCATACCCTAACACAAACTCTAACCCTAAAACTTACCCTTACCCTCACCATAACGCTAACTTTAAGGCTAACCCTAACCCTAATCCTAACCCTTACCCTAACCCTAACCCTAACCCTAACCCTTACCCTAACCCTAACCCTAACCTTAACCCCAACCTTAAAACTAACCCTAACCCTAACCCTTACCCAAACACTTACCCTAACCCTAACCCTAACCCTTAATCTTACCCTAACCCTAACCTTAACCCTAAACCTAACCCTAACCCTAACCATTACCCTTACCCTCACACTAAGCCTAAAACTAACCCTAACCCTAAACCTAACCCTTAACCCAAAGCTAACACTAACCCTAACCATAACCCAATCCTAACCCTAACACTTTCCCTTACCCTAACCCTAACCCTAAACCTAACCCAAACCCTAACCTTGACCCTAACCCTTAACCTGACCCTAACCCTAACCCTAACCCTAACCCTTACCCTTACCCTAACCCTAACCCTAATCCTAACCCTAACCCTAATCCTTACCCTAACCCTAATCCTAACCGTTACCCTTTCCCTAACCCTAACCCTAAGCCTTACACTTACCCTAACTCTAACCCTAAACCTAACCCTAACCGAAACCAACCCTAATCCTAACCCTAAACCTAATCCTAAACCTAACCGTAAACCTTACCCTAACCCTAACCCCAATCCTATTCCTTACCCTAACCATAACCTTAACCCTAACCCTTAAACTTTCCCTAACCCTAACCCTTACCCTTACCCTTACCCTAACCCTAACCCTAACCCTAACCCTCACCTTAACCCTAACAATAACCCTAACCCTAACACTTACCCTAACCTTAACCCTAAACCTAACCCTATCCCGAACCCTAAACCTAATCCTTACCCTTACCCTAAACCTAACCCTAAACCTAACCCTAACAATAACCCCTAACACTAACCCTAACCCTAACCCTTACCCTAACCCTAACCCTAAACTTAATGGGAAACCTAACCCAAACCCCAACCCTTAACCTAACCCTAACCCTAACACTTATCCTTACCCTAACCTTAAACCAAACCTAAACCTAACCCTAACCCTTATCCTTTCCCTAACCCTAATCCTAACCCTATCCCTAACCTTAACCCTAACCCTAACCCTAACCCTTACCCTAACCCTAACCCGAACCCTACCCCTAATCCTAACCCTAACCCTAACCTTAACAATAACCCTAACACTAACCCTAACACTTACCCTTACCCTAACGCTAACCCTAACCTTAACAATAACCCTAACACTAACCCTAACACATACCCTAACCCTAACCCTAACCCTAACCGTAACCCTAACCATAACCCTAACCCTAACCCTAACCCTTACCCTTACCCTAACACTAACCCTAACCATAACCATAACCTTAACCCTAATCCTAACCCTAACTGTAACCCTAAACATAACCCTAACCCTAACCCTTACCCTAACCCTAACCCTAACCCTAACCCTAAACTTAACCCTAATCCTAACCCTAACCCTAACACTTACCCTAACCGTAACCCTAAACCTAAACATATCACTAACCCTAATCCTAACCCTTACCCTTACCCTAAGCCTAATGCTAAAACCAACCCTAACCCTAACCCTAACCCTAACACTAACACTAACCCTAACCCTAAACCTAACCCTAACCCTAATCCTTACCCTAACCCTAACCCTAACCCTAACCTTACCCTTTGCCTAACCCTAACCCTAACTCTAACCCTTAACCTAACCCAAACCCTAAACCTAACCCTAAACCAAACCCTACCCCTAACCCTAACCCTAAAACTAATCCTAACCCTAACCGTAAACTTTACCCTAACCCTAACCCTGTCCCTAATCCTTACCTTAACCATAACCCTAAACCTAACCCTTACCCTAACCCTTAAACTTTCCCTAACCCTAACCCTAACCCTAACCCTTACCCTAACCCTAACCCTAACCCTAACCCCAACCCTCACCTTAACCCTAACAATACACCTAACGCTAACCCTTACCCTAACCGTAACCCTAAACCTAACCCTATCCCTAACCCTAAACCTAATCCTTACCCTTACCCTGAACCTAACCCTAGCAATTACCCATAATCCTAACCCTAACTGTAACCCTTACCCTAACCCTAAACCTAAACTTAATACGAAACTTAACCCTTACCCTAACCCTTAACCTAACCCTAACCCTAACACTAATCCTTACCCTAAACCTAACCTAAAACCTAACCCTAACCCTAACCCTAACCCTTATCCTTTCATTAAACCTAAACCTAACCTTAACCCTAACCTTAACCCTAACCCTAACCCTAACCCTTACCCTAACGCTAAACCTAACCCTAACCCTAATCCTAACCCTAAACCTAACCTTAACCCTAACCATAACCCTAACACTAACCCTTACCCTTACCCTAACACTAACCCTAACCCTAACCTTAACCTTAACCCTAACCCTAACACATACCCTTATCCTAACCCTAACCCTAAACCTAACCGTAACCCTAACACTAACCCTAACACATACCCTTACCCTAACCCTAAACCTAACCGTAACCATAACCTTAAACATAAAACTAACCCTTAACCTTACCCTTACCCTAACCCTAACACTAAACCTAACCTTAACCCTAACCCTAACCCTAACCCTAAACCTAAACCTAACCCTAACCCTAACTCTAACCCTTACCCTTACTCTAAACCTAACCTTAACCCTAACCCTAACCCTAACCTTAACCCTAACCCTAACCCTAACACATACCCTTACCCTAACCCTAACCCTAACCCTAACCGTAACTCTGAACATAACCCTAACCCTAACCCTAACCCTAACATTAACCCAACCCTAAACCTAACCCTAACCCTAAATCAAACCCTTTCCCTTACCCTAAACCTAACCCTAACCCTAACCCAAACCCTAACCCTTATCCTAATCCTAACCCTAATCCTAACCCTTACCCTTACCCTTACCCTAACCCTAACCCTAAACCTAAACCTAACCGTAACCCTTAGCCTTACACTAACCCTCACCCTAATCCTAACTCTAACCCTAGCCTTAATTCTAAACCTTACCCTTACCCTAACCCTAACCCTTAACCTAACCCTAAACCTAACCCTAACACTAACCCAAACCCTTACGCTAACCCTAACCCTCACCCTAACCCTAACCCTAACCTTTACACTTACCCTAAACCTAACCTTAACCTTAACCCTAATTCTAACCCTAACGCTAACCCTTACCGTTACCCTAACCCAAACTCTAACCCTAAAACTTCCCCTTACCCTCACCCTAACCCTAACCTTAAAGCTAACCCTAACCCTAACCCTAATCTTTACCCTAACCCTAACCCTAAACCTAACCCTTACCCTAACCCTAACCCTAACTTTAAACCCAACCTTAAACCTACCCCTAACCCTAACCCTTTCCCTAACATTTACCCTAACCCTAATCCTAACCCTAACCCTTACCCTAACCCAAAGCCTAAACCTAACTGTAACCCTTACCCTTAACCTAACCCTAACCCTAATCCTAACTCTAACCCTAACCTTAATCCTAACCCTTACCCTTACCCTAACTCTAACCCTAACCTAACCCTAACCCTAACCCTAACACTTATCCCTACCCTAACCCTAACCCTAAGCCTAATCGTAACCCTTACCCTAACCCTAACCCTAACCCAAACCTAACCCTAAAACTTGCCCTTACCCTAATCCTAACCCTAAACCTTAGCCTAACCCTAACCCTAACCGTATCCCTAAACCTAACCCTAACCCTAACCCTAACCTTTACCCTAACTGTAACCCTAACCCTAACCCTTACCCTAACCCAAACCCTTACCATAACCCTAACCCTAACGCTAATCCTAACCCTAACCCTTACCCTTAACTAACCCTACCCCTAACCTTTACCCTAACACTAAAACTAACCCTAACCCTTACCCTTACCCTAACACTAACCCTAACCCTATCATTAACCCTAAACATAACCCTAACACATACCCTTACCCTAACCCTTACCCTTAACTAACCCTACCCCTAACCTTAACCCTAACCTTAAAACTAACCCTAACCCTTACCCTTACCCTAACACTAACCGTAACCCTAACATTAACACTAAACATAACCCTAACACATACCCTTACCCTAACCCTAACCCTAACCGTAACCCTAAACTTATCCGTAACCCTAACCCTAACCCTAACCATTACCCTTACCCTAACCTTAACCCTAATTCTAACCGTAACCCTAAACTTTACCCATACCCTAACCCAAATTCTAACCCTAAAACTTACCCTTACCTCACCCTAACACTAACCTTAAGGCTAACCCTAACCCTAACCCTAATCCTTACAATAACCCTAACCCTAACCCTAACCCTTACCCTAACCCTAACCCTAACCTTAACCCCAACCTTAAAACTAACCCTAACCCTAACCCTTACCCAAACACTTACCCTAACCCTAACCCTAACCCTAACCCTTAATCTTACCCTAACCCTAACCTTAACCCTAACCATAACCTTAACCCTAACCCTAACCCTAACACATACCCTTACCCTATCCCTAACCCTAAACCTACCCGTAACTCTGAAGATAACCCTAACCCTAAACCTAACCCTAACCCTTACCCTTACCCTAACCCTAAACCTAACCTTAACCCCAACCATAAACCTAAACCTAACCCTAAACCTAACCCTAACCCTTACCCTAAACCTAACCTAAACCTAACCCTAACCCTAACCCTAACCCTTATCCTAACCCTAACCCTAATCCTAACCCTTACACTTACCCTTACCCTAACCCTAACCCTAACCCTAACCCTATACCTAACCCTATCCCTAACCCTTATCCTTACACTAACCCTAATCCGAACCTTAACCCTAACCCTTATCCTTACCCTAACCCTAACCAGTAGCCTAACCCTAAACCTAAAGCTTACCCTTACCCTAAACCTAACCCAAAACCTAAACGTAAACCTTACCCTTACCCTAACCCTAATCCTAATCCTAACTCTAACACTAACCTTAATTCTATACCTTACCCTTACCCTAACCCTAACTCTAACCCGAATCCTAAACCTAACCCTAACCCTAACCCTAACCCTTACACTAACCCTAACCCTCAACCTAACCCTAACCCTAACACTTACCCTTACCCTAACCCTAACCTTAACATTAACCCTCATTCTAACCCTAAACCTAACCCTTACCTTTACCCTAACCCAAACTCTAACTCTAAAACTTCCCCTTACCCTCGCCCTAACCCTAAACTTAAGGCTAACCCTAACCCTAACCATAATCCCTACCGAACCCTAACCTAAACCTAACCCTAACCCTTACCCTAACCCTAACGCTAACCTTAACCCCAATCTTAAACCTAACCCTAACCCTAATCCTTTCCGTAACACTTACCCTAACCCTAAACCTAACCTTAACCCTTACCCTAATCCTAACCCTAATCCCTACCCTAACCCTAAACCTAACCCTAACCCTAACCCTAACCGTAACCCTAAACCTAACCCTAACCCTAAATGTAACCCTAACCATTTCCCTAACCCTAACCCTAACACTTACCCTTCCGCTAACCCTAACCATAACCTTAATCCCCGTCCTAAACCTAACCCTTACCCTAACCCTAACCCTAACACTTACCCTTACCCTAACCCTAACCCTAACCCTAACCCTAACCCTAACCCTTACCCTAACCATAACCCTAACCCAAACCTAACCCTAAAACTTACCCTTACCCTAATCCTAACCCTAAACCTTACCCTAAGCCTAACCCTAACCCTAACCCTAACTTTTACCCTAACTGTAACCCTAACCCCAACCCTTACCCTTACCCTAACCCTAACCCTTACCCTAACCCTAACCCTAACCCTAACCCTAATCTGAACCCTAACCCTTACCCTTACCTAACCCTACCCCTAACGCTAAACCTAACTTTAAAACTAACCCTAACCCTTACCCTTACCCTAAAACTAACCCTAACCCTAACATTAACACTAAACCTAACCCTAACACATACCCTTACCCGAACCCTAACCCTAACCCTAAACGTAACCCTAAACTTAACCCTAAATCTAACCCTAACCATAAACCTTACCCATACCCTAACCCAAACTCTAACCCTAAAACTTACCCTTACCCTCACCCTAACCCTAACTTTAAGGCTAACCCTAACCCTAACCCTAATCCTTACCCTAACCCTAACCCTAACCCTAACCCTTACCCTAACCCTAACCCTAACCTTAACCCCAACCTTAAAACTAACCCTAACCCTAACCCTTACCCAAACACTTACACTAACCCTAACCCTAA
>JANJXV010000047.1:3710000-3715000 GCA_024803745.1 Megascapheus bottae | reverse complement strand
AACCCTAACCCTAACCCTTACCCTTACCATAACGCTAAAGCTAACCCTAAACCTAAGCCTAACCCTTACCCTAAACCTAACCCTAACCCTAACCCTTACCCTTACCCTAACGCTAAAGCTAACCCTAACCCTAACCCTAACCCTTACCCTAATCCTAACCCTAACCCTAACCCTAACCCTAACCCTTACCCTTACCCTAACCCTAAACCTAACCCTAACCCTAACCGTAAACCTAAACCTAACCATAAACCGAACCCTTACCTTTAACAAAACCTAACCCTCACCCTAACCCTAACCCTTACCCTAACCCTAAACCTATTCCTAAACCTAACCCTTACCCTAACCTTAAACCTAATCCTAACCCCAAACTTAACCCTAAACCTAAACTTAACCCCAACCCTTACCCTTACCCTAACCCTAACCTTAATGCTAATTCTAACCCTAACCATGATCCTTACGCTAACCCTACCCTAAACCTAATCCTTACCCTAACCATAACCCTAACACTAATACTTACCTTTCCCTAACCCTAAACCTAACCCTAACCCTAACTCTTACCCTTACCCTAACATTAACCCTAACACTAAACCTAAACCTAACCCTAACCCTTACCTTAACCCTAACCCTAAACCTAACTCTAACCCTAACTTTACGCTTACCCTAACCCTAACCCTAAACCTAACCCTAACCCTATCTAACCCTAACCCTTATCCTTACCCTAACTCTAACCCTAAACCTAACCCTAACCCTAACCCTAACCCAAAAACCTAACCCTAAACCTAACCCTTACCTTTACCCTAACCCTAAACCTAACCCTAACCGTAAACCTTACCCTTACCCTAAAACTAACCCTAACCCTTACCCTAAACCTAACCCTAACCCTATCCCTAACCCTTACCCTTACCTTAACCCTAACCCTAACCCTAACCGTTACCCTTACCTAACGATAAACCTAACCCTAACCCTAACCCTAACCCTAACCCTAATATATACCCTTACCCTAACCGTAACCCTAAATCTAACTATAAACCTAATCCTAAAACTAACACTAACCCTAACTCTAACCCTAATCCTAACCATAACCCTTACCCTAACCCTAACCCTTACCCTTACCCTAACCCTAACCCAAACCTTAACCCCAACCCTAAACCTAACCCTAACCCTAACCCTAACCCTTACCCTTACCCTAACGCTAAAGCTAACCCTAACCCTAACCCTAACCCTTACCCTAATCCTAACCCTAACCCTAACCCTAACCCTTACCCTTACCCTAACCCTAAACCTAACCCTAACCCTAACCCTAACCCTTACCCTAACCCTAACCCTAATCCTAACCGTAACCCATACCCTTACCCTAACCCTAAAACTAACCCTAACCCTAACCCTAACCCTAACCTTAACCCTAACACTTATACTTACCCTAACCCTAAACCTAACCCTAACCGTAAACCTTACCCTTACCCTAAACCTAAACCTAACCCTAAACCTAACCCTAACCCTAACCCTAACCTTACCCTTACCCTAACCCTAACCCTAAACCTGACCCTAAAACTAACCCTTACTCTCACCCTAAAACTAACCTTAAAGTTAACCCTAACCCAAACCCTAACCCTAACCCTAAAACATACCCTTACCCTAACCCTAACCCTAACCCTAACCTTAACTCTAACCCGTAACCTTACCCTAATCCTAACCCTAAAGGGAACCCTAACCCTAACCCTAACCATAACCTTAACCCTCACACTTTCCCTTACCGTAACCCTAACCCTAACACTAACACTTACACTAACCCTAACCCACACCATAACCCTTACCCTTACCCTAACAGTAACCTTAAACTTAACTCTAACCCTAACCCTAACCCCTAACCCTAAACGTAACCCTAACCCTAACCCTAACCCTTACCCTTACCCTAACCCTAACCTCAATGCTAATTCTAACCCTAACCATAATCCTTAACCTAACCCTAACCCTAACCCTGATCCTTACTCTAACCATAACCCTAACACTAATACTTACCCTTTCCCTAACCCTAAACCTAACCCTAACCCTAACTCTTACCCTTACCCTAAACCTAAACCTAACACTAAACCTATCCCTAACCCTAACCCTAACCCTAACCCTAACCTTAACCCTAACCCTAACTCTAACCCTAACTTTACCCTTACCCTAACCCTAACCCTAAACCTAACCCTAACCCTATCTAACCCTAACCCTTACCCTTACCCTAACCCTAACCCTAAACCTAACCATAACCCTAACCCTAACCCGAACACCTAACCCTAAACCTAACCCTAACCCTATCTAACCCTAACCCTTACCCTTACCCTAACCCTAACCCTAACCCTAACCCTAACCCTAACCTCAACCCCAAACCTAACCTTAACCCTAAACCTAACTCTTACCCTTACCCTAACCCTAACCCTAACCCTTACCCTTACCCTAACCCTAACCCTTACCCTTACCCTAACCCTAACCTTAATGCTAATTCTAACCTTAACCATAATCCTTAACCTAACCCTAACCCTAACACTGATCCTTACCCTAACCATAACCCTAACACTAATACTTACCTTTTCCCTAACCCTAAACCTAACCCTAACCCTAACCCTTACCCTTATCTAATGATAAACCTAACCCTAACCCTAACCCTAACCCTAACACATACCCTTACCCTAACCGTAACCCTAATTCTAACTCTAAACCTAATCCTAATATTAACACTAACCCTAACTCTAACCCTAACCCTAACCATAACCCTTACCCTAACCCTAACCCTTACCCTTACCTTAACCCTAACCCAAACCTTAACCCCAAACCTAAACCTAACCCTAACCCTAACCCTAACCCTTACCCTTACCCTAACGCTAAAGCTAACCCTAATCCTAACCCTACCCCTTACCTTAGTCCTAACCCTAACCCTAAGCCTACCGCTAACCCTAACGCTAACCCTAAACTTAACCCTAATCATTATACTTACCCTAACCCTAACCCTAACCTTAACCCCAAACCTAACCTTAACCCTAAACCCAACTCTTACCCTTACCCTAACCCTAACCCTAACCCTAACCCTTACTCTTACCCTAACCCTAACGCTATACTTAACCCTAATCCTAACCCTTACCCCAAACCCTAACCTTAACACTAACACTAACCCTTATCCTTATCCTAACCCTAAACTTAACCTCAACCCAAAAGCTACCTCTAACACTAACCCTAAACCTTACCCTAACCCTAAACCTAAACCTAAACCTAACCCTAATCCTAAACCT
This sequence comes from Megascapheus bottae, assembly GCA_024803745.1. Taxonomy (NCBI): domain Eukaryota; kingdom Metazoa; phylum Chordata; class Mammalia; order Rodentia; family Geomyidae; genus Megascapheus; species Megascapheus bottae. Next base: position 3,711,728 of record JANJXV010000047.1, on the reverse strand, counting down.
TACCCTAACCCTAACCCTAATCCTAACCCTAATCCTTACCCTTACCCTTACCCTAACTGTAAACCTAACCCTAAAACTTACCCAAACCCTAAACCTTACCCTAACCCCAACCCTAATCCTAACCCTATACCTTACCCTGACCCTAACCCTAACCCGAACCCTAACCCTAAACATTATACTTACCCTAACCCTTACCTTTACCCTAACCCTAACCTTAATGCTAACCCTAACCCTAAATATAACCCTTACTCTAAACCTAACCCTAACCCTTACCCTTAACTTAACCCTAACCCTAAAACTAACCCTAACCCTAACCCTAACCCTAACAGCTAACCCTTACCCTAACCCTTACCGTTACCCTAAACCTGACCCTAACCCTAACCTTAAACCTTACCCTTACCCTAACCCTAACCTTAACCCTACCCCTACCCTTAACCCTAACACTAACCTTACCCTTACCCTAACCCTAACCCGAAACCTAACCCTAACTCTAACTCTAAACCTTACCCTTACCCTAAACCGAATCCTAAGCCTTAACCTAAACCTAACCCTAACCCTTAATCTAACACTTACCCTAACCCTAACCCTCACCCTAAACTTAATCCTAACCCTAACCCTTACCCTAACACTTACCCTTACCATAACACTTACCCTAAAATTAACCCTAACCGTAACCCTAACTCTAAACTTAATCCTAACCCTAAACCTAACCCTTGCCCTTACCCTAACCCTAACCCTAAACCTATCACTAACCCTTACCCTAAACCTAACCCTTACTCTTACCCTACCCTAACCCTAAACCTAACCCTAACCCTAACCCTAACCCCAAATCCTAACCCTAAACCTAACCCTAACCCTTGCCCTTACCCTAACCCTACCCTTAACCCTAACACTTACCCTTACCCTAGCCCCTAACCTAACCCTAACCCTAACCCTAACCCTTACCCTAACCCTAACCCTAACCCTTACCCTTACCCTAACAATAAACCTAACCCTAACCCTTAACCTTACCGTTACCCTAAACCTAACCCTAACCCATACACTAAACCTAACCCTAACCCTTACCCTTACCTTAACCCTAACCCTAACCCTAACCCTAACCCTAACCTAACTCTTACTCTAACCCTAACCCTAACCCCAAATCCTAATCCTAAACCTAACCCTAACCTTTCCCTTACCCTAACCTTAAGCCTAACACTTACCCTAACCCTTATGCTTACCCTAACTCTAACCCTAACCCTTACCCTTACCCTAATCCTAACCGTAACCTTAACCCTAACCCTAACCCCTAACCCTAACCCTAAACCTAAACCAAATCTTACCCTAACTCTAACCCTAACTCTAATCCTTACCCATTCCCTAACCCTAACCCTCACGCTAACCCTAACTCTTACCCTTAAAGTAACACTAACCCTAAGCCTAAAGCTAACCCTAATGCTAACCCTGACCGGAACAGTAAACCTAACCCTAACCTATCCTTACCCTTACCCTAACCCTAACCCTAAACCTAACTCTAACCCTATCTAACCCTAATCCTTACCCTTACCCTAATCCTTACCCTAACCCTAAACCTAACCCTAACCCTAATCCTTACCATTACCCGAAACCTAACCCTAAACCTAACCCTAAACCTTACCCTTACCCTAAACATAACCCTTACCATTACCCTAAAACTAACCCTAAGCCTAACCCTAACCCTTACCCTTACCTTAACCCTAACCCTAACCC
>JANJXV010000047.1:3680000-3707500 GCA_024803745.1 Megascapheus bottae | reverse complement strand
CTAACCCTAACCCTAACAGCTAACCCTTACCCTAACCCTTACCGTTACCCTAAACCTGACCCTAACCCTAACCTTAAACCTTACCCTTACCCTAACCCTAACCTTAACCCTACCCCTACCCTTAACCCTAACACTAACCTTACCCTTACCCTAACCCTAACCCGAAACCTAACCCTAACTCTAACTCTAAACCTTACCCTTACCCTAAACCGAATCCTAAGCCTTAACCTAAACCTAACCCTAACCCTTAATCTAACACTTACCCTAACCCTAACCCTCACCCTAAACTTAATCCTAACCCTAACCCTTACCCTAACACTTACCCTTACCATAACACTTACCCTAAAATTAACCCTAACCGTAACCCTAACTCTAAACTTAATCCTAACCCTAAACCTAACCCTTGCCCTTACCCTAACCCTAACCCTAAACCTATCACTAACCCTTACCCTAAACCTAACCCTTACTCTTACCCTACCCTAACCCTAAACCTAACCCTAACCCTAACCCTAACCCCAAATCCTAACCCTAAACCTAACCCTAACCCTTGCCCTTACCCTAACCCTACCCTTAACCCTAACACTTACCCTTACCCTAGCCCCTAACCTAACCCTAACCCTAACCCTAACCCTTACCCTAACCCTAACCCTAACCCTTACCCTTACCCTAACAATAAACCTAACCCTAACCCTTAACCTTACCGTTACCCTAAACCTAACCCTAACCCATACACTAAACCTAACCCTAACCCTTACCCTTACCTTAACCCTAACCCTAACCCTAACCCTAACCCTAACCTAACTCTTACTCTAACCCTAACCCTAACCCCAAATCCTAATCCTAAACCTAACCCTAACCTTTCCCTTACCCTAACCTTAAGCCTAACACTTACCCTAACCCTTATGCTTACCCTAACTCTAACCCTAACCCTTACCCTTACCCTAATCCTAACCGTAACCTTAACCCTAACCCTAACCCCTAACCCTAACCCTAAACCTAAACCAAATCTTACCCTAACTCTAACCCTAACTCTAATCCTTACCCATTCCCTAACCCTAACCCTCACGCTAACCCTAACTCTTACCCTTAAAGTAACACTAACCCTAAGCCTAAAGCTAACCCTAATGCTAACCCTGACCGGAACAGTAAACCTAACCCTAACCTATCCTTACCCTTACCCTAACCCTAACCCTAAACCTAACTCTAACCCTATCTAACCCTAATCCTTACCCTTACCCTAATCCTTACCCTAACCCTAAACCTAACCCTAACCCTAATCCTTACCATTACCCGAAACCTAACCCTAAACCTAACCCTAAACCTTACCCTTACCCTAAACATAACCCTTACCATTACCCTAAAACTAACCCTAAGCCTAACCCTAACCCTTACCCTTACCTTAACCCTAACCCTAACCCTAACCCATACCCTTATCCTAACGCTAACCCTAACCCTAAACGTTACCCTATCCATAACCCTAACCTTAACCCTTAAGCTTACCCTAACGCTAACCCTAACATTAACCCCAACCCTAAACCAATCCTAACCCTTACCCTAACCCTTCCCCTTACCCTAAACCTAAACCTAACCCTAACCCTAAACTTTACCCTAACCCTAACCCCAATCGTAACCCCAACTCTTACTCTTACCTAACCCTAAAACTAACCCTAACCCTAACCCTAACCCTAACGCTAAACATAACCCTTAACCTTACTCTAACCCTAACCATAAACCTAACCCTAACCCTAACCCTAACCCTAACCCTAAACTTAACCCTAACCCTTTTCCTTACCCTAACCCTAACCCTAACCCTAACCCATACTCTTAGCCTAACAGTAACCTTAAACTTAACGCTAACACTAACCCTAACTCCTAAACCTAACGGTAACCCTAACCCTAACCCTAATCCTTACCCTTACCCTAACCCTAACCTTAAGGCTAACCCTAACACTAACCATAATCCTTACCCTAACCCTAACCCTAACCCTAATCCTTACCCTAACCGGAACCCTAACACTAATCCTTACCCTTTCCTTAACCCTAACCTTAACCCTAACTCTTAGCCTTACCCTAACCCTAACACTAAACCTAACCCTAACCCTAACCCTAACCCTACCCTAACCTTAACCCTAACCCTAACCCTAACCCTAACCCTAACCCTAACCCTCACCTTACCTTTACCCTAGCCCTAACCCTAAACCTAACCCTATCTAACCCTAACCCTTACCCTTACCCTTACCGTAACCCTAAACCTAACCCTAACCCTAAAACTAACCCAAACCCTTACCCTAACCCTTACACATACCCTTACCCTACCCTAACCCTAACCCTTACCCTTACCCTAACCCTAACCTAAACCTTAACCCGAACCCTAAACCTAACCCTAACCCTAACCCTAACCCTTCCCCTTACCCTAACCCTAAACCTAACCCTAACCCTAAACTTTACCCTAACCCTAACCCCAATCGTAACCCCAACTCTTACTCTTACCTAACCCTAAAACTAACCCTAACCCTAACCCTAACCCTAACGCTAAACATAACCCTTAACCTTATTCTAACCCTAACCATAAACCTAACCCTAACCCTAACCCTAACCCTAAACTTAACCCTAACCCTTTTCCTTACCCTAACCCTAACCCTAACCCTTACCCTAACCCTAACCCTAACCCTAACCCTATCCCTTACCCTTACCCTAACCCTAACCCTAATGTTAACCCTAACCCTAAACCTAACCCTAACCGTAACCCTAACTCTAACCCTAACCCTTATCCTTACCCTAACCCTAAACCTAACACTAACCCTAACCCTAACACCTAACTCTAACCCTAACCCTAACCCTAACCCTTACACTTACCCAAACCCTAACCCTTAACCCTAACCCTAACACTAAGCCTAACCCTAACCCTAAACCTTACCCTAACCCTAACCCTAAACTTAACCCCAACCCTAAACCTAACCCTAACCCTAGACCCTTACCCAAACACTTACCCTAACCCTAACCCTAACCCTAACCCTTTCACTGACACTAACCCTAACCCTAATCCTAACCCTAACCCCTAAACCTAACCCTTAACCTAACCTTAACCCTAACCCTTACCCTAACCCTTAAACTTAACCTAACCCTAAAGCTAACTCTAACTCTAACCCTAACCCCAAATCCTATCCCTAAACCTAACCTTAACCTTTACCCTTATCCTAACCCTAACCTTAACCCTAACACTTAACCTTACCCTAGCCCCTACCCTAACCATAACCCTAACCCTAACCCTTACCCTAACCCTAACCCTAACCCTAACCCTTACCCTTACCCTTACCCTAACCCTAAACATAACCCTACCCCTAACCCTTAACCTAACCCTAAACTTTACCCTTAAGCTTACCCTAACCCTAAAAATAACCCTAACCCTTAACCTTACCGTTGCCCTAAACCTAACCATAACCCATACACTAAACCTAACCCTAACCCTAACCCTAACACTTACCCTTACCTTAACCCTAAACCAAACCCTAACCTTAACCCTAACCCTAACTTAACACTAACTCTAACCCTAACCCTAACCCTAACCTTTACCTTAACCCTAACCATAACCATAACCTTACTCTTACCCTAACCCTAACCCTAACCTTAACCCCAACCCTAAACCTACCTCTAACCCTAACCCTCATCCTTACCCTTACCCTAACCCTAAACCTAACCCTAACCCTAACCCTAAACCTTACCCTAACCCTAACCCTAATCCTAACCCTAACCCTTACCCTAACCAAAACCCTAAACCTTATACTTACCCTACCCTAACCCTTACCCTTACCCTAAACCTATCCCTAACCCTAACCCTTACCCTTACCCTAACCCTAACCCTAAACCTAACCCTAACCCTAACCCTAACCTTAACCCTAACCCTTACCCTTAACCTAATCCTAACCTTAACCCTAAACCTTACCCTAACCCTAAACTTAACCCTAAACTTTCCCTTACCCTAAACTTAAGCCTAACCCTAACCCTAACCCTTACGCTAACACTAACTCTAACCCTAACCCTTACCCTTACCCTAACCCTAACCCTAACCTTAACCCTAACCCTAACCCTAACCCCTAACCCTAACCGTAACCCTAACCATAACCCTATCCCTTAACCTTACCCTAACCCTAACCTTAATGCTAACCCTAACCATAACCATAACCCTTACCCTAACCCTAACCCTAAACCTAATCCTTACCCTAACCCTAACCCTAACCCTAATCCTTACCCTTTCCCTAACCCTAAACCTCACCCTAACCCTAATCCTTACCCTTACCCTAACCCTAACCCTAAGCCTAAAGCTAACCCTATTCTTAACCTTAACCGTAACCGTAAACCTAACCCTAACCTATCCTTACCCTTACCCTAACCCTAACCCTAAACCTAACCCTAACTTTATCTAACCATAATCCTTACCCTTACACTAATCCTAACCCTAACCCTTACCCTAAACCTAACCCTAACCCTAACCCTAACCCTTACCCTTACCTTAACCCTAACCTAACCCTAACCCTTACCCTTTTCCTAACGCTAACCCTAACCCTAACCCTAACCCTAACACATACCCCTACCCTCACCCTATCCCTAACCCTATCTCTAACTCTAAACCTAAAACTAACCCTTACCCTTATCCTAACCCTAACCCTAACCCTAACTCTAAACCTAACCCTAAACCTAACACTAACCCTAACCCTTACCCTTACCCTAACCCTAACCTTAATGCTAACCCTAACCCAAACCATAATCCTTACACTAACCCTAACCTATCCCTAACTCTAACCCTAACCCTAAACCTAACACTAAACCTAACCCTTACTCTTACCCTAACCCTAACCCTAAACCTAACCCTAACCCTAACCCTAACACCTAACCCTAACACTAACCTTTTCCTTACCCTAACGCTAACCCTAACCCTAAAACTTAACCTTACCTTAAACCTAACCCTAAGCCTTAACCTAAACCTAACCCTAACCCTTAATCTAACACTTACCCTAACCATAACACTAACCCTAAACTTAACCCTAACCCTAACCCTAAATCTAAACTTAACCCTAACCCTAAACCTAACCCTTGCCCTTACCCTAACCCTAACCCTAAACTTATCACAAACCCTTACCCTAAACCTAACCCTTACTCTTACCCTAACCCTAACCCAAAACCTAACCCTAACCCAAACCCTAACCCCAAATCCTAATCCTAAACCTAACCCTAACCCTTACCCTTATCCTAACCCTAACCTTTACCCAAAAACTTACCCTTTCCCTAGCCCCTACCCTAACCCTAACCCTAACCCTAACCCTTAACCTTACCCTAACCCTAACCCTAACCCTTACCCTTACCCTAACGCTAAACCTAATCCTAACCCTCACCCTTAACCTAACCCTAACCCTTAACCTTACCCTAACCCTAAACCTAACGCTAAACCTTAACCTTACCGTTACCCCAAACATAACCCTAACCCATACACTAAACCTAACCCTAACCCTAACACTTACCCTTACCTTAACCCTAAACCTAACCCTAACCCTAACCCTAACCCTAACATAACTCTAACTCTAACCCTAACCCTAACCCTTACCCTTACCCTAACCCTAACCTTAATGCTAACCCTAACCCTAACCATAATCCTTACCCTAACCCTAACCAAAACCCTAATCCTTACTCTAACCATAACCCTAACCCTCATCCTTACCCTTTCCCTAACCCTAACCCTAACCTTAACACTAACACTTACCCTAAACCTAACCCTAACCCTTACCCTAAACCTAACCCTAACCATAACCCTTACCCTTACCTTAACCCTAAACCTAACCCTAAACCTTACCCTTACCCTAAACCTAAAAGTAACCCTTACCCTAAACCTAACCCGAACCCTAACCCTAACCCTTACCTTAACCCTAACCCTAACCCTAACCCTTACCCTTATCCTAACACTAACCCTAACCCTAACTCTAACCCTAACTCTAAACCTAACACTAAACCTAACACTAACCTTAACTCTAACCCTAACCCTAAACCTAACCCTAACCCTTACCCTTACCCTAACCCTAACGCTAACCTTAACCCCAACACTAAACCTAATCCTAACCCTAACCCTTACCCTTACCCTAACCCTAAACCTAACCCTTACCCTTTCTCTTACCCTAACCGTAAACCTTACCCTAACCCTTAACCTTACCCTTACCCAAAACCTAACCCTAAAGCTTACCCTAAACCTAAACCTAACCCTAACCCTTAACCTTAGCTTAACACTAACCCTAACCCTTACCCTTACCCTAACGCTAACCTTAATCCTAACTCTAACCCTAACCCTAACCCTAACCGTTACCCTATCCATAACCCTAACCCTAACACTTACGCTTAACCTAACCCTAACCCTAACCTTAACCCCAACCCTAAACCAATCCTAACCCTTACCCTAACCCTTCCCCTTAACCTAACCCTAAACCTAACCCTAACCCTAACCCTTACCCTAACCCTAACCCTAACCCTATCCCTTACCCTTACCCTAACCCTAACCCTAACGTTAACCCTAACACTAACCCTAACCCTAACCGTAACCCTAACTCTAACACTAACCCTTATCCTTACCCTAACCCTAAACCTAACGCTAACCCTAACCCTAACACCTAACTCTAACCCTAACCCTAACCCTAACCCTTACAATTACCCTAACCCTAACCCTAACCCTAACCCTAACACTTACCCTAACCCTAACCCTAAACCTTACCTAACCCTAACCCTAAACTTAACCCCAACCCTAAACCTAACCCTAACACTAACCCTTAACCTAACACTTACCCTAACCCTAACCCTTTCACTGACCCTAACCCTAACCCTAACCCTAACATTAACCCCTAACCCTTAACCTAACCTTAACCCTAACCCTTACCCTAACCCTTACCCTTAACCTAACCCTAAAGCTAACTCTAACTCTAACCCTAACCCCAAATCCTAACCCTAAACCTAACCCTAACTCTTACCCTTATCCTAACCCTAACCTTAACCCTAAAACTTACCCTTACCCTAGCCCCTAACCTAACCCTAACCCTAACCCTAACCCTTAACCTTACCCTAACCCTAACCCTAAACCTTACCTTACCCTAACGCTAAACCTAATACTAACCCTAACCCTTAACCTAAACCTACCCCTTACCCTTACCCTAACCCTAAACCTAACCCTAACCCTTAACCTTACCGTTACCCTAAACCTAACCCTAACCCATACACTAAACCTAACCCTAACCCTAACACTTACCCTTACCTTAACCCAAAACCTAACCCTAACCCTAACCCCAACCCTAACTTAACTCTAACCCTAACTCTAACCCTAACCCTTACCCTTACCCTAACCCTAACCTTAATGCTAACCCTAACCCTAACCATAATCCTTACCCTAACCCTAAACAAAACCCTAATCCTTACTCTAACCATAACCCTAACCCTAATCCTTACCCTTTCCCTAACCCTAACCCTAACCTTAAACCTAACACTTACCCTAAACCTAACCCTAACCCTTACCCTAAACCTAACCCTAACCCTAACCCTTACCCTTACCTTAACCCTAAACCTAACCCTAAACCTTACCCTTACTCTAAACCTAAACCTAACCCTCATCCTTTCTCTTACCCTAACCCTAAACCTAACCCTAACCCTTAACCTTACCCTTACCCAAAACCTAACCCTAAAGCTTACCCTAAACCTAAACCTAAACCTAACCCTTAACCTTACCTTAACCCTAACCCTAACCCTTACCCTTACCCTAACGCTAACCTTAACCCTAACTCTAATCCTAACCCTAACCCTAACCGTTACCCTATCCATAAACCTAACCCTAACCCTTACGCTTACCCTAACCCTAACCCTAACCTTAACCCCAACCCTAAACCAATCCTAACCCTTACCCTAAACCTTCCCCTTAACCTAACCCTAAACCTAACCCTAACCCTAACCCTTACCCTAACCCTAACCCTAACCCTATCCCTTACCCTTACCCTAACCCTACCCCTAACGTTAACCCTAACCCTAACCCTAACCCTAACCGTAACCCTAACTCTAACCCTAACCCTTACCCTTACCCTAGCCCCTACCATAACCATAACCCTAACAATAACACTTACCTTAACCCTAACGCTAACCCTAACCCTTACCCTTACCCTAACCCTAAACCTAACCCTAACCCTAACCCTTAACCTAACCCTAACCCTTACCCTTACCCTAACCCTAAACCTAACCCTAACCCTTAACCTTACCGTGACCCTAAACCTAACCCTAACCCATACACTAAACATAACCCTAACCCTAACACTTACCCTTACCTGAACCCTAAACCTACCCCTAACCCTAACCCTAACCCTAACTTAACTCTAACTCTAACCCTAACCCTAACCCTAACCTTTACCCTAACCCTAACCCTAACCTTAACCCCAACCCTAAACCTACCTCTAACCCTAACCCTTACCCTTACCCTTACCCTAACCCTAAACCTAACCCTAACCCTAACCCTAACCCTAACCCTAAACCTTACCCTAACCCTAACCCTAATCCTAACGCTAACCCTTACCCTTACACTAACAATAAACCTAACCCTAACCCTAACCCTAACCTTAACCCGAAACCTTATACTTACCCTAACCCTAACCCTTACCCTTACCCTAAACCTATCCCTAAACCTAAACCTATCCCTTACCTTTACCCTTACCCTAACCCTAAACCTACCCCTAACCCTAACCCTAACCCTAACCTTATCCCTAACCCTTACCCTTAACCTAATCCTAAACTTAACCCTAACCCTTACCCTAACGCTAAACTTAACCCTAACCTTTCCCTTACCCTAACCTTAAGTCTAACCCTAACCCTAACCCTTACGCTAACCCTAACTCTAACCCTAACCCTTACCCTTACCCTAACCCTAACCCTAACCCTAACCTTAACCCTAACCCTAACCCTAACCCGTAACCCTAACCGTAACCCTAACCCTAACCCTATCCCTTAACCTTACCCTAACCCTAACCTTAATGCTAACCCTAACCCTAAACATAACCCTTACCCTATCCCTAACCCTAAACCTAATCCTTACCCTAACACTAACCCTAACCCTAATGCTTACCCTTTCCCTAACCCTAACCCTCACCCTAATCCTAACCCTTACCCTTACCCTAACCCTAACCCTAAGCCTAAAGCTAACCTTAATCCTAACCCTGACCGTAACCGTAAACCTAACCCTAATCTATCTTTACCCTTACCCTAACCCTACCCCTAAACCTAACCCTAACCCTATCTAACCCTAATCCTTACCCTTACCCTAATCCTAACCCTAACCCTAACCCTTACCCTAAACCTAACCATAACCCTAAACCTAACCCTTACCCTTACCTTAACCCTAACCCTAACCCTAACCCTAACCTTTACCCTTATCCAAACGCTAAACCTAACCCTAACCCTAACCCTAACACATACCCTTACCCTCACCCTATCCCTAACCCTAACTCTAACTCTAAACCTAACCCTAAACCTTACCCTTACCCTAACCCTAACCTTAATGCTAACCCTAACCCTAACCATAATCCTTACACTAACCCTAACCCTATCCCTAACTCTAACCCTAACCCTAAACCTAACACTAACCCTAGCCCTTACCCTTACCCTAACCCTAACCTTAATGCTAACCCTAAACCTTACCCTAACGCTAAAGCTAACCCTAACCCTAACCCTTACCCTAATCCTAACCCTAATCCTAACCCTAACCCTTACCCTTACCCTAACCCTAAACCTATCGCTAACCCTAACGCTAACCCTAAACTTAACCCTAATCATTATACTTACCCTAACCCTAACCCTAACCCTAACCCTAAACCTAAACGTAACCCTAAACCTACCACTTACCCTTACCCTAACCCTAATCCTAACCCTAAGCCTTACTCTTACCCTAACCCTAACTCTATACCTAACCCTAATCCCAACCCTAACCCCAACCCCTAACCCTAACACTAATCCTAACCCTTACCCTTATCCTAACCCTAACCTTAACCTCAACCCTAAACCTACCTCTAACACTAACCCTAAACCTTACCCTTACCCTAACCCTAAACCTAACCCTAACCCTAACCCTAAAACTTACCCTAACCCTAACCCTAATCCTAACCCTAATCCTTACCCTTACCCTTACCCTAACCCTAAACCTAACCCTAAACCTTACCCAAACCCTAAACCTTACCCTAACCCTAACCCTAACCCTAATCCTAACCCTATACCTTACCCTTACTCTAACCCTAATCCTAACCCTGACCCTACCCTAACCCGAACCTTAACCCTAAACCTTATACTTACCCTAACCCTTAGCTTTACCCTAACCCTAACCTTAATGCTAACCCTAACCCTAAATATAACCCTTACTCTAAACCTAACCCTAACCCTTACCCTTAACCTAAACCTAACCCTAAAACTAAACCCAACCCTTACCCTAACCCTAATCCTAACCCTTACCATTACACTAACCCTAAACCTAACCCGACCTCTAACCCTTAACCTAACCCTAACCCTTACCCTTACCGTTACCCTAACCCTAACCCTTACCCTTACATTAACCCTAAACCTAACTCTAACCGTAAACCTTACCCTTACCCTAAAACTAACCCTAACCCTTACCCTTAACCTAACCCTAACCCTAACCCTAACCCTTACCCTTACCTTAACCCTAACCCTAACCCTAACCCTTAACCTTATCTAACGATAAACCTAACCCTAACCCTAACCCTAACCCTAACACATACCCTTACCCTAACCGTAACCCTAAATCTAACTCTAAACCTAATCCTAAACCTAACACTAACCCTAAATCTAACCCTAACCCTAACCATAACCCCTACCCTAACCCTAACCCTTACCCTTACCCTAACCCTAACCCAAACCTTAACCCCAACCCTAAACCTAACCCTAACCCTAACCCTAACCCTAACCCTTACCCTTACCCTAACGCTAAAGCTAACCCTAACCCTAACCCTAATCCTTACCCTAATCCTAACCCTAATCCTAACCCTAACCCTTACCCTTACCCTAACCCTAAACCTACCGCTAACCCTAACGCTAACCCTAAACTTAACCCTAATCATTATACTTACCCTAACCCTAACCCTAACCCTAACCCTAAACTTAACCCTAAACCTAACTCTTACCCTTACCCTAATCCTAACCCTAACTCCAAACCCTAACCCTAACACTAACCGTAACCCTTATCCTTATCCTAACCCTAACCTTAACCTCAACCCTAAACCTACCTCTAACACTAACCCTAAACCTTACCCTTACCCTAACACTAAACCTAACCCTAACACTAACCCTAAACCTTACCCTAACCCTCACCCTAATCCTAACCCTAATCCTTACCCTTACCCTAACCCTAAACCTAACCCTAACCCTTACCCAAAACCTAAACCTTACCCTAACCCTAACCCTAATCCTAACCCTATACCTTACCCTTACCCTAACCCTAAACCTAACCCTGACCCTAGCCCTAACCCGAACCTTAACCCTAAACCTTATACTTACCCTAACCCTTACCTTTACCCTAACCCTAACCTTAATGCTAACCCTAACCCTAAATATAACCCTTACTCTAACCCTCACCCTAACCCTTAACCTTAACCTAACCCTAACCCTAAAACTAACCCTAACCCTAACCCTAAACCTAACACCTAACCCTAACCCTAACCCTTACCCTTACCCTAACCCTAACCTTAAACCTTACCCTTACCCTAACCCTAAGCTTAACCCTACCCCTACCCTTAACCCTAACACTAACCTTACCCTTACCCTAACCCTAACCCTAAACCTAACCCTAACCCTATCGAACACTAACCCTTACCCTTACCCTAACCCTAACCCTAAACCTAACCCTAACCCTAACCCTAACACCTAACCCTAACCCTAACCCTTCCCCTTACCCTCACCCTAACCCTAACCCTAACCCTAAAACTTACCCTACCCTAAACCTAACCCTAAGCCTTAACGTAAACCTAACCCTAACCCTTAATCTAACATTTACTCTAACCATAACCCTAACCCTAAACTTAACCCTAACCTTAACCCTAACTCTACACTTTACCCTAACCCTAAAGCTAACCCTTGCCCTTACCCTATCCCTAACCCTAAACCTATCACTAACCCTTACCCTAAACCTAACCCTTACTCTTACCCTAACCCTAACGCTAAACCTAACCCTAACCCTAACCCAAACCCCAAATCCTAACCCTAAATCTCACCCTAACCCTTACCCTTATCCTAACCCTAAACTTAACCCAAACACTTACCCTTACCCTAGCCCCTACCCTAACCCTAACCCTAACCCCAACCCTTACCCTAACACTAACCCTAACCCTTACCCTTACACTAACCCTAAACCTAACCCTACCCCTAACCCTTAACCTAACCCTAACCCTTACCCTTATCGTTACCCTAACCCTAACCCTAACCCTAACGCTAACCCTAACCCTAACCCTAACCCTAAACCTTACCCTAACCCTTACCCTAACACTTACCCTAAACCTAACCATAACCCTAACCTTAATAATAACCCTAAACCTAACCCTAACCCTTACCCTTACCATAACACTAACCCTAAAACTAACACTAAACCTAACCCTAAACCTAACCTTAATCCTAACCCTAAACCTAACCCTTACCCTTACCCTAATCCTAACCCAAAACCTATAACTAACCCTAACCCTAACCCTAACCCTTACTCTTACCCTAACCCTAACACTAAACCTACCCTAACCCTAACCCCAAACCCTCACCCTTACCCTAACCCTAACCCTTATTCTTATCCTAACCCTAACAATAACCCTAACACTTACCCTTACCCTAGCCGCTACCCTAACACTAACCCTAACCCTAACCCTTATCTTAAACCTAACCCTACACCTCACCCTTACCCTAACCCTAAACCTAACCCTAACCCTATCCCTAACCCTAACCCTTTCCCTTACCCTAACCCTAACCCTAACGCTAACACTTAACCTTACCCTTACCCTAAACCTAACCCTAACCCTTACACTAAACCTAACCCTAAACCTAACCCTTACCTTACTTTAACCATAACCCAAACCCTAACCCTAACCCTAACCGTAACTCTAACTCAAACCCTAACCCTAACCCTACCCCTTACCCTAACCCTAACCCAAACCCTAACCCTTACCCTTACCCTAACCCTAAGCCTAACCTTAACCCCAACCCTAAACCTACCCCTACCCCTAACCCTAACCCTTACCCTTACTCTAACCCTAACCCTAACCCTAACCCTAACCCTGACCCTAAACTTAACCCTAAACCTTATACTTACCCTAACCTTAACCCTAACCCTACCCCTAAACCTAAACCTAACCCTAACCCTTACCCTAACCCTAACCCTAACCTAAACCTAACCCTAACCCTAACCCTAAACCTAACCCTAAACTTAACCCTAACCCTTTCCCTTACCCTAACCCTAAGCCTAACCCTAACACGAACCATTACACAAACCTAACCCTAACCCTAACCCTTACTCTTACCCTAACCCTAACCCTAAACCTAACCAACCATAACTCTAACCGTAACCTTAAACCTAACCCTTACTCTTACCCTAACCCTATCCCTAACCCTAACCCTAACCCTTACCCTAACCCTAACCCTAACCCTAACCTTAACTCTAAGCCTAACCCTAAACCTAACCGTAACCCTAAACCTAACCCTGACCCTAACCCTAACCCTAACCCTTACCCCTATCCTAACCCTAAACCTAACCCTAATCCTAACCAGAACCCTTACCCTAAGCCTAACCCTAATCCTAACCCTAACCCTTACGCTTACCCTAACCCTAAACCTAACCCTAAACCTAACCCTTAACCTTACCCTAACCCTAATCCTAAACCTAACCGTAACCATAACCCTAACACTAACCCTAAACCTAACCCAAACCTAACCCTAACCCTAACACCTAACCCTAAACCTAACCCTAACCCTAACCCTTATCCTTACACTTACCCTAACCCTAACCCTAACCCTAACCCTAACACTTAACCTAACCCTAACCCTAACCCTAGACTTAACTCCAAACCTAAACCTAACCGTAACCCTAACCCTTACCCTAACACTTTCCCTAACCCTAACACTTGCCCTAACCCTAACCCTAACCCTTACCGTAACCCTAACCCTAACCCTTAACCTAAACTTAACCCTAACACTTACCCTAACCCTTACCCTTAACCTATCCCTAAAGCTAACTCTAACTCTAACCCTAACCCTAACCCTAACCCTAAACCTTACCCTAACCCTTACACTAACACTTACCCTAAAACTAACCCCAAGACTAACCATAACCTTAACCCTAACCCTAACCCTAACCCTAACCGTAACCCTTACCATTAACATAACACTAACCCTAAACCTAACCCTAACCCTAACCCTAACTCTAACCTTAACCCTAACCCTAAACCTAACCTTTGCCATTACCCTAACCCTAACCCTAAACCTATCACTAAACCTAAACCTAACCCTAAACCTAACCCTTACTCTTACCCTAACCATAACCCCAACCTAACCCTAATCCTAACCCTAACCTCAAAACCTAACCCTAACCCTAACCCCAAACCTTATCCTTATTCTAACCGTAACCTTAACCCTAAAAGTTACCCTTACCCTAGCCCCTAACTTAACCCTAACCCTAATGCTTACCCTTACCCTAACCCTAACCCTAAACCTAATGCTCTCCCTAACCTTAACCCTAACCCTAACGCTTACCCTTACCCTAACCCTAACCCTAAACCTAATGCTCTCCCTAACCTTAACCCTAACCCTAATCCTTACCCTTTCCCTAACCCTAAACCTCACCCTAAACATAACCCTTACCCTTACCCTAACCCTAACCCTAAAACTAATCAAAACCCTAACCCTAACCCTAAACTTAACCCTAACCCTAACCCTAACCCTAAGCTTACCCTTATCCTAACCATAACCCTAAACCTATCTAACCCTAACCCTTACCCTTTCCCTAACCTTAACCCTACACTTAACCCCAACCCTAAACCTAACCCTAAACCTAACCCTTACCCTAACAATTACCCTAAACCTAACACTTACCCTAACCCTAACCCTAACCCTAAACCTTACCCTAACCACTTCCCTAACCCTAACCCTAAGCCCTAACCCAAACACTTAACAAAACCTTAACCCTAACCCTAACCCTATCCCTTACCATTAACCTAACGCTAAAGCTAACCCTAACGCTAACCCTAACCCTAACCCTAACCCTAAACCTTACCCTAACCCTTACCCTAACACTTACCCTAACCCTCACCCGAATCTTAATCCTAACCCTAAACCTAACCCTAACCCTTACCCTTACCATAACACTAACCCTAAATCTAACCCTAACCCTAACCCTAACCCTAAACTTAATCCTAACCCTAAACCTAACCTTGCCCTTACCCTAACCCTAACAATAAACCTATCACTAACCCTAACCCTAACCCTAAACCTAACCCTTACTCTTACCCTAACCCTAACACTAAACCTACCCTAACCCTAACCCCAAACCCTAACTCTTACCCTAACCCTAACCCTTATTCTTATCCTAACCCTAACCTTAACCCTAACACTTACCCTTACCCTAGCCCCTACCCTAACCCTAACCCTAACCCTAACACTTACCCTAACCCTAATCCTACCCCTCACCCTTACCCTAACCCTAAACCTAACCCTAAGCGTATCCCTAACTCTAACCCTTTCCCTTACCCTAACCCTAAACCTAACCCTAAACCTTACCCTTACCCTTACCCTAAACCTAAACATAACCCTTACACTAAACCTAACCCTAAACCTAACCCTTACCTTACCTTAACCCGAACCATAAACCTAACCCTTACCCTTACCCTAACCCTAACCTTAATGCTAATTCTCACCCTAACCATAATCCTTACCCTAACCCTAACCCTAACCCTAATCCTTACCCTAACGATAACCCTAACACTAATACGTACCCTTTCCCTAACCCTAAACCTAACCCTAACCCTAACTCTTACCCTTACCCTAACCCTAAACCTAACAGTAAACCTAACCCTAACCCTAACCCTAACCCTTACCTTAACCCAAACCCTAACCCTAACTCTAACACATACCCTTACCCTAACTGTAACCCTAAATCTAACTCTAAACCTAATCCTAAAACTAACACTAACCCTACCTCTAAACCTAACCCTAACCATAACCCCTACCTTAACCCTTACCCTTACCCTTACCCTAAGCCTAAACCAAACCTTAACCCCAACCCTAAACCTAACTCTAACCCTAACCCTAAACCTTACCCTTACCCTAACGCTAAAGCTAACCCTAACCCTAACCGTAACCCTTACCCTAATCCTAACCCTAATCCTAACCCTAACCCTTACCCTTCCCCTAACCGTAAACCTACCGATAAACCTAACTCTAACCCTAAACTTAACCCTAATCATTATACTTACCCTAACCCTAACCATAACCCTAACCCTAACCCTAGCCGCTACCCTAACCCTAACCGTAACCCTTACCCTAAACCTAACCCTACACCTCACCCTTACCCTAACCGTAACCTAACCCTAACCCTATCCCTAACCTTAACCCTTTCCCTTACCCTAGCCCTAAACTAACCCTAACACTTAACTTTCCCGTTACCCTAAACCTAACGCAAACCCTTACACTAAACCTAACCCTAACCCTAACCCTTACACTTACCTTAACCCTAACCCTAACCCTAACCCTAACCCTAACCTAACCCTAACTCTAACCCTAACGCTAACCCTAAACCTTACCCTAACCCTAATCCTAACCCTAACCTTATACTTACCCTAACCCTAACCCTAACCTTAATCCCAACCCTAAACCTACCCCTAACCCTAACCCTCACCCTTACCCTTATCCTAACCCTAAACTTAACCCTAACCCTAACCCTAAACCTTACCCTAACCCTAACCCTAATCCTAACCCTTACACTTACCCTAACCATAAACCTAACCCTACGCTAACCCTAACCCTAACCTTAACCCTAAACCTTATACTTACCCTAACCATAACCCTAACCCTAAACCTAACCCTAACCCTAAACCTAACCCTAACCTTAACCCTAACCCTTACCCGTACCCTAAACCTAACCCTAACCCTAACCCCAACCCTAACCTTACCCTTACCTAACCCTAACATTAAACCTAACCCTAACCCTATCTAACCCTAACCCTTACCCTATCCCTAACCCTAATCCTAACCCTAACCGTACCCCTAACCCTAACACCTAACCCTTACCCTAACCCTTACCCTTACCCTAACCCTAAGCCTAACCGTAACCCTAAACCTTACCCTTAGCCTAAACCTAACCCTAAGCCTTAACCTAAACCTAACCCTAACCCTTACCCTAACCCTAACCCTAACCCTAAACCTTACCCTTACCCTAAACCTAACCCTAATCCTTAACCTAAACCTAACCCTAACCCTTACCCTAAACCTAACCCTAACCCTAAACTTCATCCTAACCCTAACTCTTCCCTAACCTTTACTCTTATTCTAACCCTAAACCTAAACCTAACCCTAACCCTAACCCTAACCCTAACCCCAAAACCTAACCCTAACCCTAACCCTTACCCTTATCCTAACCCTACCGTTAACCTAACACTTACCCTTACCCTAGCCCCTACCCTAACCCAAACCATAACCTTAACCCTTACCCTAACCCTAACACTAACCCTAACCCTTACCCTTGCCCTAACCCTAACCCTAACCCTAACCCTTTCCCTTACCCTAACCCTAAACCTAACACTAACCAATAACATTACCGTTACCCTAAACCTAACCCTAACAATTACACTAAACCTAACCCTAACTCTGACCCTTAACCTTACCTTAACCCTAACCCTAACCCTAACCCTAACCCTTACCTAACTGTAACTCGAACCCTAACCCTAACCCTAACCCTAACCCTAAACCTAAACCAAACCCTAAACCTAACCCTTACCCTTACCCTAACCCTATCCATAAACCTAACCCTAACCCTAAACCTAACCCTAACCTTAACCCCAACCATTACCCTTACCCTAATCCTAACCTTAACCCTAACCCTTACCCTAAACCTAACCTTAACCCAAACCCTTTCCCTTACCCTATCCCTAACCCTAACCCCTAACCTTAACCCTTAACCTAACCTTAAACCTAACCCTAACCCTAACCCTTTCCCTAACCCTAACCCTAAGGCTAACCCTAACCCTAACCCTTACACTAACCCTGCACCTAACGCTCACCTTAACCCTAACCCTAACCCTAACCCTAACCCTATCTAACCCTAACCCTTACCCTAACCCTAACCCTAAACCATACCCTAACCGTACCCCTAACCCTAACACCTAACCCTTACCCTAACCCTTACCCTTACCTAACCCTAACCCTAACCCTAAACCTTACCCTTACCCTAAACCTAACCCTAACTCTTAACCTAAACCTAACCCTAACCGTTACCCTAACCCTAAACCTAATCCTAGCCCTAAACTTAATCCTAACCCTAACTCTAACCCTAACCCTTACCCTTACCATAACACTAACCCTAAATCCAACCCTAACACTAACTCTAACCTTAACCCTAACCCTAAACCTAATCTTGCCCTTACCCTAACCCTAACCCTAAACCTATCACTAACCCTCACCATAACCCTAACCCCAAACCCTAACCCTAACTCTAACCCTAACACTTACCCTTATCCTAACCCTAAAGTTAACCCTAACACTTACCCTTACACTTATCCTAAGGCTAACCCTAACCCAAACCCTAAGTGTCACCCTAAGACATACCCTTACCCTCACCCGAACCCTAAACCTAACTCTAACTCTAAACCTAAACCTAAACCTAACAATAACCCTAACTCTCACCCTAACCCTAACACTAACCCTTACCCTAACCCTAACCCTAAACCTTACCCTTACACTAACTCTAACCCTAACCTTAACACCAACCCTAAACCTAACCCTAACCCTAACCCTTACCCTTACCCTAAACCTAAACCTAACCCTAAACCTTACCCTAATCCTAAACCTAACGCTTACCCTTACCCTAACCCTAAACCCAACCCTAACCCTAACCCTAACCCTTTTACTTACCCTAACCCTAACCTTAACCCTAAACCTAACCCTAACCCTAAACTTAACCCTTACACTTACCCTAACCCTAACCCTAAACCTAACTCTAACCCTAACCGTTAACTTACCCTAACCCTAACCCTAACCCTAACACTAACACTTACCCTAACCCTAACCCTAAACCTTACCTTTACCCTAACCCTAAACATAACTTAACCCCAACCTTAAACCTAACCCTAACCCTAACCCTTACCCTAACACTTACCCTAACCCTAACCCTACCCCTAACACTTACCCTTACCCTAACCCTAACCCTAACCCTTACCCTAACCCTAACCCTAACCCTAACCCCTAACCCCTAACTGTAACCCTTAACCTAACCTTAAACCTAACCCTAAACCTAAACCTTACCCTAACCCATACCCTAACCCTTACCCTAACTGTAATCCTAAACCTTACCCTAACCCATACCCTAACGTTTACCCTAACACTAAACCTAAATCTAACGCTAACCCTAACCCTAACCCTAACCCTAAAGCTTACCCTAACCCATACCCTAACCCTTACCCTAACCCTAACCCTAACCTTAACCCTAACCCTAAACCTAACCCTTGTCCTTAGCCTAACCCTAATCTTAAACCTATCACTGACCCTAACCCTAACCCTAACCCTAACCCTAACCCTAAAACTAACCCTAACCCCAAACCCTAACCCTAACCCTAACCCTTACCCTTATCCTAACCCTAACCTTAACCCTAACACTTACCCTTACCCTAACCTTAACCCTTACCCTCACCCTAACCCTAACCCTTACCTTTACCCTAACCCTAACCCTAAACTTAACCCCAACCCTAACCCTAACCCTTACAATATCCCTTACCCTAACACTTATCCTAACCCTACCCCTACCCCTAACACTTACCCTTACCCTAACCATAAACCTAACCATTACTCTAACCCTAACCCAAAGCCTAACCCCTAACCCTAACCCTCAACCTAACCTTAAACCTAACCCTAACCCTAACCTTACCCTAACCCTAAAGCTAACTCTAACGCTAACCCTAACCCTAATCCTAACCCTAAACCTTACCCTAACCCATACCCTAACCCTTACCCTAACCCTAATCCTAACCCTAAACCTAACCCTTACACTTACCATAACACTAACCCTAAACCTAACCTTAACCCTTACCCTAACTCAAACCTTAACCCTAACCATGAACCTAACCCTTGTCCTTAGCCTAACCCTAACCTTAAATACATCACTGACCCTAACCCTAACCTTAAACCTTACTCTTACCAGAACCCTAACCCTAAACCTAACCCTAAAACTAACCCTAACCCCAAACCCTAACCCTAACCCTTACCCTAACCCTTATCCTTATCCTAACCCTAACCTTAACCCTAACACTTCCCCTTATCCTAACCTCTTACATAACCCCAACCCTAACCCTAACCCTTACCCTAACCCTAAACCTAACACTAACCTTAACCCTAACACTTACCCTTACCCTAACCCCTAACCTAACCCTAACCCTAAAGCTTAACCTAACCTTAACCCTAACTCTAACCCTAACCCTTACCCTTACCCTAACCCTAAACCTAACTCTAACGCTAACCCTAAACCTAACCCTAAACCGTACCCTAACCCTTACCCTAACCCTTACCATATCCCTAATCCTAACCCTAACCATAAACTTAACCCTAACCCTAACCCTAAACCTAACCCTTACACTTACCATAACACTAACCCTAAAACTAACCCTAACCCTTACCCTAACTCTAACGTTAACCCTATCCCTAAACCTAACCCTTGCCCTTACCCTAACCCTACCACTAAACCTACCCCTAAAACTAACCCTAACCCTAACCCTAACCCTTACTCTTACCAGAACCATAACCCTAAAGCTAACCCTAACCCTAACCCCAAAACCTAACTCTAACCGTAACCATAAACCTTACCCTTATCCTAACCCTCAACTTAAACCTAAAACTTACCCTTACCCTAACCCCTACCCTAACCCTAACCCTAAGCCTAACGCTTACCCTAACCCTAACCCCAACCCTACCCTTACACTTACGATAACCCTAAACCTAACCCTAACCCTAACCCTAAACCTAACCCTATCTCTTACCCTAACCCTAAACCTAACCCTAACCCTTGAACTTACCCTTACCCTAACCCTAACCTTAATGCTAACCCTAACCCTAACCCTAACCTTTACGCTACCCCTAACCCTGAACCTAATCCTTACCCTAACCCTAACCCTAACCCTAATCCTTACCTTTCCCTAAGCCTAACCCTCACCCTAACCCTAATCCTTACCCTTACCCTAACCCTAACCATAAACCTAACACTAACCCTAACCCTAACCCTAACCTGAACCCTAACCCTAACACTAACACTAACCCTAACCTTACCCATATGCTAACCCTAGCCCTAAACCTAACCCTAACCCTAACCCTAACCCTTACCTTACCCTAACCCTAATTCTAACCCTAAACCTTACCCTTACCCTGAACCTAATCCTAACCCTTACCTAAACCTAACCTTAACCCTAACCCTAACTCTTACCCTTACATTAACCCTAACGCTAATATTAAACCTTACCCTAAACCTAACCCTAACCCTTATCCTAACCCTAACCCTAACCCTTACCCTTAACCTAACCCTAAACATAACTCTAATGCTAACCCTAACCCTAACCCTTACCCTAACCCCTACCCTAAACCTAACCCTAACCCTTACCCTAACCCTAACCCTAACCCTACACTTACCCTTACCCTAACCCTAACCCTAACCCTAACCCTTACTCTTACCAGAACTGTGACCCTAAACCTAAGGCTAACCCTAACCCTAACCCCAAACCGTAACTCTAACCCTAACCCTAAACCTTACCCTTATCCTAACACTGAACTTAACCCTAAAACTTACCCTTACCCTAACCCCTACCCTACCCCGAACCCTAACCCTAATGCTTGCTCTAACCCTAACCCTAACCCTACCCATACCCTTACGCTAACCCGAAACCTGACCCTAAACCTAACCCTAACCCTTTCCCTTACCCTAACCCTAAACCTAACCCTAACCCTTAATCTTACCCTTACCCTAACCCTAATCTTAATGCTAACCCTAACCTAACCATAACCTTTACCCTACCCCTAACCCTAAACCTAATTCTTACCCTAACCCTAACCCTAACCCTAATCCTTACCTTTCCCTAAGCCTAACCCTCACCCTAACCCTAATCCTTACCATTACCCAAACCCTAACCCTAACCTGAACCCTAACCCTAACCCTAAACCTAACCCTAACCCTAACCCTAACCCTAACCTGAACCCTAACCCTAACACTAACGCTAACCTGAACCCTAACCCTAACCCTAACCCTAAACCTAACCTTACCCTATATGTAACCCTAACCCTAAACCTAACCGTAACCCTATCTAACCTTAACCCTTCCCCTTACCCTTACCCTAACCCTAACCCTAAACCTAACCCTAACCCTAACCCTAACCATAACATCTAACCGTAACCCTAACCCTAACTCTAACCTTAACCCTAACCCTAAACCTAACACTTGCCCTTACCCTAAACCTAACCCTAAACCTATCACTAAACCTAACCCTAACCCTAACCCTAACCTTTACTCTTACCCTAACCCTAACCCTAAAACTAACAGTAACCCCAACCCTAACCCCAAACCCTAACCCTAACCCTAACCCTTAACCTTATCCTAAACCTAACAATAACTCTAACACTTACCCTTACCCTAGCCCCTACAGTAACCCTAACCCTAAACTTAACCCTTACCCTAACCCTAACCCTAACCCTAACCCTTACCCTAACCCTAACCCTTAACCTTCCCGTTACCCTAAACCTAACCCTAACCCTTACACTAAACGTAACCCTAACCCTAACCCTTACCCTTACCTTAACCCTAACCCTAACCCTAACCTTTACCCTAACCCTAACCTTACCTTTACCCTAACCCTAACCCTAACCTTAAACCCAACCCTAAACCTACCGCTAACCCTAACCGTCACACTTACCCTTACACTAACCGTAAACCTAACCCTAACCCTAAACCTAAACCTTACCCTAACACTAACCCTAATCCTAACCCTAACCTTTACCCTTACCCTAACCATAAACCTAACCCTAACCCTAACCCTAACCCTAACCTTAACCCTAAACCTTATACTTACCCTAACCCTAACCCTAACCCTAAACCTAACCCTAACGCTAAACCTAACCCTTACCCTTACCCTAACCCTAACCCTAAACATAACCCTAACCCTAAACCTAACCCTAAACCTTACCCTTACCCTAATCCTAACCCTAACCCTAACCCTTACCCTAACCCTAAACTTAACCCTAACCCTTTCCCTTACACTAACCCTAAGCCTAACACTAACCCTAACCTTACGTTAACCCTAACCCTAACCCTAACCCTAACCCTAACCCCTAACCCTAACCCTAACCGTAACCCTAACCCTAACCCCAACCCTTACCCTTACCCTAACCCTAACCTTAATGCTAACCCTAATTCTAACCATAACCCATAACCTAACCCTAACCCTAAACCTAATCCTTACCCTAACCATAACCCTCACCCTAACCCTAAAACTCACCCTTACCCTAACCCTAACCCTAAACCTAACGCTAAACCTAATCCTAACCGTAACCTTAACCCTAACCCTAACCCTAACCCCAACCCTAACCTTACCCTTACCCTAACCCTAACCCTAAACCTAACACAATCCCTATCTAAACTTAACCCTTACCCTTACCGTAACCCTAACCCTAAACCTAACACTAACCCTAACCCTAACACCTAACCCTAACCCTAACCCTTACACTTACCGGAAACCTAACCCTAACCCTAACCCTAAAACTCACTCTTACCCTAAACCTAACCCTAACCCTTACCCTAAACCTAACACTAACCCTAACCCTAACCCTTACCCTTACCTTAATCCTAACCCTAACCTTAACCCTTACTCTTATCCTAAGGCAAACCCTAACCCTAAACCTAACTCTAACCCTAACACATACCCTTACCCTCACCCTATCCCTAACCCTAACTCTAACTCTAAACCTAACCCTAAACCTAACACTAACCCTAACTCTCACCCTAACCCTAACCCTAACCCTTACCCTAACCCTAACCCTAAACCTTACCCTTACACTAACTCTAACCCTAACCTTAACTCCAACCCTAAACCTAAACCTAACCCTTAGCCTTACCCTAACCCTAAACCTAACCCTAACCCTAACCCTAACCGTTACCCTAACCGTAACCCCAAACCTAACCCTAACCCTTACGCTTACCCTAAACCTAATCCTAACCCTAACCCTAACCCTAACCTTAACCCTGACCGTTATACTTACCCTAACCCTTACCCTAACCCCAAACCTAACCCTAACCCTAAACCTAACACTTAACCTTACCCAAACCCTAACCCTACACCTAAACCTAACCCTAACCCTAAACCTAACCTTAACCCAAAACCTAACCCTAACCCTTACCCTTACCCTAAACCTAAACCTAACTCTAACGCTAACCCTAACCCTAAACCTAAATCTTACCCTAACACTTACCCTAACCCTAACCCTAACCCTAACCTTAACCTAACCCTAACCCTAACCTTACCCTTACCCTAACCCTAAACATAACCCTAACGCTAACCCTAACCATAACCCTAACCCTTACCCTAACCCCCACCCTCACCCTAACCCTAACCCTAACTCTTACCCTAACCCTAAACCTAACCCTAACCCTTAACCTTACCCTTACCGTAACCATAACCTTAATGCTAACCCTAACCCTAACCATAACCCTTACGGTAACCCTAACCCTAAACCTAATCTTTACCCTAACCCTAACCCTAACCCTAATCCTTACCTTTCCCTAAGCCTAACCCTCACCCTAACCCTAATCCTTACCCTTACCCTAACCCTAACCCTAAACCTAACCCTAACCTTAACCCTAACCCTAACCTGAACCCTAAGCCTAACACTAACCCTAACCTTACACTAACCCTAACCCTAACCCTAAACCTAACCCTAACCCTAACCCTAACCCTTATACCTAACACTAACCCTAACCCTTACTGTTACCCTAACCCTAACCCTAAACCTAACTCTTATGCTTACCCTAAACCTAACCCTAACGGTAACCATAACACCTAACCGTAACCCTTATCCTTACCCTTACCCTAACCCTAACCCTAACCCCAAACCGTACCCTTACCCTAAACCTAATCCTAACCCTTACCCTATGCCTAACCTTAACCCTAACCCTAACACTTACCCTTACATTAACCCAAACCCTAATCCTAACCCTTACCCTAAACCTAACCCTAACCCTTACCCTAACCCTAACTCTAATCCTAACCCTAACCCTTACCATTACCCTAACCCTAAACATAACCCTAACCCTAAACCTAAACCTAAACCTAACCCTAACCCTAACCCTTACCCTTACCCTAACCCTAACCCTAATCCTAACCCTAAACCTTACCCTTACCCTAACCCTAAAACTAACCCTAACCCTAAACCTAAACCTAAACCTAAACCTAACCCTAACCCTAACCCTTAGCCTTACCCTAACCCTAACCCTAAACCTAACCCTAACCCTTATCCTAAAACTAACCCTAACCTAACCCTAACCCTTACCCTTACCTTAATCCTAACCCTAACCCTAACCCTAACCCTTACCCTTATCCTAAGGCAAACCCTAGCCCTAAACCTAACTCTAACCCTAACACATACCCTAACCCTCACCCTATCCCTAACCCTAACTCTAACTCTAAACCTAACCCTAAAACTATCACTAACCATAACTCTCACCCTAACCCTAACCCTAACCCTTACCCTAACCCTAAACCTAAACCTTACCCTTACACTAACTCTAACCCGAACCTTAACTCCAACACTAAACATAACCCTAACCCTAACCCTTACCCTTACCCTAACACTAACCCTAAACCTAACCCTAACCCTAAACCTTACCCTAATCCTAACCCTAACGCTTACCATTACCCTAACCCTAAACCTAACCCTAACCCTAACCCTAACCATTTTACTTACCCTGACCCTAACCTTAACAATAAACCTAACCCTAACCCTAAAGTTAACCCTTACCCTTATCCTAACCCTAACCCTAAACCTAACCCTAACCCTAACCCTTAACTTACCCTAACCCTAACCCTAACCCTAACACTTAACCTAACCCTAACCCTAACCCTTACCTTTACCCTAACCCTAACCCTAAACTTAACCCCAACCCTAAACCTAATCCTAACCCTAACCCTTACCCTAACACTTACCCTC
The DNA here is from genome assembly GCA_024803745.1 of Megascapheus bottae. Lineage (NCBI taxonomy): Eukaryota > Metazoa > Chordata > Mammalia > Rodentia > Geomyidae > Megascapheus > Megascapheus bottae. The sequence goes on along the minus strand of JANJXV010000047.1, from coordinate 3,681,016 downwards.
ACCCTAACCCTACCCCTAACACTTACCCTAACCCTAAACCTAACCCTTATCCTAACCCTAACCCTAACCGTAAGCCCTAACCCTAACCCTTAACCTAAACTTAACCCTAATCCTACACCTAAACCTTACCCTAACCCATACCCTAACCCTTACCCTAACCCTAATCCTAAAACTTACGCTAACCCATACCCTAACCCTTACCTTTACCATAACCCCAACCCTAAACCTAATCCTTACTCTAACCCTTACCCTAACACTTACCCTAACCCTAACCCTCCCCTAACACTTACCCTTACCCTAACCAAAATCCTAACCTTTACTCTAACCCTAACCCTAACACAAACCCCTAACCCTAACCCTTAACCTAACCTTAAACCTAACCCTAACCCTAACACTTACCCTAACCCTAAACCTAACTCAAATGCTAACCCTAACCCTAACCCTAACCCTAAAGCTTACCCTACCCCTTACCCTAACCCTTACCCTAATCCTAATCCTAACCCTAATCCTAACCCTAAACCTAACCCTTACACTTACCATAACACTAACCCTAAACCTAACCTTAACCCTTACCCTAAATCTAACCTTAACCCAAACCCTACACCTAACCCTGGGCCTTAGCCTAACCCTAACCTTAAACCTATCACTGACCCTAAACCTAAGCCTAACCCTTACTCTTACCAGAACCCTAACCCTAAACCTAACCCTAAAACTAACCCTAACCCCAAACCCTAACCCTAACCCTAACCCTAACCCTTACCCTTATCCTAACCCTAACCTTAACCCTAACACTTACCCTTACCCTAACCCCTTACCTAACCCCAACCCTAACCCTAACCCTTACCCTAACCCTAAACCTAACCCTAAATTTAACCCTAACACTTATCCTTACCCTAACCCCTAACCGAACCCTAACCCTAACCCTTAACCTAACATTAACCCTAACCCTAACCCTAACCCTTACCCTTACCCTTACCCTAAAACTAACTCTAACGCTAACCCTAAACCTATCCCTA
>JANJXV010000047.1:3647500-3677500 GCA_024803745.1 Megascapheus bottae | reverse complement strand
AATCCTAACCATATCCCCTAACCCTAACCGTAACCCTAACACTAACCCAAACCCGTACCCTTACCCTAACCCTAAACCTAATCCTAACCTTAACCCTACCCCTAAACTTAACCCTAACCCTAAACTTAACCCTTACACTTACTCTAACCCTAACCCTAACCCTAACACTTACCCTAACCCTAAACCTAACCCTAACCCTTACCGTTATGCTAACCCTAACCCTAAGCTTAACCCCAACCCTAACCCTAACCCTAACCCTAACCCTTACCCTAACCCGAAGCCTAAACCTATCACTAACCCTAACCCTAACCCTAACCCCAAACCCTAACCCAAGCCCTAATCCTAACCCTCACCTTTATCCTAACCCTATCCTTATCCTTACCTTAAACCCTACCCTAACCCATACCCTAACCCTTATGCTAACCCTAACCCTAACCCTAACCCTTACCCTAACCCCTAACCTAACCCTAACCCTAACCCTAACCCTTACCCTAACCCTAACCCTAACCCTACCCTTACCCTTACCCTAACCCTAAACCTAACCCTAACCTTAACCCTAACCCTAACCCTTTCCCATACCCTAACCCTAACCCTAACCCTAACCCTTAACCTTAACCTTACCCTAACCCTAACCTTAATGCTAACCCTAACCCTAACCTTAATGCTAACCCTAACCCTAACAATAACCCTTACCCTAACCCTAAACCTAAACCTAATCCTTTCCCTCACCCTAACCCTAACCCTAATCCTTACCCTTTCCCTAACCCTAATCCTCACACTAACCCTAACCCTAACCCTAACCTGAACCCTAAACATAACCCTAACCCTAACCTTACCCTTGCCCTAACCCTAACCCTAAACCTAACCCTAACCCTATCTAAACGTAACCCTTACCCTTACCCTAACCCTAACCCTAAACCTAACCCTAACCCTAATCCTAATCCTAACACCTAACGCTAACCCTAACCCTTACCCTTACCCTAAACCTAAACCTAACCCTAACCCTAACTCTAAACCTTACCCTTACCCTAAACCGAACCCTAACCCTTACCCTAAACCTAACCCTAACCCTAACTCTAACCCTTACATTTACCTTAACCCTAACCCTAACCCTTACCCTTACCCTTATCCTAACGATAATCCTATCCCTAACCCTAACCCTAACCCTAACACATACCCTTACCCTCACCCTATGCCTAACCCTAACTCTAACTCTAAACCTAACCCTACACCTAACACTAACCCTAACTCTCACCCTAACCCTAACCCTAACCGTTACCCTAAAGATAACCCTAACCCTTACACTTACCCTAACCCTAACCCTAACCTTAACCCCAACCCTAAACCTAACCCTAACCCTAACCCTAAACCTTATGCTTACCCTAACCCTAAACCTAAACCTAACCCTAACCCTAACAGTTTCCCTAAACCTAACCCTAATCCTAACCCTACCCTTACACTTACCCTAACCCTAAACGTAACCCTAACCCTAACCCTAACCTTAAACCTAACCCTTATATTTACCCTAACCCTAACCCTAACCCTAAACCTAACCCTAACCCTAAACTTAACCCTTACCCTTACCCTAACCTAACCCTAACCCTAACCCTAATCCTAACCTTAACCCTAACCCTTACCCTTACCCTAACACTTACCCTTACCCTAACCCTAACCCTAACCCTAAACCTCACTCTAACGCTAACCCTAACCCTAAACCTTACCCTGACACTTACCTTAACCCTAACCCTAACCTTAACCTTTACCCTAACCCTAATCCTAACCCTAAACCTAACGCTAACCCTTACCCTAAATCCTACCCTAACCCTAACCCTAACCATAACTCTTACCCTAACCTTAACCCTAACCCTAACCTTACCCTTACCCTAACCCTAACCCTAAACATAATTCTAAACATAACCCTTACTCTTATCAGAACCGTAACCCTAACCCTAACCCAAAACCTAACCCTAACCCCAAACCCTAACTCTAACCCTAACCCTAAACCTTACCCTTATCCTAACCCTCAACTTAACCCTAAAACTTATCCTTACCCTAACCCCTCCCCTAACCCTAACCCTAACCCTAACGCTTACCCTAACCCTAACCCTACCCTTACCCTTACGCTAACCCTAAACGTAACCCTAACCCTAACCCTAACCCTTTCTCTTACCCTAACCCTAAACCTAACCCTAACCCTAACCATAACCCTTACCCTACCCCTAACCCTAAACCAAATCTTTACCCTAACCCTAACCCTAATCCTTACCTTTCCCTAAGCCTAACCCTCACCCTAACCAAAATCTGTACCCTTACCCTAACCCTAACCCTAACCCTAAACCTAACCCTAACCCTAACCGTAACCTGAACCCTAACCACAACCCTAACCCTAACCCTACCTTACCCTTAACCTAACCCTAACCCTAAACCTAACCCTAACCCTATCTAACCTTAACCCTTACCCTTACTCTTACCCTAACCCTAACCCTAACCCTAACCCTAACCCTTACCCTTACCCTAACCCTAACCCTAACCCTTACCCTTACCCTAACACTAACCCTAACCCTAACACCTAACCCTAACCCTAACCCTTACCCTTACCCTAAGCATAAACCTAACCCTAAACCTTAACCTTACCCTAAACCTAATCCTAACCCTTACCCAAAACCTATCCTTAACCCTAACCCTAACCCTTACCCTTACATTAACCCAAACCCTAATCCTAACCCTTACCCTAAACCTAACCCTGAACCTTACCCTAACCCTAACCCTAATCCTAACCCCAACCCTTACCCTTACCCTAAACCTAAACCTAAACCTAAACCTAACCTAACCCTAACCCTAAACTTACCCCTAACCCTTATACTTAACCTAACCCTAACCCTAACCCTAAACCTAAACCTAACCCTAACCCTAACCCTTACCCTAACCCCTACCCTAACCCTAACCCTAACCCTAACCCTAACCCTTACCCTAACCCTAACCCTACCCTTACCCTTACCCTAACCCTAAACCTAACCCAAACCCTAACCCTAACCTTACCCTTACCCTAACCCTAACCCTAAACCTAACCCTAACCCTATCTAACCCTAACCCTTACCCTTACCCTAACCCTAACCCTAAACCTAACCCTAACCCTAACCCTAATCCTAACACCTAACCCTAACCCTAACCCTTACCCTTACCCTAAACCTAAACCTAACCCTAAACCTTACCCTTACCCTAAGCCGAACCCTAACCCTTACCCTAAACCTAACCCTAACCCTAACCCTTACCCTTACCTTAAACCTAACCCTAACCCTAACCCTTACCCTTATCCTAAGGATAACCCTAACCCTAACCCTAACCCTAACCCTAACTCTAACACATAGCCTTACCCTCACCCTATCCCTAACCCTAACTCTAACTCTAAACCTAACCCTACACCTAACACTAACCCTAACTCTCACCCTAACCCTAACCCTAACCTTTACCCTAAATCTAACCCTAACCCTAACCCTTACCCTTACCCTAAACCTAACCCTAAACCTAAACCTAACCCTAACCCTAACCGTTAACCTAAACCTCACCCTAATCCTAACCCTAACCATTACTCTTACCCTACCCCTAACCCTAACCTTAACCCTAACCCTTATACTTACCCTAATCCTAACCCTAACACTAACCCTAAACCTAACCCTACCCCTAAACCTAACGCTTATCCTTTCCCTAACCCTAACCCTAACAATAACCCTAAACCTAACCCTAACCCTAAACCTAACCCTTACCCTTACCCTAACCCTAAACCTAACCCTAACCCGTACCCTTACCCTAAACCTAAACCTAATCCTAACCCTAACCCTATCCCTAACCTTAACCCTAACCCTAACCTTAAGCCTTACACTTACCCTAACCCTAACGCTAACCCTAACACTTACCCTAACCCTAACCCTAACCCTAAACCTTACCGTTATCCTAACCCTAACCCGTACCCTTACCCTAAACCTAAACCTAATCCTAACCCTAACCCTACCCCTAACCTTAACCCTAACCCTAACCTTAAGCCTTACACTTACCCTAACCCTAACCCTAACACTTACCCTAACCCTAACCCTAACCCTAACCCTTACCTTTATCCTAACCCTAACCCTAAACTTAACCCCAACCCTAAACCTAACCCTAACCCTAACCCTTACCCTAAGACTTACCCTAACCCTAACCCTAACCCTAACCCTAACCCTAACCCTTACAGTAATCCTAAACCTAACCCTAACCCTAACCCTAACCCTTACCCTAACCCTAACCCTAACCCTACCCTTACCCTTGCCCTAAACCTAAACCTAACCCTTAACCTAACGCTAAACCTAACCCTTTCCCTTACCCTAACCATAAACCTTACCCTAACCCTTAACCTTAACCTTACCCTAACCCTAACCTTAATGCTAACCCTAACCCTAACCATAACCCTTACCCTAAGCCTAAACCTAAACCTAATCCTTTCCCTAACCCTAACCCTAACCCTAATCCTTACCCTTTCCCTACCCCTACCCCTCACCCTCACCCTAATCCTTAGCCTTACCCTAACCCTAACCCTAAACCTAACCCTAAACCTAACCCTAACCCTAACCCTAACCTGAACCCTAACCCTAACCCTAACCCTAACCTTACCCTTACCCTAACCCAAAACCTAAACCTAACCCTAACCCTATCTAACCCTAACCCTTACCCCGACCCTAACCCTAACCCTAACCCAAACCCTTACCCTAAGACTTACCCTAACCCTAACCCTAACCCTAACACTTATCCTTACCCTAACCCTAACCCTAACCCTTACCTTAACCCTGACCCTAACCCTAACCCTTACCCTTACCATAACCATAAACCTAACTCTAACGCTAACCCTAACCCTTACCTTAACCCTAAACCTTACCCTAATCCTTACCCTAACCCTTACCCTAACCCTAACCCAAACCCATAACCTAAACTTAACCCTGACCCTAACCCTAACCCTTACCCTTACCATAACCCTAAACCTAACTCTCACGCTAACCCTAACACTAACCCTAAACCTTACCTTAACCCTTACCCTAACCCTTAACCTAACCCTAATCCCAACACTAACCCTAAACTTAACACTAACCCTAACCCTAAACCTAACCCTTACACTTACCATAACACTAACCCTAACCCTAAACCTAACGCTTAGCCTAACTCTAATCTTCACCCTAACCCTATCCCTAACCCTTACTCTTAACAGAACCCTAACCATAAACCTAACCCTAACCCTAACCCCAAACCCTAACCCAAGACCTAACCCTCACCCTTACCCTTATCCTAACCCTAAACTTAACCCTAACACTTAACCTTACCCTAAACCCAACCCTAACCCTAACCCAAACCCCAACCCTTACCCTAAACCTAACCGTAACCCTTACCCTATTCCTAAACCTAACCCTAATCCTAACCCTAACCCTTACCCTAACCCTAACCCTAACCCTACCCTTACCCTTACCCTAATCCGAAACCTAACCCTAACCCTAACTGTAACCGTAACCCTTTCCCTTACCCTAACCCTAAACCTAACCCTAAACCTTAAACTTACCATAACCATAAACCTAACCCTAAATCTTAGCCTAAACCTAACCCTAACCCTAACCCTTACCCTTACCTTAACCCTAACCCTAACCCTAACCCTTACCCTTACCCTAAAGCTAAACCTAATACTAACTCTACCCCTAACCCTAACCCTAACCCTTCCCTAACCCTAATCCTAACCCTAACCCTTACCCTTACCCTAACCCTAACCCTAACCTTAACCCTAACCCTTACCCTAACCCTAACCCCAATCCTAACCCTAACCCTTACCCTTACCCTAACCCTAAACCTAACCCTAACCCTGACCCTAACATTAACCCTAACCCTTATACTTACCCTAACCCTAATCCTAACCTTAACCCTAAACCTAACCCTAACCCTAACCCTAACCTTAACCCTAAACCTTACCCTTTCCCTAACCCTAACCCTAACCCTTATGCGAAACCTAACCCTAATCCTCACTCTTACCCTTACCCTAACCCTAACCCTAACTTTAATCCTAACCCTAACCCTAACCCGTAACCCTAACCGTAACCCAAACCCTAACCCTAACCCTTACCCTAACCCTAACGCTAACCCTAAACCTTACCATTAAGCCTAACCCTAACCATAATCCTTACGCATTCCCTAACCCTAACCCTAACCCTAACCCTTACCCTTACCCTACCCCTAACCCTAAACCTAACCGTAACACTAATCCTAACCCTAACCCTAACCCATACCAAAACCCTAACCCTAACCCTAACCCTAACCATAACGCTAACCTTAACCCTAACCCTAACACTAACACTAACCCTAACCTTACCCTTTCCCTTACCCTAACCCTAAACCTAACTCTAACCCTATCTAAACCTAACCCTTACCTTTACCCTAACCCTAACCCTAAACCTAACCCTAATCCTAACCCGAACGCTAAACCTAAACTTAACCCAAACCCTTATCCTTTCCCTAACCCTAACCCTAACCCTAAACCTAACCCTAACCATAAACCTAAGCCTTACCCTTACCCTAACCCTAAACCTAACCCTAACCTTAACCCTAACCCTTACCATTACCCTAATCCTAAACCTAACCCTAACCCTAAACCCAACACTAACCCTAACCCTAACCCTTCCCTAACCCTAACCCTAACACTAACCCTAACTCTAAACCTAACCCTAACCATAACCCTTACCCTAACCCTAACCCTAACCCTTACCCTTACCTTAACCCTAATCCTAAACCTGCACCTTACCCTTACCCTTACCCTAACGCTAACCCTAACCCGACACGAAACACATACCCTAACACATTCCCTTAATCTTATCCTAACACTAACCCTAACAGTAACCCTAAACCTAAACCTAAACCTAACCCTAACCGTTAGCCTAAACCTAACCTTAACCCCAACACTAAACCTAACCCTAACCCTAACACTAACCCTTACCCTTACCCTAACCCTAACCCTAACCCTAACCCTAACCCTTACCCTTACCCTTACCCTAACCCTAACCCTAAACCCAACCCTAACCCTAATCCTATCCCTAAGCCTCAAGTTAACCCTAACCCCAATCCTAACCCTAACCCATACCCTTACCATAACCCTAACCCTAACCCTAAAACTAACCCTAACCCTAACCCGTACCCTTACCCTAAACCTAAACCTAATCCTAACCCTAACCCTACCCCTAACCTTAACCCTAACCCTAACCTTAAGCCTTACACTTACCCTAACCCTAACCCTAAACCTAACACTTACCCTAACCCTAACCCTTACCGTTATCCTAACCCTAACCCTAAACTTAACCCAAACCCTTACCCTAACCCTAAGCCTAACCCTTACCCTAAGACTTACCCTAACCCTAACCCTAACCCTAACACTTATCCTTACCCTAACCCTAAACCTTACCTTAACCCTGACCCTAACCCTAACCCTTATGCTTACCATAAACCTAAACCCAACTCTAACGCTAACCCTAACCCTAACCCTAACCCTAAACCTTACCCTAATCCTTACCCTAACCCTAACCCTAACACTTAACCTAACCTTAACCCTGACCCTAACCCTAACCCTTACCCTTACCATAACCCTAAACCTAACTCTAACGCTAACCCTAACCCTAACACTAAACCTTACCCTAACCCTTACCCTAACCCTTACCCTAACCCTAATCCTAACCCTAACCCTAAACTTAACCCTAACCCTAACCCTAAACCTAACCCTTACAATTACCATAACACTAACCCTAAACCTAACCCTAACGCTTAGCCTAACTCTAATCTTCACTTTAATTCTAAACCTAACCTTTGCCCTTACCACAACTCTAACCTAAACCTATCACTAACCCTAACCCTAACCCTAACCTTACTCTTAACAGAACCCTAACCCTAAACCTAACCCTAACCCTAACCCCAAACCCTAACCCAAGACCTAACCCTCACCCTTACCCTTATCCTAACCCTAAACTTAACCCTAACACTTAACCTTACACTAAACCCTACCCTAACCCTAACCCAAAACCCAACCCTTACCCTAACCCTAACCCTAACCCTTACCCTAAGCCTAAAGCTAAACCTAACTCTAACCCTAACCCTTACCCTAACCCTAACCCTAACCCTAACCTTACCCTTACCCTAACCCTAAACCTAACCATAACCCTAACTCTAAACCTAACCCTTTCCCTTACCCTAACCCTAACCCTAACCCTTAACCTAAGCCTAAACCTAACCCTAACCCTAACCCTAACCCTTACCCTAACCCTAAACCTAACCCTACCCTTACCCTTACCCTAACCCTAAACCTAACCCTAACCCTAACTCTAAACCTAACCCTTTCCCTTATCCTAACCGTAAACCTAACCCTAAACCTTAACCTTACCATTACCATAAACCTATCCCTAAACCTTACCCTAAACCTAACCCTAACCCTAACCCTTACCCTTACCTTAACCCTAACCCTAACCCTCACCCTTACCCTAACGCTAACCCTAATACTAACTCTACCCCTAACCATAACCCTTCCCTAGCCCTAACCCTAACCCTTACCCTAACCCTAACCCTAACCTTAACCCTATCCCTTACCCTAACCCTAACCCCAATCCTAACCCTAACCCTTACCCTTACCCTAACCATAAACCTAACCCTAACCCTGACCTTAACTTAACCCTAACCCTTATACTTACCCTAACCATAACCCTAACCTTAACCCTAAACCTAACCCTAACCCTATCCCTAACCTTAACCCCAACACTTACCCTTACCCTAACCCTAACCCTAACCCTTACGTGAAACCAAAACCTAATCCTCACCCTTTCCCTTACCCTAACCCTAACCCTAACATCAATCCTAACCCTAACCCTAACCCCTAACCCTAACCATAACCCAAACCCTAACCCTAACACTTACCCTTACCCTAAACCTAAACTTAATGTTAACCCTAACCCTAACCATAACTCTTACCCTAACACTAATGCTAACCCTAAACCTTACCATTAACCCTAACCCTAACCCTAATCCTTACCCATTCCCTAACCCTAACCCTAACCCTAACCCTTACCCTTACCCTACCCCTAACCCTAAACCTAACCCTAACCCTAACCCTAACCCTAAACCTAACGCTAACCTTAACCCTAACCCTAAACCTAACGCTAACCTTAACACTAACCCTAACCCTAACACAACCCTATCCTTACCCTTACCCTTACCCTAACCCTAAACTTAACTGTAACCCTATCTAAACCTAACCCTTACGTTTACTCTAACCCTAACCCTAAACCTAACCCTAATCGTAACCCTAACCCTAAACCTAACCTTAACCCTAACCCTTATCCTTTCCCTAACCCTAACCCTAACCCTAACCCTAAACCTAACCCTAACCATAAACCAAAGCCTTACCCTTACCTAACCCTAACCCTAACCCTAACCTTAACCCTAACCCTTACCATTACCCTAATCCTAAACCGAACCCTAACCCTAAACCTAACACTAACTCTAACCCTAACCCTTCCCTAACCCTAACCCTAACCCTAACTCTAAACCTTGCCCTAACCCTTACCCTTACCCTAACCCTAAACCTAACCCTAACCTAATACTTACCCTTACCCTAACCCTAAACCTAAACTTATCCCTAAACGTAAACGTAACCCTAACCCTTACCCTTACTCTAACCCTAACCCTAACCCTAACCCTAACCCTTACCGTAACCCCTACCCTAACCCTAACCCTAACCCTAACCCTTACCCTTACCCTAACCCTAACCCTCAACCCAAACCTAACCCTAACCCTATCCCTAAGCCTCAAGTTAACACTAACCCCAATCCTAACCCTAACCCATACCCTTACCATAACCCTAACCCTAACCGTAAAACTAACCCTAACCCTAACCTTAACCCTAACCCTTAACATTACCCTAACCCTAACCCTAACCCTAACCCTTAACCTTACCCTAAACCTAACCCTTACCCTAACCCTAACCGTAACCCTAAACTTAACCCTTATCCTAACCATAACCCTAATCCTAACTCTAACCCTGAACCTTACCCTAACACTAACCCTAACCCTAAACCTAACCCTAACCCTAACCATAACCCTAAACTTAACCCTTACCCTAACCATAACCCTAATCCTAACTCTAACCCTAACCCTTACCCTAACCATAACCCTAATCCTAACTCTAACCCTTAAACTTACCCTAACACTAACCCTAACCCTAAACCTAACCCTAACCCTAACCTTAACCCTAACCTTTACCTTTACCCTAACCCTAAACCTAAACCTAACCCTAACCCTAATCCTAACCCTAACCCTAACCCATACCATAACCCTAACCCTAACCATAACGCTAACCTTAACCCTAACCCTAACACTAACACTAACCCTAACTATACCCTTACCCTTACCCTAACCCTAAACCTAACTCTAACCCTATCTAAACCTAACCCTTACCTTTACCCTAACCCTAACCCTAAACCTAACCCTAATCCTAACCCTAACCCTAAACCTAAACTTAACCCAAACCCTTATCCTTTCCCTAACCCTAACCCTAACCCTAAACCTAACCCTAACCATAAACCTAAGCCTTACCCTTACCCTAACCCTAAACCTAACCCTAACCTTAACCCTAACCTTTACCATTACCCTAATCCTAAACCTAACCCTAACCCTAAACCTAACACTATCCCTAACCCTAACCCTTCCCTAACCCTAACCCTAACACTAACCCTAACTCTAAACCTAACCCTAACCCTAACCCTTACCCTAACCCTAACCCTAACCCTTACCCTTACCTTAACCCTAATCCTAAACCTACACCTTACCCTTACCCTTACCCTAACGCTAACCCTAACCCGACACGAAACACATACCCTAACACATTCCCTTAATCTAATCCTAACACTAACCCTAACAGTAACCCTAAACCTAAACCTAAATCTAACCCTAACCGTTAGCCTAAACCTAACCTTAACCCCAACACTAAACCTAACCCTAACACTAACACTAACCCTTACCCTTACCCTAACCCTAACCCTAACCCTAACCCTAACCCTAACCCTTACCCTTACCCTAACCCTAACCCTAAAACCAACCCTAACCCTAATCCTATCCCTAAGCCTCAAGTTAACCCTAACCCCAATCCTAACCCTAACCCATACCCTTACCATAACCCTAACTCTAACCCTAACCCTAAAACTAACCCTAACCCTAACCCGTACCCTTACCCTAACCCTAAACCTAATCCTAACCCTAACCCTACCCCTAACCTTAACCCTAACCCTAACCTTAAGCCTTACACTTACCCTAACCCTAACCCTAACCCTAAACCTAACACTTACCCTAACCCTAACCCTAACCCTTACCGTTATCCTAACCCTAACCCTAAACTTAACCCAAACCCTAACCCTAACCCTAACCCTTACACTAAGACTTACCCTAACCCTAACCCTAACCCTAACACTTATCCTTACCCTAACCCTAACCCTAACCCTAAACCTTACATTAACCCTGACCCTATCCCTAACCCTTATGCTTACCCTAACCCTAAACCCACCTCTAACGCTAACCCTAACCCTAACCCTAACCCTAAACCTTACCCTAATCCTTACCCTAACCCTAACCTTAACACTTTACCTAACCTTAACCCTGACCCTAACCCTAACCCTTACCCTTACCATAACCCTAAACCTAACTCTAACGCTAACCCTAACCCTAACACTAAACCTTACCCTAACCCTTACCCTAACCCTTACCCTAACCCTAATCCTAACCCTAACCCTAAACTTAACCCTAACCCTAACCCTAAACCTAACCCTTACAATTACCATAACACTAACCCTAAACCTAACCCTAACGCTTAGCCTAACTCTAATCTTCACCCTAATTCTAAACCTAACCTTTGCCCTTACCCTAACTCTAACCTAAACCTATCACTAACCCTAACCCTAACCCTAACCTTACTCTTAACAGAACCCTAACCCTAAACCCTACCCTAACCCTAACCCAAAACCCAACCCTTACCCTAACCCTAACCCTAACCCTTACCCTAAGCCTAAACCTAACCCTAACCCTAACCCTATCCTTACCCTAACCCTAACCCTAACCCTACCCTTACCCTTACCCTAACCCTAAACCTAACCATAACCCTAACTCTAAACCTAACCCTTTCCCTTACCCTAACCCTAAACCTAACCCTAAACCTTAACCTTACCATTACCATAAACCTATCCCTAAACCTTACCCTAAACCTAACCCTAACCCTAACCCTTACCCTTACCTTAACCCTAACCCTAACCCTTACCCTTACCCTAACGCTAACCCTAATACTAACTCTACCCCTAACCATAACCCTTCTCTAACCCTAACCCTAACCCTTACCCTAACCCTAACCCTAACCTTAACCCTAACCCTTACCCTAACCCTAACCCCAACCCTAACCCTAACCCTTACCCTTACCATAACCCTAAACCTAACCCTAACCCTGACCCTAAACTTAACCCTAACCCTTATACTTACCCTAACCATAACCCTAAACTTAACCCTAAACCTAACCCTAACCCTATCCCTAACCTTAACCCTAACCCTTACCCTTACCCTAACCCTAACCCTAACCCTTACGTGAAACCTAAACCTAATCCTCACCCTTTCCCTTACCCTAACCCTAACCCTAACATCAATCCTAACCCTAACCCTAACCCCTAACCCTAACCATAACCCAAACCCTAACCCTAACACTTACCCTTACCCTAAACCTAAACTTAATGCTAACCCTAACCCTAACCATAACTCTTACCCTAACACTAATGCTAACCCTAAACCTTACCATTAACCCTAACCCTAACCCTAATCCTTACCCATTCCCTAACCCTAACCCTAACCCTAACCCTTACCCTTACCCTACCCCTAACCCTAAACCTAACCCTAACCCTAACCCTAACCCTAAACCTAACGCTAACCTTAACCCTAACCCTAACCCTAACACAACCCTAACCTTACCAATACCCTTACCCTAACCCTAAACTTAAGTGTAACCCTATCTAAACCTGATCCTTACGTTTACCCTAACCCTAACCCTAAACCTAACCCTAATCGTAACCCTAACCCTAAACCTAACCTTAACCCTAACCCTTATCCTTTCCCTAACCCTAACCCTAACCCTAACCCTAATCCTAACCCTAACCATAAACCAAAGCCTTACCCTTACCTAACCCTAACCCTAACCCTAACCTTAACCCTAACCCTTACCATTACCCTAATCCTAACCATAAACCTAAACCTAAACCTAACACTAACCCTAACCCTAACCCTTCCCTAACCCTAACCCTAACCTAACCCTAACTCTAAACCTTGCCCTAACCCTAACCCTTACCCTAACCCTAAACCTATCCCGAACCTAACACTTACCCTTACCCTAACCCTAAACCTAAACTTATCCCTAAACGTAAACGTAACCCTAACCCTTACCCTTACTCTAAACCTAACCCTAACCCTAACCCTAACCCTTACCGTAACCCCTACCCTAACCCTAATCCTAACCCTAACCCTTACCCTTACCCTAACCCTAACCCTCAACCCAACCCTAACCCTAACCCTATCCCTAAGCCTCAAGTTAACACTAACCCCAATCCTAACCCTAACCCATACCCTTACCATAACCCTAACCCTAACCGTAAAACTAAACCTAACCCTAACCTTAACCTTAACCCTTAACATTACCCTAACCCTAACCCTAACCCTAACCCTTAACCTTACCCTAAACCTAACCCTTACCCTAACCCTAACCGTAACCCTAAACTTAACCCTTATCCTAACCATAACCCTAATCCTAACTCTAACCCTGAACCTTACCCTAACACTAACCCTAACCCTAAACCTAACCCTAACTCTAACCATAACCCTAAACGTAACCCTTACCCTAACCATAACCCTAATCCTAACTCTAACCCTTAAACTTACCCTAACACTAACCCTAACACTAAACCTAACCCTAACCCTAACCTTAACCCTAACCCTTACCTTTACCCTAACCCTAAACCTAAACCTAAACATAACCCTAACCCTAACCATAACCATAACCCTAAGCCCTAACCCTAACCCTAACCCTTACCCCTAACCCTAAAACTTCCCTAACCCTTCCCCTTATCCTAACCCTAACCCTAACCCTAACACTTACCCTTACCCTAACCCCAACCGTAACCCTAAACCTAACCCTTACCCTAACCCTAACCCTAAACCATACAGTTACCCTAAACCTACACCTAACCCTAAACCTAACACTAACCTAACCCTTACCCTTACCCTAACCCTAACCCTAACCCTAAACCTTACCCTTACCCTAAACCTAACCCTAACCCTTACCCTAAACCTAACTCTAACCCTAACCGTAACCCTTCCACTTACCATAACCCTAACCTTACCCTAACCCTTACCCTTACCCTAATGCTAAACTTAACCCTAACCCTCACCCTTAACACATACCCTTACGCCAACCCTAATACTAACTGTAACACAAAACCTAACCCTAAACCTAACCCTAATCCAAACCCTAACATTAACCTAACCCTAACCTTAACCCCAACACTAAACCTAACCCTAACCCTAACCCTAACCCTTACCCTTACCCTAACACTAAAACTAATCCTAACCTTAATCCTTACCCTAACCCTAACCCTAACCCTAACCCTAAACCTAACCCTAACCTTAACCCTAACCCTTACACTTACCCTAACCCAAACCCTAACCCAAAACCTAACCCTTACCCTAACCCTAACCCTAAAACTAACCCTAACCCTTACCCTTACCCTAACGAAAACCTAAACGTAATCCTATCCCTAACCCTAAACCTAAACTTAAACCTAACCCTTAGCCTTTCCCTAACCCTAACCCTAACCCTAACCCAAAACCTAACCCTAACCCTAACCCTAACCCTAAACCTAAACCTAACCCTAAACCTAAACCTAACCCTTACCCTTAACCTAACCCTAACCCTAAACCTAACCCTAACCCTTACCCTAACCGTAAACCTAACCCTAAACCTAACCCTAACCTTAACCCTTACCCTAACGCTAACACTAACCCTAAACTTAACCCTAACCCTAACCCTTACCCTAACCCTTAACCCTAACACTAAAACTTCCCTAACCTTTCCCTTGTCCTAACCCTAACCTTAACCCTAACACTTACCCTTACCCTAACCCCAACCCTAACACTAACCTTAACCCTAAACCTTACCCTAATCCTAAAATTAATCCTAACCCTAACCCTTACCGTTACCCTAAACCTAAACATAACCCTAAACCTAACACTAACCTAACCCTTACCCTTACCCTAACCCTAACCCTAAACCTTACCCTTACCCTAAACCTAACCCTAACCCTTACCCTAAACGTAACCCTAAACCTAACACTAACCCTTACCCTTACCTTAACCCTCACCCTTACCCTAACCCTTACACTTACCCTAATGCTAAACCTAACCCTAACCCTCACCCTAAACTTAACACATACCCTTACCCTAACCCTAAACTTAACCCTAATTGTAACACTAAACCTAACCCTAAACCTAACCCTAATAAAAACCCTAACCTTACCCTAACCCTAACCTTAACCCAAACACTAAACCTAACCCTAACCCTAACCCTAAGCCTTACCCTAACCCTAAAACTAATCCTAACCCTTACCCTAACCCTTACCCTAACCCTAAACTTAACCCTTACCCTAACCCTAAACCTAAACTTAACCCTAACCCTTATCCTTTCCCTAACCCTAACCCTAACAATACCCCTAAACCTAACCCTAAACTAAACCTAACCCTTACCCTTACCCTAACCCTAACCCTAAACCTAACCCTAACACTTACCCTTACCCTAACCCTAAACCTAACCCAAACCCTAACTTTAACCCTAACCCTTACGCTTACCCTAACCCTAACCCTAACCCTAACCCTAAACCTAACCCTAAACCTAATAATAACCCTTACCCTAACCATTACCGTAACTCTAACCTAACCATTACCTTTACCCTAACCCTAACCTTAACCTTAACCCTAACGATACACTTAAACCTAACCCTTACCCTTACTCTAGCCCTAACCCTAAACATAACCCTAACCCTAACCCTATCCCTAACCCTATCCCTTACCCTTACCCTAACCCTAACCCTAAAACTAACTCTAACCGTAACACCTAACCCTAAACCTAACCCTAACCGTAAACCTAAACATAACCCTTACCCTTAACCTAACCCTAACCCTAAACCTAACCATAACCCTAACCCTTATTATTTCCCTAACCCTAACTCTAAGCCTAAACCGAACCCTAACCCTAACCCTAACCCTTACCCTAACCCTAACCTTTACCCTTACCCTAACCCGAAACATAACCCTAAACATAACCCTAAACCTAACCCTTACACTTACCCTAACCCTAACCCTAACCCTAACCATAACCCTAAACCTTACCCTTACCCTAAACCTAACCCAACCCTTTCCCTAACCCTAACCATAAAACTAATCCTAACCCTTACACTTACCATAACCCTAACCCTAAACCTAAACCTAACCCTAACCCTAACTGTAACCCTAACCCTTACCCTTACCCTAACCCTAAACCTAACCCTAACACTTACCCTTACCCTTACCCTAACCCTAAACCTAACCCAAACCCTAACTTTAACACTAACCCTTACGTTTACGCTAACCCTAACCCTAACCCTAAACCTAACCCTATACCTAATAATAACCCTTACCCTAACCATTACCGTAACCCTAACCTAACCATTACCTTTACCCAAACCCTAACCTTAACCTTAACCCTAACGATACACCTAACCCTAACCCTTACCCTTAGTCTAGCCCTAACCCTAAACCTAACCCTAACCCTAACCCTATCCCTAACCCTATCCCTTACCCTTACCCTAACCCTAACCCTAAAACTAAAGCTAACCGTAACACCTAACCCTAAACCTAACCCTAACCGTAAACCTAAACCTAACCCTTACCCTTAACCTAACCCTAACCCTAAACCTAACCATAACCCTAACCCTTATTATTTCCCTAACCCTAACCCTAACCCTAAACCTAACCCTAACCCTAACCCTAACCCTTACCCTAAACCTAACCCTAAACCTAACCCTTACCCTTACCCTAACCCTAACCCTAACCCTAACCATAACCCTAAACCTTACACATACCCTTACCCTAAACCTAAGACTAACCCTTACCCTAAACCTAATCCTAACCCTAACCCTAACCCTAACCCTTTCCTTAACCCTAAACCTAACCCTTACCTTACCCTAATGCTAACCCTAACCCTTACCCTAACCCTAACCCTAACACATACCCTTATCCTAACCCTCACCTAACCCTAACAGTAACCATAAACCTAACCCTAAACCTAAACCTAACCCTAACCCTAATCCTTACCCTAACCCTAACATTAACCCCAACACTAAACCTCACCTTAACCCTACACTAACCCTTACCCTTACCCTAACCCTCACCCTAAAACTAACCCTAAACTTAACCGTAACCCTAACCCTTACCCTAGACCTAAACCTAACCCTAACCCTAACCCTTACCTTTTCCCTACCCTAACCCTAACGCTAACCTAACACTAAACCTTACCCTTACCCTTACCCTAACCCTAAACCTAACCCTAAACCTAAACCTAACCCTAAGCCTTACCCTTACAGTAACCCTAACCCTAACGCTAACCCTTACAATTACCGTAACACTAAACCAAACCGTAACCCTAACCGTAACCCTAACCCTTACCCTAACCCTAACCCTAAACCTAACCCTACCCCTAAACCTTACCCATACCCTAATCTTAACCCTAACCCTTACCCTAAACCTAACCCTAACCCTAACGCTAAAACCAAACCCTAAACCTAACCTTAACCCTAACTCTTACACTTACCCTGACCCTAAACTTAACCCTAACCCTAAACCTAACCCTAACAATAACCCTAACCCTTACCCTTACCCAAACCCTAAGCCTAAACCTAAACTTAAACTTAACCCTTATACTTTCCCTAACCCTAACCCTAACCCTAACCCTAAACCTAACGATAACCCTAAACCTAACCCTTACCCTGACCCTAACCCTAACCCTAACCCTAACCCTAACCCTTACCCTTACCCTAACCCTAAACCTACCCTAACCCTAAACTTAACCCTAACCCTTACCCTTACTCTAACCCTAAAGCTAACCCGAACCTTAACCCTAACCCTTACCCTAACCCTAAACCTAACCCTTACCCTAACCCTAAACTTAACCCCAACACTAAGCCTAACCCTAACCCTAACACTTACCCTTACCCTAACCCTAACCCTAAACCTAACCCTAACCCTAACCCTTACCCTAACCCTAACCCTAATCCTAACCCTAACCCTTACCCTTACCCTAACCCTAACCCTAACCCGAACCCTAAACCTTAACCTAAACCTAACCCTAAACCTAACCCTAACCATAACCCTTTCCCTTACCCTAACCCTAACCCTAATCTTAACCCTAACCCTACCCCTAAACCTAACCTTAACCCTAACCCTTATCCTTTCCCTAACCCTAACCATAACCCTAACCCTAAAGCTAACTTTAACCCTAGACCTAACCCTTACCCTTACCCTAATCCTAACCCTAAACCTAAACCTAACCATTACCCTTACCCTAAACATAACAATAACCCTAACCCTAACCTTAATCCTAACCCTTACGTTTACCCGTACCCTAATTCTAACCCTAACCCTTACTCTAACCCTAACCCTAACCCTAACCTATCCCTTACCCTTACCCTAACCCTAACCCTAAACTTAACCCTAATCTTAACCCTAACCCTAACCCTTACCCTTACCCTAACCCTAACCCTAAACCACACCCTAACCCTGAACCTATCCCTAATCCTATCAATTACCCTTACCCTAACCCTAACGCTAAACCTAACCCTAACTGTAACCCCTAACCCTAACCCTAAGCCTTACCCTTATCCTAACCCTAACCCTAACACTACTCCTAACCCTTACCCTTACCCTAATGCTAACCCTAACCTTAATCCAACCCTAAACTTAACCCTAACCCTAAACCTAACCCCTACCCTAACCCTAACCCTAACCCTAACACTAACACTTACCCTTACACTAACCGTAACCCTAAACCTAACCCTAACCCTTATCCTAACCCTAACCCTTACCTTAACCTAACCCTAACCCTAAACCTAAACCTTACCCTAACCCTATCCCTACCCCTAACCCGAACCCTTACCCTAACACTAAACCTAACCCTAACACTAACCCTTGTCCTAATCATACCACTAACCTTAACCCTTAACCTAACCCTATCACTAACTCTAACCCCTAACCCTAAACCTTTCCCTAAACCTAACCCTAACCCTAACCATTACCGCTAACCCTAACCCTAACCCTAACCCCTAACACTAACCCTAACGCTAAACCTTACCTTTGTCCTAAACCTAACCCTAACCCTAACAATTAAACTTACCCTAACCCCTACCCTAAACCTAACCGTTACCCTAACTCTAACTCCAATCCTAAAACTAACCCTTACCCTTACCCTAACCGTAAACCTAAACCTAACTCTAACCCTACCCCTAACCCTTACCCTTACCCTAACCCTAACCCTAACCTAACCCTAAACCTTACCCTTACTTTAAACCTAACCCTAACCCTTACCCTAAATCTAACCCTAACCTTGACCCTAACCCTAACTCTTACCCTTACCTTAACCCTAACCCTACCCTAAACCTTAACCTTACCCTTACACTAAGGCTAACCCTAACCCTAACAATAACACATAACCTAACACATACCCTTACCCTAATCCTGACACTAACCCTAACCGTAACCCTAAACCTAAGCCAAAACCTAACCCTAACCCTAACCCTAACAGTTACCCTAACCCTAACCTTAACCCCAACACTAAACCTAACAATAACCCTAACCCCAACCCTTAGCCTTACCCTAACCCTAACCCTAAACCTAACCCTAACCCTAACCCTATCCCTAACCCTTACCTTAACCCTAACCCTTACCCTAACCCTCACCCTAAAACTAATCCCAACCCTAACCTTAACCCTAACCCTTACTGTTACATTAACCCTAACCCTAACCCTAACCCTCACACATAACCTTACCCTAACCCTAACCCTAACCCTAACACTTACCCTTACTCTAACCCTAACCCTAACCCTAACCCTAACCCTAACCCTAACCCTAACCTTAACCCTAATACGTACCCTAACCCTAACCCTAACCTAAACCATACCCTTACCCTAACCCTAACCCTAACTCTAACCATTTTCCTAACCCTAACCCTAACCCTAACCCTAACCCTTAACCTTACCCTAATACTAAACTTAACCCTAACCCTCACCCTAAACTTAACACAGACCCTTACCCTAACCCTAATTCTAACTGTAATAAAAACCTAACCATAAACCTAACCCTAATTCAAACCCTGTCATTACCCTAACCCTAACCTTAACCCCAACACTAAACCTAACCCTAACCCTAACCCTAACCCTAACCCTAAACCTAACCCTAACCCTAACCTTAACCCTAACCCTTACACTTACTCTAACCCTAAACCTAACCCAAAACCTAACCCTAACCCTAAACCTAACCCTAACCTTAACCCTAATTGCAACCCTAACCCTAACCCAAAACCTAACCTTAACCCTAACCCTAACCCTAACCTTAACCCTAATTGTAACACTAACTCTAACCCTAAACCTATCCCTAACCCTTACCCTAAACCTAACCCTAACCCTAACCCTAGCCCTTACCCTAACCCTAACCTTAACCCTAATTGTAACACTAAACCTAACCCTAAACCTAACCCTAATAAAAACCTTAACCTTACCCTAACCCTAACCTTAACCCCAACACTAGCCCTAAAAATAACCATAACCCTAATCCTTACACTTACCTTAACCCTAAAACTAATCCTAACCCTAAACCTTACCCTAACCCTAACCCTAACCCTAACCCTAAACTTAACCCTAAACCTTACCCTTAACCTAACCCAAACCCTAACCCTAACCTTAACCCTTAGCCTAACCCTAAACCTAAACTTAACCCTAACCCTTATCGTTTCCCTAACCGTAACCCTAACCCTAACCCTAAACCTAACCCTTACCCTTACCCTAACCCTAACTCTAAACCTAAACCTAACCCTTACCCTTACCCTAATCCTAAACCTAAATCTAACCCTAACCATTACCCTAACCCTAACACTAACCCTAACCCTAAACCTAACCCTAACCCTAACCCTAACCATTACCCTAACCCTAACACTAACCCTAACCCTAACCCTAAACCTAAACCTAAACCTTATCCTAAACCTTACCCTAACCATTACCCTAACCATAACCTAACCCTTACCCTTAACCTAACCCTAACCTTAACCTCAACCCTAACCCTAAACCTAACCCCAACCCTTACCCTTACACTAGCCATAACCTTAAACCTAACCCTATCCCTAACCCTATTCCTAACCCTATCCCTTACCCTAACACTAACCCTAAACCTAACTCTAACCGTAACCCCTAACCCTAAACCTAACCGTAAACTTAACAGTAAACCTAAACCTAACACTTACCCTTACCCTAACCCTAACCCTAACCTTAACTGTAACCCTAACCCTAAACCTAACCATAACCCTAAACCTTATTCTTTCCCTAACCCTAACCCTAAACCTAACCCTAACCCTAACCCTAACATTAACCCTAAACCTTACCCTTACCCTTACCCTAAACCTGAACCTAACACTAAACTTAACCCTAACCCTAACCCTTATCCTAGCCCTAAACCTAACCCTAACCCTTACCCATTCCCTAATCCTAACCCTAACCCTAACCTAACACTAAACCTAACCCTAACCCTAACCTTAACCCTAAACCTTACTCTTACACTAACCCTAACGCTAACCCTAACCCTGACCCTAAACCTAACCCTAACACTAACCCTAACCCTTACCCTTACCCTAACCCTAACCATACACCTAACCCTAACCCTTAACCTTACCGTAAACCTAAACCTAACCTTAACCCTTATCCTAACCCTAAACCTAACCTTAACGTATCCCTTACTTTCCCTAACCCTAACCCTAACCCTAAACCTAAACCTAACCCTAAACCTAAACAAAACACTTCCCTTACCCTAAACCTAACCCTAAACCTAAACATAACACTTACCATTAACCTAACCCTAACCCTAAACCTAACCATAACCTGAATCCAAACCCTTACCCTTACCCTAATCCTAACCCTAAAACTAACCCTAACCCTAACCCTAACCTGAACCCTAACACTTACCCTAACACTTACCCTAGCGCTAACCCTAACACTAACACTTATCCTTAACCTAACCGTAACCTTAACCCTAACCCTAACCCTTATCCTAACCCTAACCCTAATCCTAACCCTAACCCTAACTGTAATCCTAAACCTAACACTAAACCTAACCCTAACCCTAACCCTACCCGATACCCTAACCCTAACCATAACCCCAACACTAAACCTAACCCTAACCCTAACCCTAACCCTTAACCTTACCTTAACCCTAACCCTAACCCTAACCCTTACCTTACCCTTACCCTAACACTAACCCTAACCCTAACCCTAACATATACCCTAACACATACCCTTACCCTAATCCTAACCCTAACCCTAAACGTAACCCTAAACCTAACCCTAACCCTAACCCTAACCGTTACCCTAACCCTAACCTTAACCCCAACACTAAACCTAACCCTAACCCTAATCCTAACCCTTACCCTTACCCTAACACTAATCCTAAACCTAACCGTAACCCTAACCCAACTCTAACCCTTACCTTAACCCTAACCCTAATCCTAACCCTGACCCTTACCCTTACACTAATCCTAACCCTAACCCTGAAACTAACCCTAACCCTAACCCTAACCCTAACCTAATCCTAACTCTATTCCTTACCCATCCCTAACCCTAACCTTAACCCTAACACTAACCCTAAACCTAACCTTAACCCTAACCCTTACTTTCCCTAACCCTAACCCTAACCCTAAACCTAACCCTAAACATTACCCTTACCCTAACCCTAACCCTAAACCTAATGCTAACCTGAACCCTAACCCTTACCCTTACCCTAACCCTAACGCTAACCCTAAGCCTAAAACTAACCCTAACCCTAACCCTTACCCTAAACTGAACCCTAACCCTTAACCTAACACTTACCCTAACACTAACCCTAACACTAACACTTACCCTTACTCTAACCGTAACCGTAACGCTAACCCTAAACCTTATCCTAACCCTAACCCTAACTTTAACCCTAAACCTAACCCTAACCCTAACCCTAAATCTTACTCTTACCCTAACCCTAACCCTAACCCTAATCCTTACCCTAACCCTAACCCTAATACTTACCCTAACCCTAACACTAACCCTAACCCTAAACCTTACCATAACCCTAACCCTAACACTTACCCTAACCCTAACCCTAACCCTAACCCCTACCCTAACCCTAACCCTAACCCTAAAACTTACTCTAACCCTAAACCTGACCCTAACCCTTACCCTGACCCTAACCCTAAACCTAACCCTTACCATTACCCTTACCCTAACCCTAACCGTAACCCTAAACCTTACCCTTACTCTAAACCTAACCCTAAACCTTACCCTAAATCTAACCCTAACTCTAACATAACCCTTACCCTTACCTTAAACCTAACCCTAACCCTAACCCTTACCCTTACCCTAACCCTAAACCTACCCTAACCCTAACCCTAACCCTCACCCTTACCGTAACCCTAACCGTAACCCTAAACCTTCCCTTACTCTAAACCTAACCCTAAACCTTACCCTAAACCTAACCGTAACTCTAACCCTAACCCTTACCCTTACCTTAAACCTAACCCTAAACCTAAACCTTACCCTTACCCTTACCCTAACACTAACCCTAACCCTAACCCTAACACATATCCTAACACATACCCTTACCCTAATCCTAACGCTAACCCTAAACTTAACACTACACATAACCCTAAACCTAACCCTAATCCAAACCCTATCATTACCCTAACCCTAACCTTAACCCCAACACTAAACCTAACCCTAACCCTAACGCTAACCGTAACCCTAAGCATAACCTAAATTTAACCTTAACCCTAACCCTTACACTTACCCTAACCCTAACCCTAACCCAAAACCTAACCCTAAACCTAACCCTAACCCTAAGTTTAACCCTATCCCTAACCCTAAACCTAAACTTAACCCTAACCCTTATCCTTTCCCTAACCCTAACCCTAACCCTAACCCTAACCCTAACCCTAAACCTAAACTTAACCCTAACCCTTACCCTTACCCTAACACTAACCGTAACCCTAACCCTAAACCTAACCCTTACCCTAACCATAACCCTAACCCTAACCTAACCCTTACCCTTACCCTAACACTAACCTAACCCTAACCCTTACCCTAACCAAAACCCTAACCCTAACCTAATCCTTACCCTTACCCTAACCCTACCCTAACCTTAACCTTAACACTAACCCTAACCCTAACCCTAAACCTTACCCTAACCCTTACCCATAACCCTAAAACTTCCCTAACCTTTCCCGTATCCTAACCCTAACCCTAACCCTAACACATACCCTTACCCTAACCCCAACCCTAACCCTAACCCTAACCCTAAACCTTACCCTAACCCTAACCCTAACACTAACCCTAAAACTTACCGTTACCCTAAACCTAAACGTAACCCTAAACCTAACAATAACCTAACCCTTACCCTTACCCTAACCCTAACTCTAACCCTAAACCTTACCCTTACCTAAACCTAAACCTAACCCTTACCCTAAACCTAACCCTAAACCTAACACTAACCCTTACCCTTACCTTAACCCTAAGCCTAACCCTAACACTCACCCTTACCCTAATGCTAACCCTAACCCTAACCCTCACCTTAAACTTAACACATACCCTTACCCTAACCCTAACCTTAAACATAAGTGTAACACTAAACCTAACCCTCAACCTAACCCTAATAAAATCCTTAACCTTTCCCTAACCCTAACCTAAACCCAACACTAACCCTAACCCTTACCCTTACCCTAACCCTAAAAATAATCCTAACCCTAACCCTTACCCTAACCCTAACTCTAACCCTAACCCTAACCCTAACTTAACCCTAACCCTTACGCTTACCCTAACCCTAACCCCAAACCTAACCTTAACCCTTACCCTAACCCTAAACCTAAACTTAACCCTAACCCTTATCCTTTCCCTAAGTTTAACCCTAACCCTAATCCTAAACCTAACCATAACCCTAAACCTAACCCTTACCCTTACCCTAACCCTGAACCTAACCCTAATCCTTACCCTTAGCCTAACCCTAAACCTAACCCTAACCCTAACCTTAACCCTAACACTTACACTTACCATAACCCTAACCCTAAACCTAACCCTAACCCTAACCCTAACCCTTACCCTAACCTTAACAGTAACCCTAACCCTAACCCTAAACCTAACCCTAAACCTAATCCTAACCCTTACCCTAACCATAACCCTAACCCTAACCTTACCCTTACCGTAACCCTAAACCTAACCAGAACCCTAACCCTTATTCTTTCCCTAACCCTAACCCTAACTCTAAACCTAACCCTAACCCTAACCCTAACCCTTACGCTAAGCCTAACCCTAACCCTTACCCTTACCCTAACCCGAAACCTAACCCTAACCCTAATCCTTACCCTTACCCTAACCCTAACCATAACCCTAACCATAACCCTAAACCTTACCCTTACACTTACCCTAAACCTAAGCCTAACCCTTACCCTAATCCTCATCCTAACCCTAACCCTAACCCTTACCCTTACCTTAACCCTAACCCTAAACCTTACCCTTATCCTAATGCTAACCCTAACCCTAAAACATACCCTTATCCTAACCCTCACCCTAACCCTAACTGTAAACATAAACCTAACCCTAAAGCTAACCCTAACCCTAACCCTAACCCTTACCCTAACCATAACATTAACCCCAACACTAAACCTCACACTAAGCCTAACCCTAACCCTTGCCCTTACCCTTACCCTTACCCTAACCCTAAACCTAACCCTAAACTTAACCCTAACCCTAACCCTTATCCTAGCCCTAAACCTAACCCTAACCCTAACCCTAACCTGAACCCTAACCCTTACAATAACACTTACACTAACCCTAACCCTAAAAATAACTTTTAGCCTTAACCTAACCGTATCCTTAACCCTAACCCTAACCTTTATCCTAACCCTAACCCTAACTCTACCCCTAAAACTAACCGTAACCCTAACCCTATATCTTACCCTTACCCTAACCCTAACCCTAAACCTAAACCTAAGCCTAACCCTAACCCTAACCCTAACCTTAACACTTACCCTAACCCTAACCCTAACCCTAACCGTAACCCTAACACTTACCGTAACCATAACCATAACCCCAACACTAAACCTAACCCTAACCCTAAACCTAACCCTTACCCTTACCTTAACCCTAACCCTAACCCTAACCCTTACCTTACCCTTACCCTAACACTAACCCTAACCCTAACCCTAACATATACCCTAACACATACCCTTACCCTAATCCTAACCCTAACCCTAAACGTAACCCTAAACCTAACCCTAAACCTAACCCTAACCCTAACCCTAACCATTAC
This sequence comes from Megascapheus bottae, assembly GCA_024803745.1. NCBI lineage: Eukaryota > Metazoa > Chordata > Mammalia > Rodentia > Geomyidae > Megascapheus > Megascapheus bottae. The sequence continues at coordinate 3,650,767 of JANJXV010000047.1, read as the reverse complement.
CCTAACCCTAACCTTAACCCCAACACTAAACCTAACCCTAACCCTAATCCTAACCCTTACCCTTACCCTAACCCTAATCCTAAACCTAACCGTAACCTTAACCCATCTCTAACCCTTACCTTAACCCTAACCCTAATCCTAACCCTGACCCTTACCCTTACACTAACCCTAACCCTAACCCTTAAACTAACCCTAACCCTAACACTAACCCTAACCTAATCCTAACTCTATTTCTTACCCATCCCTAACCCTAACCTTAACCCTAACCCTAACCCTAAACCTAACCTTAACCCTAACCCTTACTTTCCCTGACCCTAACCCTAACCCTAACCCTAAACCTTACCCTTACCCTAACCCTAACCCTAAACCTAATGCTTACCTGGACCCTAACCCTTACCCTTACCCTAACCCTAACGCTAACCCTAAGCCTAAAACTAACCCTAACCCTAACCCTAAACCTAAACTGAACCCTAACCCTTAACCTAACACTTACCCTAACACTAACCCTAACACTAACACTTACCCTTACTCTAACCGTAACCGTAACCCTAAACCTAACCCTTATCCTAACCCTAACCCTAAATCTTACCCTTAACCTAACCCTATCCCTAACCCTAATCCTTACCCAACCCTAATCCTAACCCTAACCCTAATACTTACCCTAACCCTAACACTAACCCTAACCCTAAACCTTACCCTAACCCTAACCCTAACCCTAACACTTACCCTAACCCTAACCCTAACCCTAATGCTAACCCTTATCGTAACCCTAACCCTAACCCTAACCCTTAACCTAACCCTAACACTAACTCTGACCTCTAACCCTAAACCTTACCCTAAACCTAACCCTAACCCTAACCCTAAAACTAACCCTAACCCCTAACCCTAACCCTAACCCTAACCATTACCATTATGCTAACTCTAAAACTTACACTAACACTTACCCTTACCCTTACCCCTACCCTAACCCTAACCCTAACCCTAAATCTTACTCTAACACTAACCCTAACCCTAACCCTTACCCTGACCTTAACCCTAAACCTAACCCTTACCATTACCCATACCCTAACCCTAACCATAACCCTAAACCTTACCCTTACTCTAAACCTAACCCTAAACCTAAACCTTACGCTTACCCTTACCCTAACACTAAACCTAACCCTAACCCTAACACATACCCTAACACATACCCTTACCCTAATCCTAACCCTAATCCTAAACTTAACACTAAACATAACCCTAAACCTAACCCTAATCCAATCCCTATCATTACCCTAACCCTAACCTTAACCCCAACACGAAACCTAACCCTAACCCTAACGCTAACCGTAACCCTAACCATAACCTAAATTTAACCTTAACCCTAACCCTTACACTTACCCTAACCCTAACCCAAAACCTAACTCTAAACCTACCCCTACCACTAACCTTAACCCTATCCCTAACCCTAAACCTAAACTTAACCCTAACCCTTATCCTTTTCCTAACCCTAACCCTAACACTAACCCTAACCCTAAACTTAACCCTAACCCTTACCCTTACCCTAACCCTAACCGTAACCCTAACCCTAAACCTAACCCTAATCCTAACCCTAACCCTTACCCTAACCATAACCCTAACCCTAACCTAACCCTTACCCTAACCCTAACCCTAACCCTAACCCTTACCCTAACCATAACCCTAACCCTAACCTAACCCTTACCCTTACCCTATCCCTAACCCTAACCTTAACCTTAACCCTAACCCTAACCCTAACCCTAAACCTTACCCTAACCCTTACCCATAACCCTAAAAGTTCCCTAACCTTTCCCTTATCCTAACCCTAACCCTAACCCTAACACATACCCTTACCCTAACCCCAACCCTAACCCTAACCCCAAAACTAAACCTTACCCTAACCCTAACCCTAACCCTAACACTTACCATTACCCTAAACCTAAACGTAACTCTAAACCTAACAATAACCTAACCCTTGCCCTTACCCTAACCCTAACCCTAACCATAAACCTTACCCTTACCTAAACCTAACCCTAACCCTTACCCTAAACCTAACCCTAAACCTAACACTAACCCTTACCCTTACCTTAACCCTAACCCTAACCCTAACCCTCACCCTTACCCTAATACTAAACCTAACCCTAACCCTCACCTTAAACTTAACACATACCCTTACCCTAACCCTAACCTTAACCCTAATTGTAACACTAAACCTAACCCTAAACCTAACCCTAATAAAAACCTTAACCTTTTCCTAACCCTAACCTAAACCCAGCACTAACCCTAACCCTAACACTAACCCTAACCCTTACCCTTAACCTAATCCTAAAAATAATCCTAACCCTAACCCTTACCCTAACCCTAACTCTAACCCTAACCCTAACCCTAACTTAACCCTAACCCTTACCCTTACCCTAACCCTAACCCTAACCCTAACCTTAACCCTTACCCTTACTCTAACCCTAAATCTAACCCTAAAACTTACCCTTACTCTAAACCTAACCCTAACCCTTACCCTAAATCTAACTTTAACTCTAACCCTTACCCTTACCTTAACCCTAACCCTAACCCTAAACCTTACGCTTACCCTTACCCTAACATTAACCCTAATCCTAACCCTAACACATACCCTAACTCATACCCTTACCCTAATCCTAACTCTAACCCTAACCGTAACCCTAAACCTAACCCTAAACCTAACTCTAACCCTAACCCTAACCATTACCCTAACCCTAACCTTAACCCCAACACTAAACCGAACCCTAACCCTAACCCTAACCCTTACCCTTACCCTAACCCTAACCCTAACCCTAAACCTTACCCTTACCCTTACCCTAACACTAACCCTAACCCTAATCCTAACCCTAACACATACCCTAACACATACCATTACCCTAATCCTAACCCTAACCCTAAACGTAACCCTAAACCTAACCCTAAACCTAACCCTAACCCTAACCGTTACCCTAACCCTAACTTTAACCCCAACATTAAACCTAACCCTAACCCTAACCCTAACACTTACCCTTACCCTAACCCTAATCCTAAACCTAACCCTAACCCTAACCCTATCTCTAACCCTTACCTTAACCCTAACCCTAATCCTAACCCTGACCCTTACCCTTACCCTAACCCTAACCCTAACCCTAACCCTAAAACTAACCCTAACCCTAACTCTAACCCTAATCCTAACTCTAACCCTTACCCTTCCCTAACCCTAAACTTAACCCTAATCCAACCCCTAAACCTAACATCAACCCTAACCCTTAC
>JANJXV010000047.1:3635000-3645000 GCA_024803745.1 Megascapheus bottae | reverse complement strand
CTAACCCAAACCGTAACACTTATCCTAAACCTAAACCTAACCCTAACCCTAACCCTTACTTTTACCCTAACTCTAACCCAAATCCTAACCCTTATCCTAACACTAACCCCTAACCCTAACCCTGACCCTAAACCTAACCCTAACACTAACCCTAACCCTAACCCCTAAACCTAACCCAAACCCTAACCCTTACCCTTATCCTAACCCTAACACAAACACTAACACTTACTCTTATCCTAACCCCTACCCTAACCCTAACCCTTACCCTGACCCTAACTGTAACCCTAAACCTTACTCTTACTCTAAACCTAACCCTAACCCTTACCCTAAATCTAACCCTAACCCTAACTCTTACCCTTAACTTAACCCTAATCCTAAACCTAAATCTTACCCTTACCCTTACCCTACCACTAACCGTAACCCAAACCCTAACACATATCCTAACACATACCCTTACCCTAATCCTAACACTAACCCTAAACTTAACACTAAACATAACCCTAAAGCTAAACCTAACCCTAACCCTAACCGTTACCCTAACCCTAACATTAATCCCAACACTAAACCTAACCCTAACCCTAACCCTAACCCTTACCCTTACCCTAACCCTAACCCTAAACCTAACCCTAACCCTAACCCTATCTCTAACCTTTACGTTAACACTAACCCTAATCCTAACCCTAACCCTTACAATTAACCTAACCCTAACCCTAACCCTAAAATTAACCCTAAACCTAACCCTAACCTTAACCCTAACCCTAACATTTACCCTTAACCTAACCCTAAACGTAACCCTTACCCTATCCCTAACCCTAACCCCTAAACCTAGCCCTAACCCTAACCCTAACCTTAACACTTACCCTAACCCTAACCCTAACCCTAACCGTAACCCTAACACTTACCCTAACCATAACCCTAACCCTAACCCTTACCCTAACCCTAACCCTAACCCTAAAGCTAACCCTTATTCTAACCCTATCCCTAACCCTAACCCTTAACCTAACCATAACACTAACTCTAACCTCTAACCCTAACCCTTACCCTAAACCTAACCCTAACCCTAACCCTAACCCTAACCGCTAACCCTAACCCTAACACTAACCCCTAACCCTAACCCTAACCCTAACGCCTAACCCTAACCCTAACCCTAACCCTTACCCTTATCCTAACCCTAACCCTAACGCTAACACTTACTCTTACCCTAACCCCTACCCTAACCCTAACCCTTACCCCAACCCTAACCCTAAGCCTAACCCCAACCCTTACCCTTTCCCTAACCCTAAACCTACCCTAACCCTAACCCTAACCCTTACCCTTACTCTAACCCTAAACCTAACCCTAAAACTTACCCTTACTCTAAACCTAACCCTAACCCTTACCCTAAATCTAACTTTAACTCTAACCCTTACCCTTACCTTAACCCTAACCCTAAACCTAAACCTTACGCTTACCCTTACCCTAACAGTAACCCTAATCCTAACCTAACACATACCCTAACTCATACCCTTACCCTAATCCTAACTCTAACCCTAACCGTAACCCTAAACCTAACCCTAAACCTAACTCTAACCCTAACCCTAACCATTACCCTAACCCTAACCTTAACCCCAACACTAAACCGAACCCTAACCCTAACCCTAACCCTTACCCTTACCCTAACCCTAACCCTAAACCTTAACCTTACCCTTACCCTAACACTAACCCTAACCCTTATCCTAACCCTAACACATACCCTAACACATACCATTACCCTAATCCTAACCCTAACCCTAAAGGTAACCCTAAACCTAACCCTAACCTTAACCCTAACCGTTACCCTAACCCTAACTTTAACCCCAACATTAACCCTAACCCTAACCCTAACCGTAACCCTAACACTAACCCTTACCCTAACCCTAACCCTAACCCTAACACTAAAACTTACCCTTACGCTAACCCTAACCCTAACCCTTATTCTAACCTTAAACCTAACCCTAACCCTAACCCTAAACCTAACCCTAACATGAACCCTAACCCCTAAACCTAACCCTTACCCTAACCCCAACCCTAAACCTAACCCTAACCACTAACCCTAACCACTAACCCTAACCTAACCCTAACCCCTAAACCTAACCCTATCCCTAACCCTTCCCTTATCCTAACCCTAACCCTAACCCTAACCCTTACCCTTACCCTAACCCTAACCCTAAACCTTAACCTTACCCTTACCCTAACACTAACCCTAACCCTTATCCTAACCCTAACACATACCCTAACACATACCATTACCCTAATCCTAACCCTAACCCTAAAGGTAACCCTAAACCTAACCCTAACCTTAACCCTAACCGTTACCCTAACCCTAACTTTAACCCCAACATTAACCCTAACCCTAACCCTAACCGTAACCCTAACACTAACCCTTACCCTAACCCTAACCCTAACCCTAACACTAAAACTTACCCTTACGCTAACCCTAACCCTAACCCTTATTCTAACCTTAAACCTAACCCTAACCCTAACCCTAAACCTAACCCTAACATGAACCCTAACCCCTAAACCTAACCCTTACCCTAACCCCAACCCTAAACCTAACCCTAACCACTAACCCTAACCTAACCCTAACCCCTAAACCTAACCCTATCCCTAACCCTTCCCTTATCCTAACCCTAAACCTAACCCTAACACTTACCCTTACCCTAAACCCAACCCTAACCCTAACCCTAACCCTTACCCTAAACCTAACCAAATCCCTAACCCTAACCCTTACCCTTACCCTAACCCTAAACCTAATCCTAACCCTAACCCTAACCTTAACCCTTACCCTTACCCAAACCCTAACCCTAACCCTAACCCTAAAACTTACCCTTACCCTAAACCTAACCCTAACCTTTACCCTATCCCTTACCCTTATCCTAACCCTAACCCTAACCCTAATCTTAACCCCAACTCTAAACCTAACCCTAAACCTAACCCTAACACTAACACTTACACTTACCCTAACCGTAACCCTAACCCTAACCGTAACCCTTATCCTAACCTTAACCCTAAATCTAACCCTAAACCTAAACCTAACCCTAACTCTTACACTTACCCTAACCCTAACCCTAACCATAACCCTAACCCTGACACTTACCCTAACCCTAATCCTAACCCTAAACCTTACCTAACCCTAACCCTAACCCTAACACTTACCCTAAACCTAACCCTAACCCTAACCCTAACACTTACCCTAACCCTAACGCTAACCCTTAACCTAAACCTAACCCTTATCCTAACCCTAACCCTAATTCTAACCCTAAACCTAACCCTAACCCTAACCCCTACCCTTACCCTAAACCTAACCGTAACCCTAACCCTAACCCTGACACTTACCCTAACCCTAATCCTAACCCTAACCCTAAACCTTACCCTAACCTAACCCGAATCCTAACCCTAAACATAACACTTACCTTAAACCTAACGCTAACCCTAATCCTAACCCTAACCCTAACCCTAACCCTAACCCTAACCCTAACCTAACCCGAACCCTAACCCTAAACCTAACACTTACCTTAAACCTAACCCTAACCCTAATCCTAACCCTAACCCTTACCCTAACCCTAACACTAACACTAAAGCTAACCCTTATTCTAACCCTAACACTAACCCTAACCCTTAACCTAACCCTAACACTAACTCTAACCTCTAACCCTAACACTTACACTAAACCTAACCCTAATCCTAACCCTAACCCTAACTTCTAACCCTAACCCTTAACATAAACCCTAACACTACCCCTAAACCTAAACCTTACCCTTATCCTAACCCTAACCCTAACCCTAACCCTAACCCTTACCCTAACCCTAACCCTAATTCTAACCCTAAGCTTTACCCTTACCCTAACCCTAAATCTAACCCTAACCCTAACCATAACCCTAACCCTTACCCTTACCCTAACCCTAACCCTAACCTAAACCTAACCCTTACCCTTACCCTAACCCTAACCCTAAACCTAAACCGAACCCTTACTCTTACCCTAACCCTAAACCTAACCCTAACCCTAACCTAACCCTAACCCTAACCCTAACCCTAATCCTAAACCTAAACCTAACCCTTACTCTTACCCTAAACCTAACCCTAACCTAAATCCTAACCCTAACCCTAAAACTAACCTTAATCCTAACCCTTATCCTTTCCCTAACCCTAACCCTAACCTTAACCCTAAACCTTATCCTTTCCCTAACCCTAACCCTAACCCTAACCCTAAACCTAATCCTAACCATAAACCTAAGCCTTACCCTTACCCTAACCCTCACCGTAAACGTAAACCTAGCCCTTCCACTTACCCTAACCCTAACCCTAAACCTGACCTTAACCCTAACCCTTACACTTACCCTAACCCTAAACCTAACCCTAACCCTAAACCTACCCCTAACCCAAACCCTAACCCTTCCCTAACCCTAACCCTAACCCTAACCCTAAGCCTAACTCTAACCCTAACCCTAACAATAACCCTTACCCTAACCCTAACCCTAACCCTAACCTAATCCTTACCTTTACCCTAACCCTAACCCTAATCTTAACTCTAAACCTAAACCTAACCCGAATCCTTACCCTTACCCTAACCCTAACCATAAACCTAACCCTAACTCTAACACTATACCTAACCCTACCCTTTACCCTTACTTTAACCCTAACCCTAACCATAACCTTAAACCTAAACCTTACCCATACCCTAACCCTAACCCTAAACCTAACAGTAACCCTAACACTAACCCTTACCCTAATCATATCCATAAACCTAACCCAAACCCTTACCCTTACACTAACCCTAACCCTAACCCTAACCCTTACCCTAACCCTAACCCTAAACCTAACCCAAACCGTTACCCTTACACTAACCCTAACCCTAACCTTAAACCTAACCCTAAACCTAAACCTAAACTTAAACCTAACCCTTATCCTTTCCCTAAACCCTAACCCTAAACCTAACCCTAAACCTAACCCTAAACCTAAACCTAACCCTTACCCTTACCTTAACCCTAACCCAAAACCTAACCCTAACTCTTACACTTACCCTAACCCTAACCCTAACCCTAACCCTAACCTTAACCCTAAACCTAACCCTTACCCTAACCCTAAACCTAATCCTAACCCTAAACGTAACCCTAAACCTAACCCTAACCCTTACCCTAACCCTAACGCTAACCCTAACCCTAACCCTTATTTTACCCTAAACCTAACCCTAACCTTAAACCTAAACCTAACCCTAACCCTAAACCTTACCCTTACCCTAAACCTTAACCTAACCCTAAACGTAACCCTAACTCTATCCCTAACCCTATACCTTATCCTTACCATAACCCTAAACTTAAACCTAACCCTAACCATAACCCCTACCCCTAACCCTATCCCTAACCCTTACCCTTACCCTAACCCTAAACCTAAACCTAAACCTAACCATAACCCTAACTCTAACCCTTACCTAAACCTATCCCTAACCCTTACCTTACCCTAACCCTAAACCTAACACTAAACCTAACCCTAACCCTTACCCTTACCCTAACCCTCACCCTAACCCTAACCATAACCCTAGACCTTACCCTTACCCTTACTCTAAACCTAAACTTAACCCTTACCCTAAACCTAATCTTATCCCTAACCCAAACCCTTACTCTTACCTTAACCCTAACACTAACCCTAACCCTTACCCTTACCCTAACGCTAACCCTAACCCTAACCATAACGCATACCCTTAACCTAACCCTCACCCTAACCCTAACTGTAACCATAAACCTAACGCTAAACCAAACCCTAAACCTAACCCTAACCCTTACCCTGACCCTAACCCTAACCCTAAACTTAACCCTAAACCTAACCCTAACCCTTACCCTAACCCTAACCCTAACCCTTACCCTTACCCTAACCATAACCCTAACCCTTACCCTTACCCTAACCCTAACCCTAAACTAACCCTAATCCTTACCCTTACCATAACCCTAACCATAACCCTAACCCTAACCCTAAACTTAACCCTAACCCTTACCCTTAACGTAACCCTAAACGTAACCCTAACCCTTACCCTTACCCTAAACCTAACCCTACCCTAACCTGAACCCTAACCTTTACCCTTACCCTAACCCTAACCCTAACATTTACCCTTAATTTAACCCTAATCCCAACCCTAACACTTACCCTAACCCTATCCCTAAACCTAAAGATTACCCTTACCCTAACCATAACCCTAAAACTAACCCTAAGCGTAACACCTAACCCTAACCCTAACCCTAACCCTTACCCTTACCCTATCCCTAAACCTAACCCTTAACCTTACCGTAACGCTAAACCTAACCTCAACCCCAATCCTAATCGTAACCCTAACACTAACCCTTACCCTAACCCTAACCCTAACACTAACACTAAAACTTACCCTTACGCTAACCCTAACCCTAACCCTTATTGTAACCCTAACCCTAACCCTAACCCTTAACCTATCCCTAACATGAACACATGAACCCTAACGCCTAAACCTAACCCTTACCCTAACCCCAACCCTAAACCTAACCCTAACCACTAACCCTAACCTAACCCTTACCCCTAAACCTAACCCTATCCCTAACCCTTCCCTTATCCTAATCCTAAACCTAACCCTAACACTTACCCTTACCCTAAACCCAACCCTAACCCTAACCCGAACCGTTACCCTAAACCTAACCCTATCCCTAACCCTAACCCTTACCCTTACCCTAACCCTAAACCTAACCCTAACCCTAACCCTAACCCTTACCCTTACCCTAACCCTAACCCTAACCCTAACCCTAAAACTTACCCTTACCCTAAACCTAACCCTAACCCTTACCCTATCCCTTACCCTTATCCTAACCCTAACCCTAACCCTAACCCTAACCCTAACCCTAAACCTAACCCTAACACTAACACATACCCTTACCCTAACCGTAACCCTAACCCTAACCGTAACCCTTATCCTAACCCTAACCCTAAGTCTAACCCTAAACCTAAACCTAACCCTAACCCTTACACTTACCCTAAACCTAACAATAACCATACCCCTAACCCTGACACTTACCCTAACCCTAATCCTAACCCTAACCCTAAAACTTACCCTAACCCTAACCCTAACCCTAACACTTACCCTAAACCTAACCCTATCCCTAACCCTAACACTTACCCTAACCATAACACTAACCCTAACGCTAACCCTTAACCTAACCCTAACCCTTATCCTAACAATAACCCTAACTCTAACCCGAAACCTAATCCTAACCCTAACCCCTACCCTTACCCTAAACCTAACCCTAATCCTAACCCTAACCCTAAACCTTAACTTAACCTAACCCGAACCCTAACCCTAACCCTAACACTTACCTTAAACCTAACCCTAACCCTAATCCTAACCCTAACCCTTATCCTAACCCTAACACTAACACTAAAGCTAACCCTTATCCTAACCCTAACACTAACCCTAACCGTTAACCTAACCCTAACACTAACTCTAACCTCTAACCCTAACACTTACCATAAACCTAACCCTAACCCTAACCCCAACACTAACTTCTAACCCTAACCCTTACCCTAACCCCTAACACTACCCCTAACCCTAAACCTTACCCTTATCCTAACCCTAACCCTAACCATAACACTTACCCTTACCCTAACACCTGCCCTAACCCTAACCCTAGCCCTAACCCTTACCCTAACCCTAAACCTAAATCTAACCCTAACCCTAACCATAACCATAACCCTTACCCTTACCCTAACCCTAACCCTAACCTAAACCTAACCCTTACCCTAAACCTAAACCGAATTCTTACCCTTACCCTAACCTAAACCTAACCCTAACCCTAAACCTAACCCTAACCCTAACCGTAACCCTTACCCTAACCCTAACCCTAAACCTAAACCTAACCCTTACTCTTACCCTAAACCTAACCCTAACCTAAATCCTAACCCTAACCCTAAAACTAACCTTAACCCTAACCCTTATCCTTTCCCTAACCCTAACTCTAACCTTAACCCTAACCCTTATGCTTTCCCTAACGCTACCCTAACCCTAACCCTAAACCTAATCCTAACCAGAAACCTAAGCCTTACCCTTACCCTAACCCTAACCGTAAACCTAACCCTAGCCCTTCCGCTTACCCTAACCCTAACCCTAAACCTGACCTTAAACCTAACCCTTACACTTACCCTAACCCTAATCCTAACCCTAACCCTAAACCTACCCCTAACCCTAACCCTAACCCTTCCCTAACCCTAACCCTAACCCTAAGAAAACTCTAAACCTAACCCTAACCCTAACCCTTACCCTAACCCTAACCCTAACCCTAAACCTAACCTAATCCTTACCTTTACCCTAACCCTAACCCTAAACTTAACCCTAAACCTAAACCTAACCCGAATCCTTACCCTTACCCTAACCCTAACCATAAACCTAACCCTAACTCTAACACTATACCTAACCCTACCCTTTACCCTTACTCTAACCCTAACCCTGACCCTAACCCTAACCCTTACCCTAACCCCTATCCTAACCGTAACCGTAACCCTTACCCGAATCCTAACTCTAACACTAACACTTACCTTACCCTAACCGTAACCCTAACACTAACCCTAACACTTATCCTAACCCTAACCCTAACTGTAACCCTAAACTTAAACCTAACCCTAACCCTTACACTTACCCTAACCCTAACCCTAACCCTAACCCGAACCCTGACACTTACCTTAACTCTAATCCTAACCCTAACCCTAAACCTTACCATAACCCGAACCCTAACCCTAACCCTAACACTTACCCTAAACCTAACCCTAAACCGAACCTTAACCCTAACCCTTACCCTAACCCTAACACTAACCCTAACCCTAACCCTAACCCTTGCCCTAACCCTAACCCTAACCCTAAACTAACCCTTATCCTTACCCTAACCCTAACCCTAACCTTAACCCTAAACCTAACCCTAACCCTAACCCTAACCTAAACCTAACCTTAACCCTATCCCTTATCCTTTCCCTAAACACTAACCCTAACCCTAACCCTAAACCTAACCCTAAACCTAACCCTTACCCTTACCTTTACCCTAACCCTAACCCTAACCCTAACCTTAACCCTTAACCTTACCCTTACCCTAACCCTAACCCTAACCCTAACCCTAACCCTTACCCTAAACCTAACCCTAACCCTAAACTAACCCTTATCCTTACCCTAACCCTAACCCTAACCTTAACCCTAAACCTAACCCTAACCCTAACCCTAACCCTTACCCTTACTCTAACCCTAAACCTAACCCTAAACCTAAACCTTACCCTTACTCTAAACCTAACCCTAACCCTTACTCTAAATCTAATCCTAACCCTAACCCTAACCCTTACCCTTACCTTCAACCTAATCCTAACCCTACACCATACCCTTACACTTACCCTAACGCTAAACCTAACCCGAAACCAAACACATACCCTAACACATACCCTTACTCTAATCCTAACACTAACGCTAGCAGTAACCCTAAACCTAACACTAAACCTAACCCTAACCCTAAACCTAACCGTAACCCTAACCCTAACCTTAACCCCAACACTAAACCTAACCCTAACCCTAACCCTAAAATTTATCCTTACCCTAACCCTAACCCTAAACCTAACCCTAACCCTAACCCTAAACCTAACCATTACCCTAAACCTAACCCTAACACTAACAATTAACCTTACCCTAAACCTAACCCTTACCCTAACCCTAAGCTTAACCCTAAACTTAACCCTTACCCTAACCATAACCCTAATCCTAACTCTAACCCTTAACCTTACCCTAACACTAACCCTAATCCTAACCCTAACCCTAAACCTAACCTTAACCCTAACCCTTACCCTTACCCTAACCCTAACCCTAACCATAAACCTAAACATAACCCTAACCCTAACACTTACCCTTACCCTAACCCTAACCCAAAACCTAACCCTAACCCTTACCCATACCCAAACCTAACGCTCACGTTAACCCTAACCCTAACCCTAAACCTAACCC